>CANTUR010000162.1:1200000-1800000 GCA_947683625.1 Mallotus nudiflorus
AAAGTTGGTATTAGAGCTTTGGCTCATTTTATACGTGTTTTCAACTGTCAATGTCTATTTTTTTAAACTACTATGGTATTGGGTTGATAATTGTCACTTATTATCTTCCTTAGTCTTACTATCTGTGCTTATGTAGTACTTTTGTCTTGTCTTGAATTTGTTTGTGTCTTTTTCAAAATAAGGTGAGCATAAACTGCTTATGCTGTGGAAGTAGCCTTTGAGGAGAATGATGAGGAGTAGTCTATTCAGGATGCGATTCTTCCTCTTACACCTCAATGTAGAGGTAGAGGCGGAGGTAGGGGTAGAGCTAGAGCAGCGACAACTCAGAGGCGGGAACAACCACAGGTAGGACTGGAAGTTCTAGTAAAGGATCCTGTAACCTTTGTAGCGAGTATGGTAGGAATTAACCAAGGCTTGCCAACTCTTAACCAAGCAATGCCCTTAGTACAACAGATGCTTCAATAGAGGACTCAGGGGATGACAAATGTTGATGTTGCCTTACTATACTCTAGATTCGAGTGAGTGTCTTTTGATGGTACAGGGGATGCTCTAAATTTCATAAATACCATCGAGGCTAGGACTAGGACGGGATACTCAGAGTACCAGTAAATCATGATAGTGGATTTATTTGTGTCAGCAATAGTTCAGGACTAGTTCATGTAGTCTATCTAGCCTTACATGACTGCGATGACCTAGTTAGATTTTAGGGAGAGGTTTATGAGGTTTTTTTGCCCAGCATCAATGAGAGAGAACTACAGATGGCAGTTGCTGAATATTGCCAAAAGATATTGGTCAGTTGGAGACTACACTCGAGAGTTCTTCAGATTGTCACGTCATGCTAGGGATGTGATGCAAGATGAGATGAGGGTAGTGGAGCTTTATATGACTAGATTAGGCCCTACTTATATTGGCGTTCAGACAGGCGGTTGCAACCTTGAGAGTGTGGTTGAGGAGGCTAGACAGCTTGAGTGGAGACATATCAGACATGACAACATATCAAATCCTTATGACTGTGGCAGTAGCATATCAACTTAAGGGGTTCAACAACTTATTTTCTAGATAGGCAACATGAGTACTCAGCCAGGGGGTACTTCCTAACAAAGCAGATAGTTCATATCACATCGAACTGGTAGACACAGTTATGCTCAGAGTCATAGGAGTGGCAGGACTGCTAGATTTGGTGCTTGTGCCAGTAGCAGCAGCAGTGGTCAGAGTTTCAGACATGAAAGTTCAAGATTTAGGGCTAGTGCATGTACCATTTATGGGAGAGTGCATCACGGTTCATGTGACTTGGCGTTTGGAGCTTACTTTCGATGTGGAAAGTTCAAGCATTTCGCTAGGGATTGTCTTAATTATGGATTCCAATCGTCATATGCTTAGGGATATTCTTCATCAGTCACTTAGCTGCATCCACAAGTGCATCAGTAGTATCAGACACCTATGTATCCTCAACATTGATCAACTCAGTATTTGACCCATCAGGGCAGAGGTTTTGGAGGCAAACCAAGGGGTATAGGATATACACATCTGTCCACTTCACAGTAGGGAGGTCATGGTTAGGTTGGAGTTTTCACTTTGACTCCTTAGGATGCTTTGGCTTCCAATGCAATTGTGGTAGGTATTCTCCTAGTATGCTATTTTAAGGCTAGAGTCTTATTTGATATGGGTGCTTCACACTCTTTTATATCTCTCACATTTGCTTATAGAATAACATGTCCACCTACCAAGATGTTATTTCCCTTATATATAGTGACTCCACTTAGTGATGAGTTGGAGACAAATGTGTTCTTTCCATCTTGGTTAGTGTTAGTGGAGGGTAGATAATTGCTTACAGATTTGGTTTTGCTTGATGTGATTGATTTTGACGTAATTCTATGGATGGATTGGTTGGCACAATATTATGCCATAGTTAACTATCGAGAGAAGGAGGTAATTGTTAGAATTCCATTTGATGAGGAATTCATATTCAAAGGTAACAAGAGTTCTATGCCTTAGAGCATCATTTCTGTGATCACAACTAGGAAAATTCTTAAAAGAGGTTGTCAAGACTACTTAGTTGTGGTAAGAGATATACAAGTAAATAGTGGGGCAATTGAAAGGGTGCTAGTGGTGTGTGAGTTTTCATATGTTTTTCTTGAAGAATTACCAGGGTTGTTGCCTGATGGGGAGATAAAATTTTGTATCAATGTAGTGCCTGGTATAGATCCTATCTCTATGCCACCATATAAAATGGCACTGGCAGAGTTAAAGGAGTTGAGAGAGTAATTGCAGGAATTGTGTGATAAAGGTTTTATTCAGCCTAGTACATTTCCTTGTTGTTCGTGAAGAAGAAGGATGGTAGTCTTCAACTTTGTATTGACTACAAGTAGTTGAATAAGGTTACCATCAATAACAAATATCCACTCCTTAGGATTGATGACTTATTCGATTAGTTATAAGGAGCTCAGTGTTTCTCCAAGATTGACTTAAGGTCTGGGTAATATCAATTAAGAATTAAAGGTGAAGATGTACCCAAGACTGCATTTCGGATAAGGTCTGGCCATTATGAATTTTTGGTAATGTCCTTTGGGTTGACTAATGCCCCAGCATCCTTTATGGACTTGATGAATAGGGTATTCTAGCTATTCTTAGATCGATTTATGATTATGTTCATTGATGATATTTTGGTATACTTCAGGAGTAAAGCTGAGCATGCAATGCATTTAAGATTGGTGCTTCAGATTTTGAGAGAGCACCAGCTGTATGCCAAATTTTTAAAATGTGGATTTTAGTTGGATTAAGTGGCATTCTTAGGTCACATGGTGTTTAGTGATGGCATACAGGTGGATCTGAAGAAGATCAAAGCTATTAAAGATTGGCCGAGGCCCATGACAGTGACAAAAGTAAGGAGCTTTCTAGGTTTAGCGGGCTATTATAGTAGATTTATGAAGGACTTCTCCAAGATAGCTGCACCTTTGACCAGGAGGACCTACAAAAATGCTAAGTTTATGTGGACAGATAGATTTGAAGAGCACTTTCAGTTGCTTAAGGATTTGTTGAATTCGGCTCCAGTGTTGACTTTACCTTTTAGGAATGAAGATTATATGGTGTATTGTGATGCTTCCCGAGTAGGATTGGGCTGTGTGTTAATGCAAAATGGAAGAGTGGTTGCTTATGCTTTAAGGTAGTTGAAGAAGCATGAGCAAAATTATCCTACTCATGATTTAGAGATAGCAGTAGTGGTGTTTACATTAAAGATTTGGAGGCATTACTTGTACGGTATGACTTGTGAGATATACACCAACCATAAGAGCTTGAAATACATTTTTCAGTAGAGGGATATGAATTTAAGGTAAAGGAGATGGATGAAACTTCTAAAGGACTATAATTGTTTTATTCTGTACCGTCCAGGCAAGGCAAATATAGTTGTAGATGCTTTAAGTAGGAAGTCCACAGGCAGCCTTGTGCACATCAGTATTGAGAAGAGACCAATTATTAAGGAGATGCATGAGTTAGTTAAATAAGGACTGAAATTAAAGGTGACTAAGAAATGCATTCTTGATCAGTTCAGTGTACGGTTAGTGTACTTAAATCAATTAAGGCAACATAAAGAAGAGACCTACAATTGCAGAAGATCATGTTTGAAGTGCAACAATGTAGGTCCATTGGATTTGTGATTGATGGCGAGGGTGTGCTGCGTTTGGGTACTCGATTATATGTGCTAGATATGAATGAGCTAAGGAAAGAAATCATAGAGGAGGCATATTTTTTTGCTTATAGTGTTCATCCAAGTTCTAGCAAGATGTATTGTGACATGAAGGATACATATTGGTAGAATGGAATGAAAAAGGATATAGCAGAATTTGAATTTGTATCTAAATACCTCACTTGTCGATAGGTGAAGTTAGAGCATCAAAGGCCTGCAAGGTTATTACAACCATTGCCTATCATAGAGTGGAAGTGGGATATGATTGCAATAGACTTTGTGACTGGGTTGCCTTGTACTACTAGTGGTTATGATGTTGTTTGGGTGATAGTTGACATATTGACTAAGACAACACATTTTTTACTAATAAAAAAGACATACTCTACTAATAGATTAGCAAGATTGTATGTCAATAAAATTGTTTATCTTCATGGGGTACCAGTGAACATAGTATCCAATAGAGGAGCTACTTTCACCTCAGTCTTTTGGTAAGAGTTGCATAAGGCATTGGTACTATACTTGATTTCAGTACCGTATTTCATCTTCAAATAGATGGTCAGTCAGAAAGGACTATACAAACCCTTGAGGATATGTTGAGGATGTGTGTGATAGACTTTGGTGGTTAGTGGGACATACATTTTCCATTAATAGAATTTGCATATAATAACAGTTATCATGCAAGTATTGAGATGGCTCCGTATGAAGCACTGTATGGTAGGAAATGTAAATCACCATTGTATTAGGAAGTTGGAGAGAGACAACTGATAGGTCTAGAATTGGTGCAGATTACTTCTGAGAAGGTTCCTATCACTCAGTAGTGTTTGAGGATAGCCTTCAGTAGACAGAAGAGTTATGCAGACCCGAAGAGGAAGGATGTGTCTTTTTCTATTGGAGACATGGTGTTTCTAAAGGTGTCTCCAATCAAGGGGGCTATGAGGTTTGGAAAGAAAGGAAAATTAGCCCCAAAGGTACATTAGGCCAATCGAGACACGTTCGAGAGTTGGAGAGGTGGCTTATAGATTGGTGTTGCACCTGAATTATCTCGGATTCACTCGGTGTTTCATATTTCTATGTTGAGGAAATATGTTCCTAATCCTTCTCACGTCCTTTAGCCTTAGATAGTGGAGTTCAATGAAGATTTGTCATATGAGGAATATCCTGTGGCGATTGTGGATTGCCAAGTTTGTCAGTGTTGTACTAAGGAGATCCTGATGGTAAAGGTGTTATGGAGCAACCATAAGTAGAGGACTGCAGATGGAAGATAGAGGCAGCAATGCAGGTGGCTTATCCCTATCTTTTCCATTAAGATTATCTATTTTATTATCGAAAATTTAAGGATGAATTTTATAAGGCAGGAAGATTGTAATGACCATTTATTTTAAATTATTAAAAATTATATTGAGATATGGAGTGTTAATAATATTTTGAAATTTTATTTATATATTATCATTTTGTGCGAATAGTATTCATTTATTTTACATTTAATATTTTATTATGTAAGGACATTATTTTAGAAGTTAGTGTTGTTGTTGTTGTTGTTTTTATTATTATTATTGGTGACTAACTACTAATTACTAATAACTGGTTTCCGGGACTCCTTGGCTGAGCGTCCTATAAAGCACTGAATAGAGGGCAAGGTGAGAGGTTGGGGGAATCCCCACAAACACTCCGATGCCTAAGTTAGAGAGTATAAAGCGGGTGGCTGAAAGATAGCTTGAGTATATGTGAATGAGATGAGATGAGATGTCCTCTAATGAGGGTTATATGGTGTTATATATAGTGATACTCAAACCTGGGAGGAATAGGAATCCTTGTGGGAGAGTGTTCCTACTTCAGTTAAGATTCCTCTTTGAGGTAGTTCCTTGGACGAATCTGTCTTCTCCTTTGTCCATGTGTTCCTATTTAGGGGGGTGGATGACCCCTAATTAGGTGGGAACATTCTAGATGGTATCAATTACAAAAAACATAATCATAACTAAATAATTATTTAATAATTATAATATCAAAAAGTTAACATAATCATTATTTCATTATTGGGACATGGTTAAATAAGTGTGCAAATGAGAGACAAAATTCATATGCATTTTGCCTCTACTAGAGGAGAAAAACATGAAAAATTGTAAAAAAAAAAAATTTCTATCATTTCACCAATGGTATTAGCGAAATATACATATGCATTTTGCTAGTGGTAGGTGATTTGGATAGGTCCTCATTCTCTCCGCTCCACTTTAGCCTGAAAGTACCACAAAATGGGATTTTTTTTTTCAAAATTCACAATAAAAATGGGAAATACTTCTAAATGACCATAAATTATGAAATAGTTTCATTTTTCACCATAAATTGGTAATTAAACCGATGTAATGCCTGTTCCTGAAATGTATTTTCTACTGCATTGGGTTAAAGATGTGATAAAAAGAGTGCATAAGTTTGAGATGGAAGAGTACTAAAAAAAAGGTCTCATTGAACCTCAAATTTTATATAGTAATCAAGCAATGAAATTTGCTTACGATTTAATATCTTTTGGTAGATCTTTTAAGGGTGGAAGAAATATTGTGTTGGATGGTCTTAAGGATATAGATGCCAAATTATGTGCTTACCTTAATAAGCATGGTAAAGCAATTGTTGATGTATTTACATTTAATGAAAACAAAATTGAAGCAATTGCTAATGTGACATGTGAAGGCCTTAACAATGGTGAAAAACTGATATTGGATCCTTATAGAGTGAAAACTAAGGGCAGGGGAAAAAGGCTAAAAAATCACTGGGAAAAGCAACGAAAAAGGACAACAACTACTAAAGGACAAAGTAAATTTTTTATCTTTATGTTTATTTCTAATCTTCTTCTTGGTATATTATTTATAGTTTTATTTACTTTTATTGTGCAAAGATGAACAAAAGAAGAGTTAAAAAAAATTAGATAATGTACTTCCAAGATAAAAGGAGAACAATTTGAATAACTTTTTGACTTGGATAAGTGTCTCAACTGATACTATTTGTTATTCTAAAAGACTATGCAAACAACTTTTTTATGAGAATGGAGTGCAAAACTTGGCATTGAGTTAGTAGTTGAATTAGATTTTGTTGCATGGATTTCAAAAATTTGGTTTTAACATTACTACTGATTTATTTGTATCACTTATAGTTGGTTAGGCCTCCTTTAATTTCTTATAGAGAAAAAGAAACAATGCAATGAATGGTGATTATTTATTATTTGATTTATAAATTTTATTCATATATTCTATGGTTAAAATTATTGATTGCTATTATTTGTTACACTAGTTCCTTTAAATTTTTAATTGCAATATAGGGCAATAACATGTTAGGATGTATCATGAATCAACCCAATCAATCATTTTCAAGCTTATTATATGGTGTTAGTCATTGGAACAACCCAATGTTGGTATTACAACATATACTCTTTAGTGAGTTATTATTTCCAAAATTGATTAAGGTTAATAAGGATCTACTTACATCATTATATGTGTCTCCCTCAATTTCATGGTTTCCACCAACAGTGACTCATTCCAATTTTCCTAATTCAATCTCCCAAGAAGGTAAGCATTTATGATTTTGTAATTTTCCAAAATAAAATGAATTATACCTTTTAATTAACTTTTAATTTCATAATAAATAGGAAATTTTGTTCATGATGTTGTTTCAAATTGATTGTAGTATAAGCCTAAAGCTTTTGGATTAATAATGCTTTAAATTTAAATGTGAGTTGAGGAGTTATTCATTTTGTTATTTTTTTGAAATAATTATTACTTTTAGTTTTTTAATTTCTGTATTTAATTGAAATTGAATATTGAATTGATGTTTGCGTTACTTAAGTTATTCATTTGCTTAGTATAATTGTTTTCTAACAGAGTACAATTATTAATTCTGAATCATAGTTTATCTCAATATTTTCTTTTATTTAAAGTTAATAAGTTGGAATTTTTCCTAATTCATTCAGTTATATATATTTTTAAATGAACTTCATTTATATGCTTCTGGTACTAAGCATAAACATATGGTCAATTACAATTCATGTCTATAAAAGGTTTGTTAAATGGGAATGTATCACTTAGTATTTGCATTTAAATACATAATATCTGAATTATGACAAGTGCTTGTACAAAGGTTAATTTTGTACATTGTTACAATGGGCTAACAACTAATCCTTAAAATGCTAACAGTTGCATAACAATTGTTATTTGTGATTGTGTAGGAAGTATTATTAAAGAGCATTCATTATAAAAGAACATACAACAAACCAAAGCGCATAAAAGTTTCTATAATTATAGGTCCCTTCTATTTTGTTAACAAAGACTAGCAAAATAATTATACATAAGGGATATATTCAAGTTCATTTTAATTGTTGAATATTATAGCCGTATAAAAATTTGTGTTTAAGAGAGCTGAACTAAGTGTGACCATAAAAACTTTACAAGAATATCCTCTTTATTGTCTTAAATAGGCACTTAAAGGTATTGAGCTTTCGTATAAAAAAGGCTGAAATAATATATGCTTTTTAGCATGTATGCTCCACTTCTAGTAGTAGAGATGAATATGCAGCATTGAAGCCCATACAATAATTAACCATCCCAGTCTTGCTAACTTTACTATGTGAATCTACTAGTGTCCATCACAGTGGCTTAAGAAGTAACCACTCGTGGTAGAGCTCTTGATCTAATAGCATCCCATTGGCGGTCCACTTGAAAGTGAAATAGAGGATTGAATTACACAAGGCTCTCAAAATTGCCAAAGAAAAAACAAATGACCTCCATTATTCAAAAAACAATAGTAATATGGTATTGGATCTCAATTAAGTTCAAGTCACAAACTAAACAAATCAGGTGGGTTTACACCAAAAAAAATATACAAGGCAATTAGAGAGAAAAAAAAAGAAAAGAATTTCGTAACTTATAAATTATAGTTTGGAACCATTGGTTATAAAATAAATCAAGTAAATAATTAATATATGTAATTAATAATCATGATGCTGCATTTACAAGCTAAAGACAGTGCTTATATATATATATATATAATTAGACAAGCTAATGACCATAAAAAAATCTATTATCTTGTGAAAAACACTAAAACAATTAGAATTACTTATATACTTGGATTAAAGAACGCGACGAACTATGGGCTTTGACAATAATTTTAAGAAAAAAATGTTGTAGCTTGAAAATGGTGCAAGAAGGTTGCAGTGTTGAAAATGACGAAAACAAAAAATGGAAGAAAAAATTGGATAACAGTTACATATTAAAAAAGAGAGTTTATGTTGACGTGTGATTAACCATGATTAGGGGTTGATTCAGAGTTAAAAAGAAAAAAACATTTAAATTATTAAAAAAAATGACTCACATAGTGAGGTGTTAGCTTACCATTGGTTGTGTATATTACATTTAAATACATTCCGTTTAGACAAGAATCCCTTTATTGAAAACGTTAAAATTGAATCTATTCCATCCCTTAATATAAGTTTAAGGGGCAAATTGCCCCTTTATATGCAATTTCACATATATTAACTGAATTTGTTTACTGTTATACAACGACCATGGACGCCGGTGTTATTGCTATGACGTCACTTACTCAACCAAACAACCAATGTAGGCTGGGTAATTGGATATGTATATATTTTTTAAATTTTTTGAAAGATAATAATTTTTTTTTTTGGAAAGAAAACTTTCTCAGGTTAGTAATTGGGCTTAGTTTGCTTAATTTCAAGAAAATAAGGAACCTTTTTTCTAATTTAACTCCTTGAATATGAGAAGTAGAAGTTGATATAAGAATTTACTTTTACTATTATAATAATTTTATTGTTTAAACCATTGATATTCAAAATTCATTGAAATGTGAACTCTAACTGGTTTAATTTAAATAATCAAATCTCTAATTAATTTAATTTAAATCAATTAATTTAATCAAACTATACATATCACGATTCAAACTTTAAAAATTATTTAAGTATTATATGTGTGTTAATTGTAACAATTAGTTAAATCAACTAATTTAATTCATTGTATATATCATGATTCAAACTCACAAAGTTATTTAAGTGTTATCTCTGAGCTCCGAGCTAATTGCAATAGTTAGTAATTTCTTATTATTTTTACTAAAGAGAATTCTTATGTAACTAATTTTCATATTTATATTTGAGTAGGTTATCTTCTGTTTGAAAAAGGATTTAGGTTATCAATAGAAAAAGACAGTTTAGGCTACTAGTCTACCAGCTATATCAATGTTATTTTGCCTTAAATTTTCACATAAAGAAGTTGACAGTTATCAGCACATTTGTACAATAAATGACTCAGTATATAATCTGTCAGAATAACATCACTAATCATCACATCAACTTGTGACCTGAATCCAACTACATCCAACAACTTTCTTTAACCCTCTATCTTTCATTATTTTCCTTAGGTGATCAATCTCATCCCACATACCAAACCTCGCATATAAATTTGATAGCATAACGTAGATCCCTACATTCTGAGGCTCTAATTTGAGTGACTCTTGTGCAGCCAATTTAGCCAACTCAATATTTCCATGTTCCTCGCAAGCATTAAGCAAAGTACCCCACATGGAAATTTTAAAACTCTTGTGGCCTTTAGCCAGCATCTCGTTCACCAACTTCCAGGCTTTATCCAACTCACCAGCCCTACATAATAAATCAACTACACAACTATAATGCTCTGGGCTAGGAGTTAAGATAAAGTCTCGAGACATTGACTCAAAATACTCGATTCCACGTTGCACTTGACCGGTGTGACCACAAGCTGAGATTACTGTAACATATGCCACTCCGTCTGGTCTGATCCTTTCTTTTAACATCTCCTCGAACAATGCAATCACCTCGTTGAAATGCCCGTTTTTTCCATAGACACCAAGCATAGAAGTCCACAAAACAATATCTTTATTTCTCTTTCTTTCAATTCTAAATCCTGCCAAATCAAAGACTTGCATTGCCTTCCCCACATAACCACACTTGCCATACGTTTCAATCAACGAACTCTGCAAGAAAATATCATTTTCTACATCATATATTTTACGGATTAAGTAGGCATGCACTTGCCTGCCTAATTCAATTGAAGAAAGCCCCGTGCATATCCTTAGCATTGCCGATAAAGTGAAATGATCATAATCTAAACTCAGAAAAGGCATCTCCTTTATTAGTTTCACTCCCTGATCCCACAATTTAGCCTCGACAAACCCTGCTAAAAGTGCATTTGCACAAACTGTATTCTTCACAGGAATTACATCGAACATCACGGCTGCATCATCAAGAAGGGACAATTTTGCATATAAGTCAACCAAAGCGCTACCCACAAACACACTAGATAACCAACCTAATTTTATCACATGGGTGTGTATCTGTTTACCAAAGTTCACATTTTTCGTACAAGATGAAGCCACTAAAGAACTACACAAAGCATAAGTATCCAAAGAAGCACCATTCACATGCATAAAAGAACAGGTTTTTAGTGAATATAATGGAAACCCATTTCCACAAAAATCAGATAATAGCAAATTGAACGGTAATGGGTTTGTAGTGTTCAGGAGTTTGCAGCAGTTTGATAAAGTTTCAAAGTTGTTTTCGTTGAGGCATGTGGTGTAGGTATAAATGAGTTTACTATGAACATAAGGAGATATAAAGAGGAAGCCTGTTGTGATTAGGCGAGCATAGAGCTTTTTAATGGCTATTAGATTCTTAGATTGACAGGATTTGTCTAAGAATTGTAAGATAGAATCCAGCGTTTTGGTGAATTGGTTGGACATAAAAAATAGCAGATGTGCTCCTCCTGGGACAATAAGAAAGAAAGTATATACAGCGCAAATGCTTTAGTCCACAGTACAGCTTCAAAAGGGACTGTGGTATACAAAGTTTATGTTTGTGTGGTTGGTAAATATTGAAACGAAGGCTTCTTCACCTTCAGATAGGATATTGAAACTGCATATCGCTTCTTCTCTGTCTCACCAATATCAATGGCTAAGAAACCTTTGGGCATATTGGCTCATATTGAGCTAGCTTTGCTTCAAGTCAATGCTTCTCTGATGGCAATTGTCAAGCTACCTGTAGGATTGAAAAAATTTCTGGTTCAAAAAGGATTCTGAATCAACAAATCTTTTCTTCTATAAATCACCCTAGCACTCACTGCTAAGAAATCTTTCGTAGACTTAATGAATTTGAAGTCGTAGTTGAAATTGAGGAATCGAAAACCAGTTATGGTTATGTTGATGCATTTGTAGAAATAAATTAAGAAAAGTAAGAGGCTTGCTTGATTAATTGGCTGTGCCTTTGATCCATGAAGATATACATGGTTCAAATGACCTTAAAGAGAAACTGAAAATAACAGCCAAGCATTAATCGGCTAAGGTAGGCTTAAGACACTGCTCACATGGTCCTGCATTTCAACTACTCACTAAGACATCAAGTTCATTTGTCACAAACTAGAATGACAAGGCGACGAAGGATCACGCTAGAGATTGGGAATGGATGGAGGGAATGCTAAATAATGCAGTAGATGCAAAACAAGTACCAATTGATACAAGGGCTTGGTATAGACATTTAACTAAACTTGTGCACTCAAATGAAGAACAAACGAATCCCAGACAAATCCCAACTTTCAATGAGATAATATAGCGACAAGGAGACACAAAGTTATGCTTACAAAGTACAAAAATTTGATTGCGCTAAGTGGCTATGCAACACATGCAGTGCAGAGGGAAACTGTCATATATTAAATTTGATTGTTCTAAAAAAGGTCCAGTGATGAAACAAATTTTCAAATATAACTAGAGTTTGCTTGTTCATATCACTTTTGAAGTGTGCAATCCTAAAACCTTAACCGATTTCACCGGTGTACAAAATTGATTACTGGGCCATTAACATGTGTTATGATCTTACGAAATACGAACTATTGGAACAATAAGAGGCTTATTTCGAGCAATCTTCTCTCGAAACATACAGCTTATTGAGTTGGTGTTTATTTCTTCAAACCAGGACCCAACTTTATGAAAAAATGGAAATCGATTTTGACAAAACAAACTTTGAAAACACGTCCAAAAGGCTCCAAAATCCTTGAAAGTTGTCCCAAAATAGTCCAAAATAACATGAGGATTAGTGCGCATAGCCATAAACACCCTTAGGTGTCGTGCTAAAATCAAGGCCGAATTAGAAAAAGTAGACTTCAAAAATGTGTCCAAAAGGCCCAAAAACCCTAGAAACCAACCTTGAAGAGCCTGAAAAAGTCTCAAACTGCATGCGCATTGCACTAAAGTGCACATGCTCATGTGCCAAGCGTGTGACTATGCACTAAGTGCGTGGCCATGCGCACTTTGCATGGTGTCATGTGACCACGCACTCGCTCACCCCTTCCTCAACCTTTGCACTATAAGTAGGGGTCTCTACACCTCATTTTGACAATAGCAACACACAACAGCAACCCACACACTCAATAATTTGTCTATTTAAAGACGTTGGAAACCCATTTCCACACACTTTTAGCTCTCTCATTGTGTTTTTTCTTAGGTTATTAGACCTCATTTCCACCAAATCTAGCCTTGCCTTTGTCAAAACATGCTTCAAAGGTATACAAGTTTGCATCATTCTACACATCATTTCGACGAGGAAAGCTTGATAGTTCTTTGAAGCTAAAGCTTTAAAACTCACCTAAGCTCAATCAAATCTAAGGACAACATAATCATTTTAGCACGTTTATTTTTTCGTAGTGCATTTTATTTTTTTGTCGTCAGTATTTATGAAATTTACTATGCTTGTATGCTGAGACTAACAATTTGCATGCTATATGAATAACTTATATTTTGTTTTGCTCATTTCATATCATCATCTTACATCTTCTCGTTTCGAAATGTGAAATCACATTGTACATATCAATAATGTGAAAAGTTTGCATTCCAGATTAGGGTTATTATGTTCTCGATACAATGATGTCATCATGCGTCCCTTATATCATCATCATATAATAATCACTGCAAACATGTATGATTATGTACATTTTGCTTTCTCTTTCAAGTGATTGAGTGTTCATTACTTATTCTGTTATTTGCATGATCTTGCAAACATGCATGATTATGTACATTTTGCTTACTCTTTCAAGTGATTAAGTGTTCATTACTTATTCCGTTATTCTCATAATCAAGCAAGATAGGTGTATAGTTATGCAAACCTTGCAGGTTCATTATATCTAAGTTAGATTTACATTTTTGTGATCTCTTTTCTTTTTATATGTATTTTGTTAGGAAAATAATGTAATGATGATATTTTAATTTTATTATATTTCATTATCTGATGTATTGTGTGAATTCTATATAAACTGTTATTACTGAAACTAGGGTGTTGCAGTAGCTATATATTGAATATTGTATAATGAGAAATAGTCATAAAGTAGATACGATCTCTCGAACCCAAAAATCACTACTGGGGGCAATACTCTTTAAGTGACCCAATGTTGTCCATTTAGTTTTTATATTTTCTAAAAATCGGGTGGCAATTTCACAAAATAAAAAAGCGTCTCATTCCTCTTAAGACAAATCAATTGTCCCTATTTAGTAAAATTACATTGTCCCTCGAAAATAAAATGTAAGATCAAACAAAACAAAACTAGGTCACTCACAATGATGACTCCACTGAGGACTTATAAGTAAGAGAGATCAACTCGAAAATGACTATGCAACTCATTATGCAATACTCAATCGTATAGAGCCCTTAATTTTGCACTACACATCATATGTGCACCACGAGTCCTTGTCAGCTGATAATGATGGAAAGTGATCCACTATAGTTCCAGTCGAGCATAGGGTGACCTATTTGGATTTGTCACCTTTAGCCTTCTTATATTGCCAAGCTTATCTCACTAGTGTATGTAACACAAGTCCTAAAGGGGGGGGTGACCCGAGTTATCAAAATAATGCTAGACTCACTTACTAGAGTCCGTAACCCTAGTCATATAGGAGCATTCTCACTAAAGGAACCCTTATCCTTTCACCCTGACTTAGCCTATGTAGATAAACTAGTAGTAACTTCCATTAGGATTTCACCAAGCTTTGCATGCTATCCTTGTCCTAATACTGTTTGTTTAACCTAATATTCATAAATGACATGACTCTCCTAGTGTTTATCATCGAATGATGTCATGATGTCAGTTTTAGTAGAATGTTCTTGCTTAGATTCATATGATTCTTATATTCTTCGTGCGAGCCCGAAGCATGAAGAATGATAAGAATCATGTACCTCAACCTAAATAGTCTATGTAAACTAGCAAATAATGATGTCTCTCAATAATAGAACTTATGAGACGTTGTCCATTTATTCTTATCAAAATAAATGAATGGGTTAGGAATTCAACTAGATTGTGGACCTTTATGTTGACAAAATCAAACTATAAACTATCAAACAATAGTTTCATAACTCCCGATAAACATATCGAATATCAATATGGGGGCAAGACTTTGGACCCTTTTTGATTGACCTTTGCCCTATGCATACGAGAGCATATGGGCTCTAGATATCATTTGTGGCTCAATAATTGACCCTCAAATTGACATCATGTAATTACCTCAAGTACATTTGAGTATTGTTCCTCAGTTTACCTTTTGATTTTAATCAACATAAATTGAAATAGCCTAGTTCTGAGAGCGGAACCATAGTCCCCTGATGACTATAGGTTTAAAACCTACCTAGGAAAGAGGCTGAATGACCTCATTGAGTAATAAGGTTAGAAGTAAGAGCTTGCTTGTGATTGGTTTATTCATTATGCATGAAATACTAACTAGCTTTCAAAACTAATCATACATACATAACATACATATAGATAGCATATACTAACCACTATTTCTTACAGCAATGATCATCTTTCATTATAAGATTTTGCATCCGCCTTATGCATACATGCTCACCCTTTTCTTTTGTAGGCACATATGATGTATTATTCATTTAGCTAACCTTAATAAATGTGTAGGAATACAACACTCAAATATGAGTAACTAAGAAAATACTTTTTGTTAATAATTCAAAGATAGACTAAAAGAGGGGATCCAAAAATTGCTCACTAATGGTACCATAGCTGAAAACCTCTAAGCCCAAATCAAGGTTAGAATATGCTCGAGATGGGAATAGTACACCACTGAATGAAGCTTCCACATTTGTTCACTTAAAGGTAGATAAGGTAAAAGGAATTCCTTGCACTTTGGTTTAAGTTAATGATAACAATGATTACTACTAGGATCTAAAAAATGCATTAAAAGCTACAAAAATGATTGACATGACCAAGCTTAAATCAATAGGGGAGGTTAAACTATTGACTAAAAGAATGGCTCAGTTGGAATTTGCCTTCAAAGACAAGGGGACTCATGGCTTTAAAAGCTTCATTAACCTAGCATTGTTCAAAGACGAACCACTCTTAGATGATTTTAAATTGCCAAACTTTGCTAAGTTTAATGGAATTAGGGATCTAAGGGTCCATCTAAGGCAATACGCTACCTTTATGGTTGCTACAAAACTTATAAAATAATAGATTATTCAATTCTTCTTCACATCACTAGAAGACGGGCTAATATCATAGTTCTTTGACCTTAAAGACAAAATTAAAAATGACTGGCTGCTGCTAACTCAGAAGTTCATTAAGCAGTATGAATACAACACTCAGTTAGACATCACTTGTAGGGATTTTAAAACCATAAGATAGAAACTTGGTGAAGCTTTCTCTTATTATATTGCAAGGTGGTTGCGTAAGGCAATTAAAATGAGGAACCATCCTCCTAAAGATGAGCAAATAGAGCTGATAATCAAAGGTGCATTACCACACTTTAGAAAGCAAATGATCTTTACTCACTACCCTAACTTCAGAGCTCTTCAACATCAAGCTGGGATTAGAATTGAAGATAAAGAACCTCAATAAACTAGAAACAACTTTTGCCATAATACCTAATCAAAAACTAAAAACACCTTCACCCGAGCCATAAAAATAAATCTAATCCAACCCAATACTCATAACCCACCATTAATTAATGCCATCAAACCATCGAGAAATTTCTCAAACTTCATCTTACCACTATCTAAAGTATTCTAGAGAATTCAACAAAAGAAGCTTTTGCAACCTTAAGAATTTTCCAAACCTATTACCCCCTCAAATTGACCAAAACCTATTCTACCACTTTCACTAAATTCTTAGTCATACCATTTCTTCATGTAGGACCCTCAAGAATGCAATCCAAGGCCTCTTTGACTCTAGAAAAATTGAGGACTTAGAAAAATGACCCAACATCAAAATCAATCTTCTCCCAAACTATTGAAACATGCCTCCACCAACTATCAATATAATCTCCTCTAACCTACCAGAAGCTCTTATTGAGTAATCAGTCCAAACCATCCAAGAAACCTAAGATAAGCTCCATAAAGAAGAAGAGAAAAAGCTTATGGTGATCTTAAAAGATAAATTCTTGAGCCTCATTCTTGAACCTCATGACTCTAGTGAAGATGAACAATGTCCTTCTACCTTTAAATACATTCTGATGCCTTAAAAGTTCCTTCCTCACTTGATGATGCAAAAAAGAACTAGGGATATAGCTCTTCCCATGAACGGTGAAGTGATTTGAAAAAGCCCTAGAGGGGGGGTAAATAGTGCTATTAAATAAAAATAAAAAATAAAAAAATTCTTTGTAAGAATTGAAAGAATGTTGAGAAGGAAGAAGGAAGAATATAATGATTTAAAGAGTTCAGATTCAATAACAATCCTATATCTCCACTTAACTTATCCCTAAGTTAGGATTTTTAATCACCCATAATTTTATTCATAATATTGAATTACACAAGAGTTTTATGGCTCACTCCTATAACCTTACAATATGAGTTTTCAAGGATCATTCAAAAACCAAATCCCAAGTGTTTCAATGGACAACACTTAAACTAATTCCTTTAGAAATAAATCTCACTTCCCTACTAATCTATCCCAAGATTTAAGATGAAGAGAAATTATATTTCTAATACACAACCAGCTCTCACAAAATTTATAAACAAAGAGTGAATATTTGAGAATTTGAGAGCTTTCATGAATATTAAGATAAAGAATGATAATAAGCAAAAAATGTCTTAACTTTCATTCAGCTCTAGAGGTGTTTATATAGATAAACGCTAAAAAAAATAGCTGTTGGAGGTAAAAATAATGTGTCCAACATCTATATTTTGAATCCAACATTCATAATTTTGAATTATTAAAAGTAATGCGGTCAAATTGCTATGCATGAATTGAAACCGTGATTGGCTATTGGAGACGTTTGAATTTGTACATACTTTCTTCCAAAGTTGTAGATATTTGACTTAGTTTTTTATATCATTTTGAATCACCTCAATTGTAATTCTGTAGCTTAAGATATGTCAAAATACTAAGACTTATGCAATCTAAAATGTAGACTACTGTCAAACAACTATGTATGAGTTAAAATCGTGATTTTCTATTGGAGACATTATAATTTGATACTTTCTCATCAAATTTGTAGATATTTGACTTAGATTTCCATATCATTTTGAATCATCTCATAGACTTTTGTAGCTTAAGATATGTCCAAAATACTAAGAGGTATGCAATTTAAAATGGAAGTTGTGTACGTTGATTTCAACTCAATATTTGCATACCCATATGAACTCGAATTTTGACAAGTAAGACAAATTCAAAAATCTTAAGAGCTTTCTCATTATAAAGATCTAAGGATGTTAAAATCCTCCTTGAATCTCAGAGGTTAAATCAGCCTAAGATATTCATACTTCATTTTAGCTTCCATTCGAGTCCTAACTTATACACACTTAAACAAACAAATGAAATGCTCAAAATTAAGTTTGTTAAGATCCAAATTAAGATTGATTATTGCTAAGGTCAAAATCTCCCCTTTTTTTATTTTGATAAATTTATTTTGAGTTTGATAAAAAATAATATAAAGTAAAGTGCGTGATAATATTTGTGATAATAATGATACCAAATGAAATAAAATATATTTCTTTATTTCTCCCCCTACGAATATGGACATGATAAGAAATATAAATTTATAGATTATTTCCCTTGATAGAAAAATAAAAACAACATAAAATATAGCAAGAGTGATAAAAACATGGCATTCTTATAAGAAATGTATTAAAAACATAAAATATGATAACATAATCATTTAAATAAATGTTAGGCAATATGAGGAAATAATTTCAAACATATATACATATAATGCCACTAAAATGCATCTTAAAAATAGTACATATAATAATAATGTTGATGTTAGACGAGCTTAACTATCACATGATCATATAGAGCTTAGCTAGCTAATCAATCATGTAACACTTATCATATAAAAAAATAATAATAAACACAAATTATCCATAACATATTTTCTTTTCTTTGTACAAAGGCAAAAGGAAAAGAAAGAGATATAAAGGGAAATGAACCTAAAGGGACCAAAATTCCTATAGGAACAAAACACCAAATCTTTGTAAAAATATTCATGCCTTATCAAAGATTAAAATAACTCCTAAGAATAAATTATACATGAATTATACATGTATAAACATAATAATAAAATATTATACACATGTATAGTAACAAATAACAAAATTAAATATATTTCTCCCCCTTTGTCAAAAACAAAAAGAAAAGAGAGATACATAAACAGAAATGAAAAAAAATATAAACAAAATCTTTACAAAATCTATCATAAACAAAGTAAGAAAAACAAGGCCTTTTGTCACATATGGTGTATGAAAAAAATAGCCATACTTAAAATGTTAATATGCATGCAAAAATTTAAACAAAAATTCTCCCCCTATATTAGACAAAAATATAATATGTCACTAACATAAACACATTTTTAAAGGGAGTTTTACAATTAAAAAATTAAGTACACATGTTAAAAAAATTAACTAGGTACATAATAAACTCAAATTATTTCTCCTCCTTTAACAAAATTCAAAAGGAAATTTAAAAAGATAAACCAAATATAAACTGACGACTATAAAAAATTTTAAGATCAAAATCAAAATATTTGTTAATCAAAGTAATCAATAAGCATAACATGATTTCACATGAAAATAGTTCAACCATCAATGAAACATAAAATCAAGATAAACTAGAACCATCAGTCATGCCAAGTTCATGCTTAATGAAATTTAATCTCTCTTCATTGTGAGGTTTGGTGAAGATATATACAAGTTGATTATTTGTATCAACAAATTCAAGTAAGATATCACCAATTTGAACATGATCACACAAGAAATGATGTCTAATGTCTATATGCTTTATTCTAAAATGCTAAATGGGATTTTTGCTAAGGTTGATAGCACTTGTATTGTCACATTTGATTGGAATGTGATAAAATTTTACACCATAGTCTAATAACTTTTTTTTTTGACATAAAACTTGTGAACAATAAAGACTTGTTGCAATATATTTAGCTTCAGTAGTGGATAAGGCAATTGCAACTTATTTCTTACTAAACCAAGAAACTAAACATTGTCCTAAAAATTGACAAGTTTTGGAAGTGCTTTTTCTATTTAGTAAACTATAGGTAAAGTCCGCATCAGAATAACTAATCAAGTCAAAGGATGAACTCCTAGGATACCAAAGTCCTAAATGCATTGTACCATAAAGATATTTAAAAATTCTTTTGATAGCATTCAGATGAGACTCTCTAGGACTAGATTGAAATCTACCACACAAGCAAGTAGCAAACATATTATCGGGTCTACTAGCAGTTAAATAAAGAAGGGATATGATCATACCTTTAAATCATTTTTCATCAATCGGTTTGCCATTCTCATTTTTGTTAAGTTAGGTTATGGTGCTGATTAGAGTTTTACTTTTCTTAGCTCCATCCATGCCAAACTTCTTAAGAATTTCTCTTGCATACTTAGTTTAATTGAAGAAAATCCCATTTTTGCATTACTTGATTTGTAGTCCAAGAAAGAATTTGAGTTCACCCATTATACTCATCTCAAATTCTTCTTGCACTAAATTAGAGAATTCCTCACATAAGCAATGGTTAGTAGCATCAAATATAATGTCATCAATATATATTTGAACAATTAATAAATCATGCTTGGATTTCTTTATAAAAAGAGTTGTATAAAATTTTCCTTTAGAGAAACCTTTCTCTCTCAATCTTTCATACTAAGCTTCAGGAGCTTGTTTCAATCTATATAATGCTTTGGAAAGTTTAAATACATGATTTGAAAAATCAAAAATTTCAAACCCTGGAGGTTGTTCAACATAGACCTCTCCTTCAATAAAACCATTTAAAAATGCACTTTTAACATCCATTTGATAAAGTTTGAAATCCATGAATGATGCAAATGCAAGTAGCATTATAATAGCTTCTAACCTTACAATGGGGGCCTAGGTTTCATCATAATTAATGCCTTCCTCTTGATTATAACCTTTAGCTAGTAGTCTAGCTTTATTCCTAGTTATGACACCTTGTTCATTCATCTTATTTCTAAATACCCATTTGGCACCTATAATAGGATGATGTTTCAGTCTAAGAACTAAGGTCCAAACCTTATTTCTCTCAAATTGATTTAACTCTTCTTGCATAGTAAGGACCCAAAATTCATTATATAAAGCATCATTAATATTTTTGGATTCAATTTGAGAAATGAAGGCTAAGTTAACAATAGACTTTAATTGAGATCTAGCTGTAAGTACCCAATTTTGGGATGCAATTGTACATAATTGCGACATAAGCCCCTATGATGAAATTTATTCAACAATTGAACTTGGTTGTCAATTTTCTAGAATTTAGAGAATAAATTGCAATGTATTTTAGGATTTGATTATAAATAAGTCAATTTTTCAAGGGTCTTTTAGTAATTAAAATTAAAAAAAAGGGGTTGGCATTTCATGCTGATCGACATTGGTGTAATGCTGACTGACATTACATAATGTCAATTGGCATTGTGTAATGCCGATCGGCATTGCACACTTCCGACTCGTAAAAGTCCTATTTTTTAAAATTTTTTGCATATTTTTTTTTCATTTTTTCATCTATTTTTCAGTGTTTTGATTGGTAAAAAATTGAATTTTATTATTATTTTTATCCAGAAAATATTTTAATGCATTGAAAACACATAATTTTAAAAAATCAAGTCCTTATCTTATCAGTTTATTTTAAGGAAATGAGTCTGCTCCTCTAAAGGAGGAAGTTAGTACATAGGTAGACTCTGAATTTAAAAGCAGAGTTTGCATGCGTGCATAAAAAAAAGATTTTTCTTTTGGAGAGACATGGAGAGACAGAGAGTTTTACATAGACACAGAGAGACGGAGAGACTCACACACATAGACTAAAAAAGACGAGAGAAGAAAAAGAGAGACTACGAAAGAGAGAAGAGGGTTACGCAATCAAATCCCAGTCCAGAATCAAATCAATACTGAGTCAATTTTAATGGTGATAATCCACTCTGAGGGGCTATCTCAAGGGCATGTGCACAACATCTAAAATCATAAGTGTTTTTTATTTTATTCTTTTCTATTCTTTTATTTTGTGATTTTTATTTTATTTTATTTCATTATTGTTTTTATTATTTAATTTCATTACTAATCTGATTATTTTTGTGTTTTTATTTTAATGTGCGAATGTGGATTGAGGATGCTGCTACTTGCGTTTAAATTGAATAGAAGGTCCATGGAATGCCATGGAAGAACCTGTGTTGTTTTCCAGTAGAATTTAGGGTTTTATCTTTATTTTTCATTTTGGTGTTCTATGTAGTTATTTTAATTCATGGTTGTATAATTGTTAAATTTTAATTTTGTATGTAGTTTGTAATAGCCCTAGTAGTGGGAATAGTGAAAGATTTAATTTTCTGCACTTTAAAATTAATTAGTAAAACTAGGTTCACTGGGTAATCTTTTATAAAATTAATGGTGGCTTTAGTTAATTAGTGTTTGTATGTAAATAAATTAGTCTTTTTTAGAAATCATGTGTGAATGTGTTTTGATTTGATGTTACTATGATTTTTTTTTTATGTTTTTGGGCTTTTTTTATATTATTTTGGGCCTAAGCCCATGCTTAGGTCTAATCCACTTAATAAATAGGCTTAAAAATGATTTAGGGTTTTAAATAATTAAAATCAACATAGGCCCATTAGGTTAATTAAATTTTAGGCCCACTTAGTTAATTAAAACTTGTTTAGACTTAGCTCAACCCATTTAAATTCATTTCTTTTAATATAAATAGTCCTAACTTACATTTCACTTGAAATAAAACCAAATTAGACTTAGGCCCATTAATTTAACTTTCCTGTAAAATTGAATAGACTGAAGCCCATTTTTTAGAAGAAGTAAAAGAAATAGATCTAGGCTCACTAATTAATAAAAATGTAGGCCCACCTCTAGTCCATTTCTCACTTATAAATAAAAAATGTAAATCTAGCTAACTTTTTAATAAAATTAACATAGTTTAGACTTAGGGACAACGTGATCTTGAGTGCATTTTTTATGTGTAATTTTATTGACTAGATGCCTAAGGTTAGATGGATGTTAAATAGGGTTTAATAAAATTGCATGTAATTGGAGGATGAAATAATCATTTATAAAATTATTCTAAATGAACATGAGACTAAGAGAAGTTAGTAGTCCATATCCAGAATCTCCTGGTTATGGTGCTAGCTTTCTTTTAAGGAATCGAGTACCACCTTTTATATTTGTCCTAGTTATTACCCTGGGTGGTGACTCCTCATCTCCACACCATGTCTTTGTGACAGTGGTTAGTGTCTTCTCTAAGGCCCTGAGCCTAAATAGTGTCATAGTTGCTAAAATCTTGGATGCGTGCTAAACCCCATCGTCTACAGTGGCGACTCCACTGGGGATAAGAGATACTGATTCTACTTGTGTTCTTTAGAATTATTTTATCGATTATTATTTCATTCTTGCATTCATTCTGCTTGTCTTTACTAAACCAATGGCGTTGGTTTATGATTCCATGATTCCACTAGCTTTATGGAGTTGTAGATTGGCTAACCATCACTCTTAGCCTTCACTCGGTTCAAGAGAGATTACTGGGTTCATTTGACCAGATTCTATAACCCAAGTCCTTAAGGGGGGGTAATCATCTCTTAAGTTGGTAAAGGATGTTGGGCCCCTTTGACCTTGGCTTGTAACTCAAAGTCCATAATGGAGAGCATCTTGCTAAAGGAATCTTAACTTTTCACCGGACCTTAACCACATATAATGGCCTAGTTACTTCCCCTAGGATCTTTACTTAAAATGCTTGTTTATTTGAATTGCCATGAGGTATATCTATTTATAAAAGCCCAGGTCTATACCTTTAAAGCTCATTTAGGCTAATAAGGATTAGGCTAGACCTTTATATTTAGAAATGTTATTTCTGTGCTTTTTATTTTAAAGAGAGATTTGGCATGTGCGTCGGCTCTTAATATCCCCTGTTGATATGAAGGCCAAGACTAAAAATCCTAGGAAAAAGAGACTCGCCATTGAATATGTGTGTGGGAGGAATAAGGTTGGAAGGCTTATGCTTGCATGTTGCCTGTTGATTACTTCTTGATTCTTGCTACTTGCTAAGTGCTTGCTTGCTACTTGTTGCATCAACACATGCATCATGCATACATGCATACATACAATCCATGCAACATAATAACACCTTATTTTACAGCCATTATAGATTCATCTGGGTCTTCTTATGTTTGGGGGCAAAGAGGTGGTAGATTAACCAGAACAGATCTAAGCCCAAAGTTAATAGCTTAAGAGATCCTTCAAGAACTAGAGAAGAGTCCAATCAATCCACTATTCCTAAAAGCTGAAGCAACTCAGACTGAACAGACTGAAATGGAACAACAACAAGAGATGTGGACCTTAGAGGACATTAAGGGAGCTTTGGTGGCTGACATGAGAGCTATGATGCAAGATGAACTGAGACAGGCTTTGGTCGGACTAGTGCAACTTGTTATTAAATAATAACCTGCTGCTACTATTAAACAACCACCTGCTGTGGGAGCTCCACCTGTTGTTGTAGCTCCTCCACTTGTTGCTAATAATGTCAGGGGGCATCCTGCTACTAGAAATGTGCCTGCTACTGATGTGAGATTGGAAGACGTTAAAAACTACATAGTAAAAAAGGTGAAGAGAGAATCACTTGAATTGGTTTAAGACCTTGAGTCCAAGCAGATGCAAGCACTGACTCAGAAAATGTCCAAGATGGAAGAGCTAATTAGAGGACAATGAATGGGATATTCTTTTGACTTTGATGACATGCTGTAAATGGAGTCAGATAAGTTGCTTGAAAAATTCAAAATGCCTCAACTGTAAAAATGTGATAGGAGAGGAGACCCTAGAATTCATTTGAGCCAATACACAATAACCATGAGCACTACTAAAGCACCATTAGCAATAGTTGCTAGGCTGTTTGTATTGTCACTAGAAGGAATGGCTGTAAACTGGTACTATGGGTTAGAAAAGTCTGTTAGGGCTTACTGGAATGAACTATGTACTGCATTCTTGAAATAATATGATTATAACACTCGATTGGAACTGTCAATTAGGGATTTAGAGTTGACTATCAGGAACCAAATGAGTCCTTTTCTTATTTCCTTACAAGATTCATGAATAAAACAGGGATGATAAAAAATAAGCTTGCTAAGAAGGATCAAGTTAGAATAATAGTTTGTAATGTGTCACCTAATTTAGTCGAGAGGCTACAGATGATGAACCCCAAAACCTTTATGGATTTGTATGATTATGGGTTACAAGCTGAGGAAATTGAGAGTGAGAAAAAGAAATCTACTAGAGGCATAGCAACCCGAAACTACTTGATTGGGGGCATACAATAAGGAAGTACTAGCAAAGTTATAGAGGTGAGTGCAGTTCAGCAACCTAGGAGATTTTCTAACTTCAACTAGCCACTCTCTAACGTCCTAGAGAGGCTAATTCAAAAAGGTATGCTCAAACCCCTGACCTTTTCTAAACCCCTAAATCCAAATGTCCCTGGCTATAATCCAAACAGTTATTGCAAGTTTCATCAAGTAGCTGGCCATTCTACAGATACTTGCATTCACCTAAAACACAAAATCCAAAACCTGATAGACTCTAAAAAAATCACTGACCTTGAGAAATCCAATTCCAACCCAAACACTAGAAATAACCCTTTCCCAAACTACCGAAATGTTCCACCACCAGCCAGCATGATGATCAACTCAGGGGTTAGCAAAAAAGAAGTGCTAAGCTCCTTTGAGGACATCAACCTTACACCCAATGGAGAACCTCTCAGAAAATCACAGAGAGGAGTAGAAGATTTACTGGGCCAACCCTCAGGCAAGTTTGATTATAGAGTATTTTACTCGAAACCACCCTCTACTGATATCCCTATTGAATTAATTAAGCCCCCAGGTTGGGGGGATGAGTTTGATGATAAGCCGGTAAAAGAAGAGTCTGAAATTCTCAAACAGTCACCAAGAGGAGTTGAAGATATGTTAGGACAACCTTTAGGGAAGTTCAATTATAGAGTATTCTATTCTAAACCTATTTTCACTAATATACCCATGGAAGAGATTGTGCCAATAGGATGGGGTGATGAGTTTGAAGAAGATGAATTCTTAACCCCAGAACTGTCCCAAGAAGGGGTTGAAGAGCTGCTAAGCCAACATATGGACAAACTAAGGGAGTTAAAAGGAAAACAAACATGCAAAGTGGAAGTTTGAAAAAATAGGAAAAGGGAATGGATCATTGGGGCCATGAACATTTGGTATGATTTTAATAAAGAAAAACCCACTGGAGTTGATGTATGGAGTGGTAATCCAAATGTGAATCATGTTACTAAAAGTGGGAGGAATTACCAGACAGCAGAAAAGCAAAATGAAAGGGTTGCAGAAAGGGAAGAAACAAAAGATGCAGAAGTAAAGGAAGGATGGAAAGAAGACCTGATCTTGGAACAACTCAAGAAGGCTAAAGTGAATGTAAGCATTTAGGAATTACTGATGCATTCAGGTAGTTATAGAAGGGCTCTGGTTAAAGCTTTGTTGAATATGAGCATTGAAACGGCAGCTATGCCTGAGGCTATGGTAGTAAAGGTGATAAAAAAGAAACATGGGCTGATAACATTCTTAGATGATGACTTGCCTTTGGAGGGAAGAAACCATAACAAGGCATTTTTTATCCCAGCTAAAGTAAAAGGGAAGAGAACTAACTTTGTAAAGGTAGATGATGGTTCAACTATAAATGTATGCTCGCTAAAGATCTTGCCTAATATGGGTCTTAAAGTAGATAACTTGATGGTTTCAAACCTCATAATCAGAGCTTATGATGACAATACCAGGAATGTGGAGGGAACATTTCAGGCTTTGGTTAAAATAGGGCCCGTAGAATCGACTGTTGAATTTACTGTGTTGGACATCCCCATTACCCATGCCCTGTTGTTGGGAAGGCTGTGGTTTCATGTCCTGGGAGGAGTACCTTCAACTGTACACTAAAAAATAAAATTCCCACATGAAGGAGATGTCGTAACAATAGAAGCTGGAACCAATGCAGTTGTGGTAGCTATACTTGATAAATAAAAGCAAGTGCGTGTTCTGCTTGGTTTCCAAGTTGCTAGAATATTTGATAGGATGGATCCCAGGGTTGGAAAAATGATGGAAAGCATGAATTATCTACCTGGACAGGAGCTCGAAAAGAATGAACAAGGAAGTCCTAGGCCCCTGAACATTAAGACCCATGACCATATGAAGGGTTTGGGATATATTGAGGCAGGACCAGCTAGTAGAAGAGCAAAGAATAAGGGGAAAGAAAAATGAAATAAGCCCTTGGGAAGAATTGGACCACTAAGTGAGAACTTCATCAAGCCAGGGGAGGGCAAGTATTATTTGGGCACCAAAGAATTTGTTAACATGGCTAGAAAGGATGTTCTTAGGTTTAAGATCTTTAAGGAGCAGATTGTGGAAAACCTAGTAGCCAACAATAAAGAGGAAGTCATAAAGCAAGTAACGGAAAGGATGGGTGATGATGCTGTTGAGGAGATGCTGTGTCTGCCACCCGAGGAGGAACCACCCCAGGACTTAGCTATTGTCATTAGTGATAGTTTTATTGATGTTTTTTATGAAGAAACTGATGTAATAATGTTCGGTCTTTATGCGGATGAGGATGTTATTTTTCCTATGGTCAATGATATAAATGCCTGGTTTTGCTTACTTGTGTGATGTGCATTCTGATAGTTCTATGCATTATAATTTTGATAGGTCATGCATGTTTCACATTAATTCAATTCAATTTAATTCATTTAACATGGGCATAAATGATGATCCAAAGAACATTTCTATATCACATGATGTAACTCTTAAAGAGAGGAAAAATTTTGAGAGAATATTAACAAAAAGAAAGGTAGTATTTGCTTGGACTTATGAAGACATCCCAGGTTTGGATAGGGAAATAGCAGAGCATCACATTCCAACTCATCTAGAAACCAAGTCGGTTAAATAGAAATTGCGCAAATTAAGACCAGAATGGACAGAAAAGATAAGAGAGAAAATTGCCAAGCAAATACAGGCTAACTTCCTAGAGGTAGTAGACTACCCTCAATGGCTAGCAAACATAGCTACTATTCCTAAAAAAGATGGCAAAGTATGGATGTGTGTAGGTTTTAGGTATTTGAACAAAGTTTGTCCAAAAGATGACTTCCCGTTACCTCACATTGATGTAATAGTGGATAGTGCTGCAACAAGTGCAATGTATTCTTTTATGGATGGATCTTTTGGATATAACCAGATAATGATGGCAGTTATGGACAAGATTAAGATAGCTTTCATCATAGAATGGGGGACCTATTATTACAAGGTGATGCCTTTCAGACTGAAGAATGCAGGTGAAACTTATCAAAGAGTCGCTATTGTACTTTTCCATGATATGATGCATAAGGAGGTTAAAGTGTATGTGGATGACATGATGGTTAAATTAGAGATAAGAGGAGGACACTTTAAAGCCTTAGACAAGTTCTTGGCCTGAATTAAGAGGTACAACCTGAGACTTAACTAAAAGAAGTGCATTTTTGGGGTTACTTTAGGGAAGCGGTTAGGGCATATAGTGAGCAGCTGGGGAATTGAAGTGGATCCAGATAAAGTGAAAGCCATCTAGGAAATGCTGGCACTAAAGACAGAGAAAGAAGTAAGAGGATTCCTTACTAGGTTTCAGTATATTAGTAGGTTTATTGCAAAACTTGCTAATATTTGTGACCCTATCTTTAAGCTTTTAAGGAAAGATCAGCCGATTAAGTGGAATGATGATTGTCAAAAAGCTTTTGATAAGATCAAGGAGCATCTTGTTAATCCACCTATTCTAAAACCACCTAGACAGGGTAATTCATTAGTTTTGTACTTGGCTTTAGAAGAGGATGCAATGGGGGCAATATTAGCATAAGAAGGGTCAGATGGAATAGAGCACGCAATGTACTACCCGAGTAAAAAGTTTTTGCCATACGAGGAATAATATGATTTAGTAGAAAAGATATGTCTGATCATGATTTGGGCTACGAGGAAATTGGGGCATTATTTTCAATTTTATAGGGTTCAAGCTATTTTTAGAATAGATCCTCTAAGGTATCTATTTCAAGCATCAGTTCTAACTGGAAAAATGTCTTGATGGTTGGTACTCTTAACTAAATTTGATATTGAGTTCATTACTACAAAGGTAAGGGAAGAGCAGTAGTAGAATTCTTAGCTTAAAGTGTGATCGAAGGTGAAGAGCAGTGGAATTTGGAGTTTCTAGATGAGAACTTAGCAGTTGTAGAGCACCGGGAGTGGAAAATTTACTTTAATGGAGCTGTAAACAACAAAGGAGCTAGATTGGGAGTGATTCCTGTTACACTAAAAGGAGAAACCATACCAATGGCAAATAAACTGAATTTCAAGGTCACAAACAACATGGTTGAGTATGAAGCATGTATCTATAGAGTTGAGGCAACTAGAGCGAAAGATTTATTGGTTTATGGGGATTCAATGGTAGTCATTAGTCAGGCTAATGAGGAGTGGGAAGTAAAAGGGGAAAAGATGAAGCCTTATACTTGCTATTTGAAAGCCTTAATGAAGAATTTCACTAAATGTCTCTTTATCCATCTATCCAGAGATGATAATCAGATGGCAGATGCACTGGCAACACTCTCTTCAATGTGGGATAGTACAACTGGGTTAGCCATGAAACCTTAATGATTATGAAGTCTAGAGCACTATGTTATGGGGGTGAGCAGATTATGAATGTTCAAATGGGGCCTGAAGAAAAGCCTTGGTTTTATAATGTCCAAAGATTCATTGAAGAAGGAATTTATCCAGATGAAGCAGCCTCAAAAGAAAGATATGCTCTTCATGTCCTTGCACGTAACTATGCAAGTCATGATAGGGTATTATACAAAAGAATGCTGAATAGGATGCAACTCAGGTGCCTCAAAAAGGATGAAGCTGAAGAGGTGATGCAAAAGATTCATGCAGGGACTTGTGGTTCTCATATGAACAAGATGATTCTAGTTAAGAAGATACTCAGACAAGGGTATTACTGGATGACTATGGAAAAGGATTGTATCAGGATAGTAAGACAATGCCATCAGTGTCAGATCCACGGGAATCTTAGTCATATGCCTCCAACAGTGCTGAATAGTTTATCATCCCCTTAGCCCTTTGCAGCATGGGGAATTGATATCATAGGAGAAATAAGATCGACAACATTAAATGGGCATAAATACATAGTGGTGGCAATCGATTACTTCTCAAGATAGGTAGAGGCAGAATCTTTCAACACTTTGAAAGAAAAACAGATGGCACGGTTCATCGAGAAGAGCCTTATCTACAGATATGGGGTTCCACATCCTATTGTGACAAATAATGGGGTTCAATTTCAAGCAGAAACAGCAGAGTTATTACAAAAGTATGGGATTGAGCACCATAGATCTTCACCTTATCGCCCTCAAGCCAATGGAGTAGTGGAAGCAGCTAATATAAATGTCAAGAAAATCCTTTCTAAGGTGGTTAAAACTTACAAGGATTGGTCCAGATATCTTCCTTTTTCCTTATGGGGATATAGGACTACAACTAGAACCACCATAGGCCAAACACTATTCTCATTGGTATATGGTTGTGAGGCAGTTTTGCCCATAGAAACTAAGATTAAGTCCTTGAGAGTAGTCATGGAAGCTAAAATAATTGAGAGTGAATGGGCGCAAAAGAGATATGATAATATCATATCTCTAGATGAGAAAAGGATGGATGCTTTATTCCATACTCAAATATATCAGAGAAGGATAGCAAGGGCATTCAACAAGAAGATCAAAGCCTAGGAAGTTCAAAGCTGGAGATATGGTGCTGAAACAGTCAAAAGCCATGGTGTTCGATTTGAGAGGTAAATTTAGACCGAATTGGGAAGGACCGTACCTGATTAAATTGGTTATACCTAAAGGAGTTGCTAAGATATCAGATCTTGAAGGGAATGAGTTCATGGAACCTGTTAATCTGGATCACCTTAAGAAGTACTACCTATAAAAAATATGAATAAAAGTAGAACAAAGAAAATAAAGTCCGTTGGCTAGAAAACATGAAAAGGCTAGTTAGGCAAAAGTTAGGACATTCCCATTGTTCAGAAAACCTGCAAAGGGTTGACAGGCAAAAGTTAGGGAAATAAATAAAAAGAGAATGGTCTCGCTGATTAGAAAACCTGTAAAAGGCTAGTCAGGCAAAAATTAGGGAAATAAAATGTGAGCAAAAAATATTCAGTTAGAAAATCCGTGAGGACTAGCTGATAATAGGAGTTATGTCATGTGATGTATTAAATGTACTCATTTTGGCCCTAATTAATGAATGAAATTGAAATTGATGTTTTGTTAAACTTTGCATGTCCTTCTTTATTATAAAGCATAAGTACTTGAAAGGAAAAAAAATATAAGAAAGCCTAAGACTAGCTCTATAAGACCATTCTATCTAGTGATGTCTTTGTTTCTTCCTTTGTGACTCATCATACAGAGCTTGAGTCCTCTTATACCTAGCAAATCCTAGTGGTTATGTCTTTTAGATAACAATCCAAGTTTTGTAATCATCATCAGTAGTCACATCAACATCCAGGTGCATGTTTCGTTCAAGAGCTCTATAAGGCCATAAGATCCTAATCTTATCTAGAGAATCTTGTCTTAGAGGAAAGCCTTCAAAATCAGCCAGAATAGTAACAATGAACTGAGGGTGACCATATTGATGGCAAAGGCATAAAAGGGTAAAAAAGGTAGAGAAGTGCAACCCTGGAATAGGAACACAGTGATCATATAGCTCAATAGTCATGAACTTCAATCTCCACCAAGGGTAGACCCATGTGATCTCAACATCTAAAATCTTCTTTAACCAGTCAACCCATTGGTCCATAAAACATTTTTCCTTCATTTTTAAGGGACAAGATTATAGCTGATGAGGTTGATAAGTCAAAGGATTGAGGGGTACATTAAGCAAGCTCAACTTTTCCTGTAACCAAATCTAAAAAAAAGGTATAAGAATAATAAAATAAAAGGGTTAAAAACCCGAAAGGGTGGCTTAGGAAAAATTTAGGGAAAGCCTGTTAAGTTGAAAACCTGAAAGGGTGGCTTAGGCAAAAGTTAGGGCAAGCCTACTAAGCTGACAACCTGAAAGGGCAGCTTAGGCAAAATTTAAGGCAAAATAAATAAATAAAAGTTTTGGTTGCATACCTGAAGAAGAAGTAAGCTACCTAAAAAATAGTTATGAGTCTTAAAACTATTTAGCCCAATGATGGTCTCAGCAGGGATAACTGGCATAGGGTTAGCTCTAAGCTCCACCTGTTCTAAAATACTGACAATGAATGTATAGGCATCACCATGATGAGAAATTAGCAAAAATTGAGCATATAAGTAGAAAGCAACTGTTATAGTCCAAAAAGTAGTGTTCTTGTCCCAAGTCCCACAGACAATGATCAGAGAAGAAAGATTAATGGTCCCAAGGTTATGTGCATACACGTAAATATCATCTGGGGGCAAATTAAAGAATGCAACCAATTTGCCAGGAAACTACATCTCCAAATCAGGAAGGGGTATCATAGTAGTCGAGTCTAATGTGCATCCTAAAATAGCAGCAAACTCTTCAATCATTAGACAAAGCTCCTGCCCATTAAACCTGAATACATGGTCCCTAACATCCCAGAAGATAGCATCAGTATGTAGGAGATTATTATCAATAGTCAGGTGCTAAAGATATTTTAGGGATTTGATGTGGAAAGGTTGAAGCTTATTCCAGTCATTGCCATTAAGACTTCAAAGAAATTTATTTATTGTTTGGGTAGATGCTTGAGTCATGATGAGGATATAGAGAATGAAGGAGAATGCCCTTTGTATGGTCTTATATAGGGAAAGAAGATGAGTTTATGTGGGAAAAGGATTCTACTAGCAAAGAAAGATGTGGATAAGGTGATAGAATCTAAGAAGGATTGGGATAAATAGATAATTGGGAAGATAATCCATTCTTTTAATTATTTATCTATCCAATATTATCCATCTTGGAAAAGGATTAAGATAAATGGATAATTAATTAAAAAGGATAATGTTCATTAACTATCTTTTTAATTAGTTATTTATTAAAAAAAATAAAAAAGTCCATTAAGATGCAAACATTGTTTAAGTTCTATTTAATAGTATTTAAGACAGTGCAGGAATAAAAAATAGCAATAGTCAGATATAGACACGCAAAAAGTCAAGAATACAGAAACTCTAAATCACTCATCTCGAGGTCTGGTATCAGGCCATGGGCTCCATCCTCTGGTAGGGTCATCATGATGATAAGTGTCTGGAGGTCTGGCAGATGAAGTCCTAGCGCTGTATGAATCAAAGCCTAAGTTTACAAGCTGCCGGTGAAGCATCTCGTTCTCCTGCTCTAGACCACTCGAATAGCTTTACATACACAGAAAACATCATATCATATGCATACATTTTGCATTTTCTCAGTGTAGACGCTTACCCACCAACTGTCTGTAACCTGCATCATGAATAATCTCTGAGATGAGGCAAGTTTGTATAGATACTTTGCCTGTGTCCGAGGAACTTGTTTTATAAAATTTTTACTAATATAAATGTCAAGTGTACAGATCCATACAAGAAATAAATCAAACATACTTATATGAGAAGCATCTGGTGGATAGGAGTTAGGAAGCTGAGCAGCACTAAAATGCATCTGCTGCTCAATTGGAGCCTAAATAGTGGGATCCCAGTAGAACATAGACTTGTCTGGAAGAGAGACATCACCAAGCATAGCACCGATAAAGGCCCCATCGTGACTAGTCCTAACATGCTGAGTATGATGAACATAACTAGGTCTAGGTTCAGGACTCTCAATATCAGGAGCAACCTTAGTCTCTAGAGTAATCTCAGTCTCCTCATCCACATTAATAGAAGAACAAACCTCCTTAAATTGTAAAGAGAAGGAGTGATTCCTAGGTTCTAGAAGTAGAAGCTGAAATAATGAGAAATTACCTCATCATCATCAATGGGAACATGCTCCAAGAGGCTCTCACGGATAAATTACTGATAATGTCGAGAGCGCTTAAGAAAATCTGAGGCAGCATATCCCTATAGTGCATCCCTTAGCTTCGAACCTATAAGATGTGAGCTGTGGAGCATAAAGGAAGTGACATTAGACAGAATACGATGTTGAGAAGGGCTAGAAGACCAGTAATACACTCGCTCCCCTAAATACCACATTAAATAGCCATAACCAGAGAGTAGGATTCTCATAGGTTCAAGGCAAACTACAGCTGCCATAAAATCATATCGCTGGCTATCCTCAACACCTTCCAACCAATTAGAGTTTATCTATAATTTATGTAAATTAAGTCTAACCTCTATTAAACTGTAACATAGTAATGATTTTATTTGTTTCCTTACCAGGTGCCACTCGACAGTGTTTAGCTGATCACGATACATCTATAAAGTGTTCTCATTGCTAGCAAGGCAGGAAGAACCCCATCTCATTATCAAAGGAAAGGTCCTATCAGAATTGATAGAATCAAAGCCTCAAATCAGCCCAATCTCTATGCTCCAGATCTGGAAGAAAGAGAACATATCAAAAAAAGGCAAAGAAAGGCAAGACTATAAAGATCAACGAAAGGAGAACATACATGCAAGACGTGCCAAAAACCACACATCATGACAACACCTCTACAGACAGTGTCTAGTCTATAATAAATATAAGTGAATGTAGCAGATCCCCAATCTGGTGTGGCAACTCGATCCAAGTCACGAAGAGGACCTAACAGAGCAATACTGACCTCATGACTGGTCTCACAAAAGAGGGTTGTGCCTAATAATATCAAAAGGAAACACCTCGCCTTATGGATAATCTGATGAGGAGTAGAAATAGGAAGGTGTCTAAATCCCTCAACTAAGGATGCAAGAAGAACATTCTTTTGATTCTTCTACGCTGGAGCAAACCAAATCAAATCTTACACGTACTGACTTCATGCATGCTATGGAAGGCTATAATAGCTGATGTCAAATGGAACTGGGGATCCTCCAAAGGCAATCTCGGTGATAGTAGAGAAACTCATAGGTGAAACGATTAGCTCATTCACATGAGTATGAAAAGTGTGGGTTGTATCCATCCATTGCTTGATCAAAGCGAACAAAGAGTATCGGTCAGACCGGCCTCGAATAGTCAAAAGTGCAGCAATGAAATGCCTGAATCTAGAGGCCCAAATCAGACGTTTCACTTGCTTCGGCAATCCATGAAATAATTCTTGGGCTAGATTAAAATAGCCCGTGAACTTCATCAGATGCTATTTCAATTTCAAAATAATAATTAATTAATTAAAAGATTAATTAATTAATCAAAGAATTTAAATTGAAGGATTTGATTAGTTAATTAATTAATTGACCCTTAAAAAAAATTTTAAAAACTGATCGACAATCTACTATGCTAATTGGCATTAGCCTGGTCGATCAAAAATCTGGAAGTCCGACTGGAATTCTAAAAATCTGATCAATCATTCGGATAACCCAGAGGCTAAATTTCATATTTTCAGAGATTAATTTCAATTTTATCATTTTCATGTTATTTTCTAACTAATATATATGTCAATCTCTACTCTGAAACTAACTCTGATTACTAATTATACAGGGGATATTTTTGTAGAAATAAACAGAAGCAAGAAAAGTTACCTCATTACCTATATCTTTGCACCTATAGGTATGTAAATGAGTCAAAAGAAAGATGGTTGAGTCTTCTCGAAGTCCAAGATCATTTTAAGGAAAATGAGGAGGCAGAATCCTTTGACGTTCTAAAGTCTCAACTCCATCTTGTTGTCCATGTGACGAGGATGCTATGGGATCAGACGAATTGTAAATGGGATGACAAGTGGTCAAGAAATCAAGAAAAGAAAAATGAAAATCAATTGGAAGAAAAAAAAGAAAAGAATAGGAAGAGAAGGGAAGTGATTGACAAAAGGGGAAGGATATATAAAATGGAAAATATCCATTTTAATCCTTCCAATTTACTTATATTTTTATCCATTTTTTCTTTCTTACAATTTGGTCCATAATTGTATTCGGATTAGGAATATGTTCGTAATTAAATCATGAAATTCATCAAATTAATAATTCATTGAATTATTAAAACTGCATAATCAATTTATGATTCTGAATTTTTTGTTAAGTACATAATACATAACAAGATTAAAGAATTCATTTTTTTCATTTTACATGCATCATTTCAATCAAAAGATTCATATGCTGTGCAATAGCTATGATATAAATTTCAAATGATTATGTTATGAGATGTACAATAGTCATAACCTTCATTATGTTATGTACTACATAATAGTTATGACATAAACTTTTAAATTCATCATTGCTAGACATTCTATAGGAACTATAGCAAGTTTTCAATTTATCATCACTAGACGTCCCACATGGAATATAGTGTGCATCGTTAGATGTCCCACATGGAATATAACAAAATTCATCGATGCTAGACGTTCCATAGGAATTATAGCAAGTTTTTAATTTATCATCACTAGACATCCCACAGGGAATATAGTGTGCATCATTAGACGTCCCATAAAGAATATAACGAAATTCACCAGTGATAGGCGCTCCACAGGAACTATAGCAAGTTTTTAATTTATCATCACTAGACATCCCATAAGGAATATAGTGTGCATCGTTAGACATCCCACAGGGAATATAATGAAATTCCTCATTGCTAGACGTTCTATAAGAACTATAGCAAGTTTTCAATTTATCATCATTAAATGTCCCATAGGGAATATAATAAAACTCATTTGCATAAAGTCCACTAGATGTTCGGTAGGAAATATAGTGAGACTTGTCAAACATCATACCTTACTCAACAATTTGAGCATCAATATATCATTTAGGATACAATCAACTGTCCTAATTTATTTCTTTCGAAATTGTGTGCTTCTATTGCTTTGCCGCAATTTGTCAAGTAAACAGCGACAAAGGGGGGCAACTATAAGCACCCAATTTTGGGATGCAATTGTACACAATTGTGATGTAAGCCCCTATGATGAAATTTATTCAAAAATTAAATTTGGTTGTTGATTTTCTGGACTTTAGGGACTAAATTACAACATTTTTTAGGATTTGATTACAAATAAGTTAATTTTTCAAGTGTCTTTTGATAATTAAAAGTAAAAAAAAGGGTTGGCATTTAATGCTGATTGGCATTGGTGTAATGCTGATTGACATTGTGTAATGTTGATTGGCACTAAATAATGCTAATCGGTATTGCATAATTTCAACTCATAAAAGTCTTATTTTTTTAATTTTTCGCGTATTTTTTTTCATTTTTTCATCTATTTTTTAGTGTTTTGATTGGTTAAAAATTAAATTTTACTATTATTTTTATTCGGAAAAGATTTTGACGCATTCAAAACACGTAATTTTTAAAAATCAAATCCTTATCTTATCAGTTTGTCTTGAGGAAATGAGTCTATTCCTCTAAAGGAGAAAGTTAGTACGCAGGTAGACTCTGTATTTAAAAGTAGAATCTGCATGCGTGCATGAAAAAAAAAAGATTTTTCTTTTGGAGAGACATAGAGAGTTTTACATAGACACAGAGAGACGGAGAGACTCACACATATAAACTAAAAAAGACGAGAGAAGAAAAAGAGAGACTACGAAAGAGAGAAGAGGGTTACGCAATCAAATCCTAGTCTAGAATCAAATCAATACTGAGTCAATTTTAATGGTGATAATCCAATCTAAGGGGCTATCTTAAGGGCATTTGCACAACATCTAAAATCATCAGTGTTTTTTATTTTATTCTTTTCCATTCTTATTTTGTGATTTTTATTTTATTTCGTTATTGTTTTTATTATTCAATTTCATTACTAATCTGATTATTTTTGTGTTTTTATTTTGATTTGCGAATGTGGATTAAGGAGGCTGCTGCTTGTGTTTAAACTGAATAAAAGGTCCATGGATTGCCATAGAAGAACCTGTGTTATTTTCTAGTAGAATTTAAATTTTTATCTTTATTTTTCATTTTGGTATTCTGTGTAGTTATTTTAATTCATGGCTATATAATTGTTAAATTTTAATTTTGTACGTAGTTTGTAATAGCTCCAGTAGTGAGAATAGTGAAAGGTTTAATTTTTTGCACTTTAAAATTAATTAGTAAAACTAGGTTCACTGGGTAATCTTTTATAAAATTAATGGTGGCTTTAGTTAATTAGGGTTTGTATGTAAATATATTAGGTTTTTTTAGAAATCATATGTGAATGTGTTTTGATTTGATTTTGCTATTTTTTTTTTAATGTTTTTGGGCTTTTTAATATTATTTTGGGCCCCAAGCCCACGATTAGGTCTAACCCACTTAATAAATAGGCTTAAAAATGATTTAGGGTTTTAAATAATTAAAATCAACTTAGGCCCAATAGGTTAATTAGATTTTAGGCCCACTTAGTTAATTAAAACTTGTTTAGACTTAGCTCAGCCCACTTAAAGTCATTTCTTTTAAAATAAATAGACCTAACTTACATTTCACTTGAAATAAAACCAAATTAGACTTAGTCCCATTAATTGAACTTTCATGTAAAATTGAATAGACTTAAGCACATTTTTTAGACAAAGTGAAATAAATAGATTTAGGCTCACTAATTAATAAAAATGTAGGCCTACCTTTAGTCCATTTCTCACTTGTAAATAAAAAATGTAAATCTAGCTAACTTTTTAATAAAATTAATATAGTTTAGACTTAGGGACAACGCGATCTTAAGTACATTTTTTATGTGTAATTTTATTGATTAGATGCCTAGGGTTAGATGGATGTCAAATAGGGTTTAATAAAATTTCATGTAATTAGGATGAAATAATCATTTATAAAGTTATTCTAAATGAACATTAGACTAAGAGAAGTTAGTATTCTGTATCCAGAATCTCCTAATGGTGGTGCTAGCTTTCTTTTAAGGAGTCAAGTACCACCTTTTCTATTTGTCCCAGTTATTACCCTGGGTGGCAACTCCTCATCTCTAGGCCATGTCTTTATGACAGTGGTTAGTGTGTTCACTAAGGCCTTGAGCCTAAACAGTGTCGTGGTTGCTAAAATCTTGGACGCATGCTAAACCCCGTCATCTACACTAGTAGTTACCCCTTTTGTAGAGTCACCTACAATGAGGTCTTGAGGATGAGCTTTCTTGAATTGCCAATCCTTTGGAAGTTTATCCTTCAAGGTAGGTTGAGACATTTCCTCATTGTCCTCCTTGCTTAGACTTTCAAGTTCCAAAGGCTTACTAGCATTTTCTTTTTGAGTTTCCATAATCTTATTATTACCTATAAGATCATCACCACTACAAATATTCTTTCTAGGATCGAGTGAGTTTGATTCATCAATTACAACATGCATTGAATTTTTAACTACTAGAGTTTTCTTATTAAAAACTCTATATGCTTTACTAGAAATAGAATAGCCTAGGAAGATTCCTTCATTGGCTTTGGAATTAAATTTTTTGAGATTATCCTTGGTGTTTAATATAAAGCACTTACAATCAAATACTCTTAGATATGAGATTTTGGGTTTTCTATTGTTCTATAGCTCATAAGAAGTTTTATTCAAAATTGGTCTTTTGAAAACTCTATTTGAAATACAGCAAGGTGTGTTAATGGCTTCTGCCTAAAAGTATAGAGGCAAATTATACTCATGAAGCATTCTTCTAACCATTTCCATAAGAGTTCTATTTTTTCTTTCAACTACCCCATTTTGTTGAGGAGCTTTAAGAGAAGAGAATGTATATTAAATACCATTTTCATCAAAAAAGGTTTTGAAAAATTCATTTTCAAACTTGGTTCCATGATCACTTTTAATATAAGAAATACAAAACCCTTTTTCTTTTTGAACTCTTTTTGAAAAATTTTCAAAAGCTTTAAATGCATTATTCTTATGAGTAAGGAAACATACCCAAGTAAATCTAGAGTAATCATCAAGCAACACATATGAATAATGCATACTATCGAAACTAGCAACTCTAGTTGGTCCAAACAAATCCATATGTTTAAGTTCAAGTGGCCTAGAAGTGGACACTACATTTTTTATCTTAAATGAGGACTTGGATTGTTTTCCCTTTTAGCAATCATCATAAGGTTTATTCTGAGTGAATTCAAGCTTAGGTTACCTAATCATAAGTTCATGTTTATAAAGATTACTTAATATCTCAAAATTTGCATGTCCTAACCTTCTATGCCATGTCCATGTGTCATGGGAAATTGACATCAAGCATTTAATATCTTTGTTATCAATCTTATTCAAATCAATAACATAAACATTATCAACTCTTTCACCATTAAAAATTACTTTTTGTCATCATTAAGACTACTAACAAAGCAATTCTTCAGATGGAAAGTGAGCTTATTTCCCATATTACATAATTGACTTATTTTAAGCACGTTATGTTTAAGACTATCAATAAGAAACACATAGTGTATAGTTAATGATTGAGGATTATCAATTTCTCTAATGCCAATAATCTTTCCTTTTGCATTGTCCTTGAAAGTAACGTCTCCTCCATCTTTAGCATCAAGCTTGTTGAATTGCTCATTGTCTCCTATCATGTGCCTTGAACATCCACTATCAAGATACCGTTTTCTTTTTGATCTTATGGACTTCAAGCACACTTATACAAGACAATTTAAACATTCTTTTAAACTCAAACCTTTTTTAGTCTAGGTTGGTTAGTTTTAAGATAGTTCGTAGGAAGCAAGTTCATATACAGTCTTCTATAGAAGCACACATTATTGGTATGTCCCTTGATCATGCAATATGAGCATTCAACATTTGAAAACTTATTCTCATGTGTCAACATTAGAAGGATATGCATTCTTAATTTGTGAAGCATGCCTTTATTGATGTTATGGTGTATGTCTCCTAAAGTTCTTTTAAGTCATAGTGTGAGACATTCATTGGCAATGATAATGTGTATTTTAATAGGTTTGTGCAATATGTCTAGGTGCATTATATTGTGCAACATACTTATGAGTATTATGTCTAGTGTATATGTAAGCATGTTTAGGTTGTGTTTTCCTAGCATGATGCTTACCTCTTTGTGTCATATAAGGTTGAGTCTTATAAGACTTTCCTTAAGTGTTTGACACATTAGATCTTTTAGCTTTGAAAGCTTGAGTCTCATTTTATTTTGAGGTAGAAGGAGTAGAATTATTTGAGGCTTTAACAAAATTAATATATGATGATGATGAGGAAGCTATATCCAATTCCATGTGTATCTCTGAGGAATTTTTGAGAGTTAAGAATATTATTCAAAGATTCTTTCCACTTCATGAGTTTCTAAATTGAAATTTTCAAATTTAAGACTTCCTTAGTAAGCTTTTGATTTTCATCATTTTCTTTCTTAAGTTGATCTTCCAAGGAATTTGGAGTTTTCAAATCATTATACAATTTATTATTTGATTTAACTAGATTAGAAAATTCATTTTTAAAATTTTCAAATTCCTTAGTTAGGTTAGATAACTCGTGCTTATAATGCTTTTTCTTAGATAATAAGTTTTTGCATTTAAGTAAGAGTTTCCTTACCATAGAGCTTTCAATATCATTATTATCATCATATTCATCATCATCATCACAGGAAGAATTAGACATAAATGGTACCTATTTTTTTTGCTTTCAAGAGCCATGAAACAAAGGTTGGCTACTTCTTGTTGTTCCTCTTTTATTTCTGATTCGGAGGAGTCATCACAAGCTGCCTTGTAAGCCCTTCTTTTTTTATTTTGTTCCTTTGCTCTTATTTTTGAGTTTGGGACACTCACTTCAGAAGTGACCTGGTTTCTTGCATTCATAGCAAGTAACATTTTTTGTTTTCTTTTTACTTTATCCTTCATACTTCTTGTTGAAGTCTTTTGTTCTTGATGAACATTTTTTTTCAAGAACTTCTTGAAGTTTCTAGTGAGCATGGTAATTTCATCATCTTCATTACTAGAACCTTCAACATTTTCTTCTTCACTATCATTTTATGAAGCTTTCAAGGCAATGCTCTTCTTATTCTCTTCCTTTTCTTCTTGCTCTTTACCTCTTTGCTTAATTGTTAGCTCATGTGTTAAGAGATTTTCAATAAGAACATTGGTAGAGAGATTTGAGAGGTCTTGAGCTTCCTCAATTAAAGTAACATGAAATTCCTAATCGTTCTTAAATAGGATTCTTAGAATCTTGTTGTTTAATTCTTCTTTGGAGAAATGCTTTCTAAGTTTCTTGAGGGTTGTGATAAGAGCATTGAGTTGATTTGTCATCTCTGTGATTGACTCTTGAGGCTTCATCTTGAAAAGTTTGTATTCATACATGTGAAGTTGAACCTTCTTGCTTCTAACTTACACGTTGCCTTTATAATGATTTTCCAAGGTCTTCCACATTTCTTTGGCTGACATGCACTATTGAAGCTTGCCTCCCCTCATCATAGAAGAGACTAGAGTGATCTTTACCTTTTTATTTTTATGATTCTCTTCCTTTTGCTCATTGTTCCATTGAAACCTTGTTAGAGTAAGTACCACACCATCAATGGTAGTTATAGGTGGTCCCCAACCTTTTAGGATAATATCCTAAAGTTTGATGGAATCACAATCAAGGTATAACTCCATTTTTAACTTCTAATGAGGATAGTCACTACTATCAAAGAATGGTCTAAGTGAAGAAATATTTTGTGATTCACTCCCTATGATATTGTATTCTAGTAATAAAGTTCATAGAATTCAAGCTCTAATACCAATTGAAAAAGCCGTAAAGGGAGGTGAATAGGGCTATTAAATAAAAATTGAAATTAAAAAAATAGTTCTTTGCAAGAATTGAAAGAATGTTGAGAAGGAAGAATGAAGAACACAATGATTTAAGGAGTCAGATTCAATAACAATCCTACGTCTCCACCTAACTTATCCTCAAGTTAGGATTTTCAATCACCTATAATCTTATTCACAAGATTAAGATTACACAAGAGTTTTATGGCTCACTCTTACAACCTTACAACATGAGTTTTCAAGGCTCACTCAAAAAACCAAATCCCAAGTGTTTAAATGGACAACACTTAAACCAATTCCTTTAGAAATAAATCTCACTTCCTTACTAATCTATCCTAAGATTTAAGATGAAGGGAAATTCTATATCTAACACACAACCAACTCTCACAAAATTTATAAACAAAGAGTGAATATTTGAGAATTTGAGAACTTTAATGAATGTTAAAATAGAGAATGATAATAAGCAAAAAATGTCTTAACTTCCATTAAGCTCTAGAGGTGTTTATATAGATAAACACTAAAAAATATAGTTTTTAGAGGTTCAAATAATGTGTCCAACTTCTATATTTTGAATGCAAAATTTTTAATTTTGAATTATTGAAAGTAATGTTGTTAGACTATTGTGCATGGATTGAAACTATGATTGGATACTAGAGATGTGACTAAAATCATGATTGGTTTTTTCAAAATTTTTTTATATATTTGACATAGCTTTACATATCATTTTGAATCACCTTAATTGGATTTCTTTAGCTCAAGATATGTCCAAAATACTAAGAGTTATGTAATCTAAAATGTTGACTACTGTTAAACAGCTATACACGAGTTGAAACCATGAGTTTCTATTGGAGAAATTCGAATTTGCCTATTATTTCTTCATAAAAGTTATAGATATTTAAATTATCTTTCCATATCATTTTGAATCATCTTAATTAGACCTTTTTAGCTCAAGATATGTCCAAAATAATAAGTGTTGTGCAATATAAAATGGTAGCTAAATATGTTGATTTCGACTCAATATTTGCACACACAAATGAACTCAAATTTTAAAAAGCAAGAATAATTTAGAAATATAAAGATGTCTACTTTAAATATAAAGAAGATAAATTTCTCATTATGAAGCTCTAAGGATGTTAAAAGCCTCATTGAATCTCAAAGGTTGAATTAGTCCAAGATATTCATACTTCATTTTAACTTCTAATAGAGTCCTAACTTATACACACTTAAAAAAGTAAATTAAATGCTCAAAATTAATTTTCTTAAGATCAAAATTAAGATTAATTATTACTAAGGTCAACATGATTGATTGCCACTATTTACAAGAAGCAGACACCAGTGAAAAGCTCAAAGTATGGGATTTATTGGGCTAGCCATCCGAAAAGTTTGACTAAAAATTCAAGTACATAGCACCCCCTGCTACTCACATTCACTTAGGAGACATAGTGCCCTCAGGATGGGGAGAAGAATTTGACAACAAAGATGGGGTAGTTAGTACTATGAAACTTTAGAACTTGTAGGTCATGGTGATCAATATATGGTATGACTCTAATGAAGAAATAAAAAAGAATACAGGGGATGATGATATAAAAATCATTGTCTAGGACTAGAATAATAATACAAAATTAGACAAGCAAGCATCTAAAAAACCCACACTGGCAGTCAATCATGTCACTCGCAGTGGGCGAGTGTATCAACCTTTTGAGAAAGAAAAGGATCCCCCTAAAGGAAAATAAGTGTCAAGTGATGAAGCTCCAGTCAAAGAGGAAGATGCTGTCCTCAAATAGCTTAAGAAAACATAAGCACAGGCCAGTATCTAGGACCTACTCATGGCCTTTAAGAACCACAGTGATGCCCTAGTCAAAGCATTAGATGAAGCAAATATTTCCACTACTGCGTCGCTATAGACGGCGGGGTTTAGCGCGCGTCCAAGATTTTAGCAACCGCGACACTGTTTGAGCTCAGGGCTCTAGAGAACACACTAACCATTGTCACAAAGACATGGCATGGAGATGAGGAGTCGCCACCCAGGGTAATAACTGAGATAAATTGAAAAGGTGGTACTCGATTCCCTAAAAGAAAGCTAGCACCACAACCAGGAGATTCTGGATACGAAATACCAACTTCTTTCAGTTTTGTGTTCATTTAGAATTACTTTATGAATTACTATCTTATCCTCTATTTACATGCAATTTCATATAAACCCAAAACAATAAACTCCAAGTCAAACTAGTCATGAAATATATAAGTAAATAATGCATTCAATCACATAACCCCTAAGTTAGTCTAATCTACATAGATTTTAATTAAATGAGTTAAATCTACATGTTTTAATTTATAAGAACCTAAAGACCTAATTTCTTTTGATTTTAATTAAATGAACCTAAGTTTATAGATTTAAATTCTAAATATGAGCTTAAATCTACAAATTATGAAGGTATTTAATTTAGTGGGCCTAATTCTATATGTTTTAATTAAATAGTGATCTTAAATCTACAAATTATGAAAAAGAGCTTAAATTAAATGTGCTAGGTCTAAATTAATTAAATTAAATTAAGTGGACCTATGTCTAATTAACTAAATGAGCCTAAAGGATATTTCTAACTTAAAATCTAATTAATTATGAACCTAAAAATATATTTTAATTAATTAAACCTAATTAATTATTAAGTGATATGGGCTAAAAGAATTATCTAAACTTAAATAAATAAATCAAGACCTAAAGTGGGCTTAAGGCCCAAAACACACAAAAATAATAAATAAACCCAAACCAATAGTAACATAAAAAAAACAATTAAATAAGATCAAACAAATAATTAAATTTATTTCTTACTAAAACCCTAATTTTTTTATTAACATGCAACCTAAATTAATCTACATCCTTCATTTTAAATAATTACCTAATTGAGACCTAATTTTACTAACCATTTTAATAAAAAATCATGCAACCACACATATAGTTTTATTACTATTCCCACTATTGGGCTATTACATTAATTCATAGAATAATTAATAAAAAAATAAAAAAAAGTATAAAATAAAAATAAAGACAATAAAAATAAAACTCTATAAACTAAGTCTCTACAAGGCTTTATCTATAGTCTTATGTGGATTTCCAATAAAATTCATCTTTTTCATATGATTACTATGTGTTTTCCTCCACAATCACAATAAAAAAATAAAAAAAATAATTAATGAATAAATTATGATAAAATAGATAAAATAATAAATAAACAAACAAATAAATAAATAAAAGAAGAAGAAGAAGAATATGATATGCTTATGGATGATTAGGGTGCTCCTCAGATTTGTGATTCACCGTTCTTGATAAGTCTTCAAATATTTTCTTAAAAAAAAATCCTTCACGGGTTTTGAATTAGTTTATGAATAAAAGGTAATTTTTGGATTAAAAAAAAACACAACTTTCTTTCTCTCCTCTTTTTCTTTTCTACCCCCCTCTTCTTTTTTCCTTCTTTTTCTTTCCTGTGCCTCCCCCCTTTTTCTATTGCTCCTCTCCTTTCTCCCCTGCTCCTTCCTTTTTATAGTAGAACCAGGAAGTCTAACCTCAATCCTAATGCGATTCTAATTCCTAAAGTGTATTCATGAATTTTAAATCAATTAGGAATGAATTAATTAGGAAGTTTAAACCAATTTAGATTGAATTAATTAGGAAGTTTAAACCAATTAAAACACTAAATTGAAAGCAATTTAGAAATAGGAAAATGGAAGAATTCAATTCTGATCGAGATTGTGTAATTTCGATCGAAATTGTTGTAATTCCGACGCACTCTTTTTTTAATTATAAAAAGGCCCCTGAAAAAATTTAAATTTTGCAATTAGGTCCTAAAAAGAACTTTGCTATTTAGTCCCTAAAAACATTAAATCCTTCCTTTAAAAGCCCTTAGAATTTTTTAAGGATTAAATTTTGAAGACATTTTCATCACTAGAGTCCTTTGTTACATCCATAACATATCATCCCGAAATTGGGTGTCTACAGTCGCCTTGTGAGATGATAGCCTCTTCAATGAAGGCTCTTTCCAATGTAATCACCTTCTTAGATGAAGATTTGCCCCTCGAAGGAAGGGTCCACAATTTTCCTCTCTTCATACAAGTAACTACCAGGTCTAAGAAGACTCCATGCATTATGGTGGATGATGGATTCACTATTAATGTTTGCCTTTTAAGGTTGCAACATACATTCAGGATGAATGTTGAAAACCTGCAAGAATCCAACATGGTCATATAAGCTTATGATGATTGATAAAAGCTAGTCATTGGGACTTTCAAAGTAGTGGTTATAATGGGTGATATTGAATCTGTAATAAGATTTACCATCTTGGACATTCCTCCAACTTTTTCCTACTATTAGGAAGACTTTAGTTCTACTCACTAGGGGGGCATACCCTCCATTATGCATCAGAAGATCAAGTTCCCACTGAAAGGAAAAGTCATTACCATTCTTGTTTAAACAAACAACATTATTACTTGCATGAATGTGGTCCCACTATGATTTTAGGTTTTTATAATTAATGACAATCATGTCAATCCTAAAGTCATTGCCATAATGAAAAAGATGCAATATCGAGATTATAAGGAAGATATATCAGATTCGTAAAATTCCCTAACTTTGGAGAACAGACCAATAGACATGGTCTAGGGTATAATCCTAAAAAAGACACTAGGACTAAGAAGTCAATCTATTTTGTGGTTAAAAGCTTAACCCGAGTTTACCAAGGATAAGCTAAGAAGTGGGTAAGTAATAGAATCAAGAAATCAGGATTTGAGATCTTTAATGACACCCTCAAAGGGAAGCACTTACTAAATATGGTCACTAAAATTGACATTAATGAGCTAATGAAAATTCTAGAGCTAGAATCTAAGAATGAGACTTTCAATTATGCTCAAGCTGCTACCATCCTCGAATCAAGCATTGATGACATCCTATTTGAAGACATTGTTGATGATGATCTATGTACTTTTTCTTTATTTGAGACTAATGATGTAATGAAATCTAAAGTTAATGCAATGAAATTAGATTTTGCTTACTTGTTTAATGTCTTTCCTAATGGTAGTGTGCATTGCATTGATCAAAACATTAGCATATTTGACATTCATTCCATATGCATTAAATCATTTAATATTGTCACAAAATCTAAACCATGCATTCAACATATTTTGAAAGATTTTACCCCTAAAGAGAGGAAGAAAATTGAAAAAATATTAATAAAATATTGAAAACTATTTGCTTGGGTGTATGATGATATGCTTGTTATTGATAAAGACATTGCTTAACACTTCATTCCTACCAAGGACTGGTGCAAACTAATAAAATAGAAATTAAAAAGACTCAGACTAGAATGGGCCTAACTAGTGAAAGAAGACATCGAGCAGCAGATCAAAGAAAAATTCCTAGAGGTAGTAGACAATCCAAAATGGTTAGGGAATGTGGTGCCAGTACCAAAAAAAGATGAAAGGGTTATAATCTATGTTGACTATAAAGGTTTGAACAAGGCATGTTTGAAAGATGATTTCCCACTACCTTACATAGACATATTGGTTGACAACACCACCACATGTATGATGTACTCCTTTATAGATGGATTCTCAAGGTACAATTAGATCCTAATGGCCATTATCGACAAAGAAAAGACAACTTTTATAATGGAATGGGGCACTTATTGCTATAGAGTAATGCCCTTTGGTTTAAAGAATGCAAGAGCAACTTACCAGAGAATGAAAACTATAATGAAGTGGAAGTATGCGTTGATGACATGGTGGTCAATTTAAGAACCAGGGAAGAACACCCATTCGATCTTAAAAAGTTCCTCAAAAGTGTCAAAAAGTACAGTCTTATGCTTAATATGAAAAATGCATGTTTGGGGTCGCTTCAGGAAAGATGTTGGGGTATATTATTAGTTAGAATGGAATTAAAATAGATCTAGACAAAGGAAAAGCAGTTAAAGAGATGCTAGTACCAAAATTAGAAAAAGAAATTAGAGGGTTTCTAGGAAAACTATAATTAATCAGTAGATTCATCACCAAGTTGACAGTAGTGTGTGAACCGATCTTTAAGCTACTAAAAAAAGATTAGCCAGTTGAGTGGAACAAACAATGTCAGTTAGTATTTGATAAGATTATAAGCTACTTAGCTAACCCATCAGTCCTAAAATTGCCTAAACCAGGGATACCTTTAACCCTGTATCTGGCCATTGAAGTAAATGCAATTGGTGTAATATTAGCCTAAGAGGGAGAAACAAAAGCGGAACATGTAGTTCATTACTTAAGTAAGAAGATGTTATCATATAAGGAAAAGTGCAGTCAGGTTGAATATGTTTGGCAATGGTATGGGCAATAAAGAAACTCAAACATTAGTTTTAGTCTTATAAAATTTAGGCTGTGTCTAAAATGGATCCAATAAAATACCTCTACGAAGCTCCTTTTATGGTGGGAAAACTTGCCAAGTGGCTTATGTTATTGATAGAATTTGATGTGTAGTATCTGACTAAGAAAGTAATAAAGGGAAGAGTAGTGGCTAAATTTCTAGCTCTCAACCCCATTTTAGACTTAGAAGAAATCTAGCTAGACTTCTTGGATGACCTTAGTTCCGCCATCGAGATTCAAGGATGGCAGATGTATTTTGACGGAGCAATTAACCAATTCAGTGCAGGAGTTAGGATCACACTATAATCCCTAAAAGGTGAAGTAGTACTGATTGCCAAGAAGCTAGAATTTAGGGTCATGAATAATAAAGTAGAATATAAGGCGTGCACACTCAAAATAGAAGCATTGGTAGACCTACATGTTATAGGAGGTTGAAATCTTTGAAGATTCCTTGCTATAATCAATCATGCCATAGAAGAATGGGAATTGAAGGAGTAGCACTTAAAACCTTACCTGGATCATTTGAAATTTCTTACCATGTCCTTTCAAAAAGGTAGATTCATTCATGTTCCTAAAAACCACAGTTAGATGGTAGATGCACTTGCTTCCTTAGCATTAGTGTGGGAAGGACCATCCAAAATTCCTATGAAGCCTTTAATTCTACTCAAATAAGGATAACCTTATTGTAGGAACTACAAAATAGTGAAGATGAAAACAACTAAAAACCCTAGTTTGATGAAACATATAAATATCTAAAAGAATGAGCATATATCGATTAGACAAGTGAAAAAGATAAGGTAGTCATCCAATGATTAGCATCAAAATTCAAATCACACTGGGATGTGTTATACAAAAGAACTTCAAATGGGTTATAAATATGATGTTTAGATGAAATTGAGGCTGCCAGAGTAATGGAAGAAGTACATGAAGGTGTTTGTAGTCCACACATGAATGGAGTAATCCTAGCTAAAAAGGTAATCAAACAAAGGTTCTTCTAGATGACGATGATAAAAGACTTTATCAAATTTGTAAGAGAATGCCACAAATGTCAAATTCATGGAGATGTCAGTTACCTTCCTATAATATAATTACACTACATCTCTTCTCCATGGCCTTTCTCAGCATGGGGATTACACATAACTAGGGAAACCTACCCAATAGCCTCGAACTGACACAGGTACATCCTAGTGGCAGTAGATTACTTCATAAAGTGGGTCAAAACAGAATCATTCATAATAATAGGATCCAAGTAAGTGGCTAAGTTCATAAAAAAGAATATGTTCTATTGATATGGGATCCCCTATCACATCATCTCGGACAATGGTGTTCAAGTCCAAAGGGAAGTTAGAGAACTACTAAGGAGTTATAAGGTGGAAAATCACAAATCTTCTCCTTATCAACCATAAGTAAATGGGCCGTTGAAGTCGCAAATAAGAACATCAAGAAGATCTTGTAAAAATTGACTCAGACTCACCAAGATTAGATAGACAAATTGCCATATGGTTTATGGGGGTACTAAACAATAAGTAGAACTTCAATAGGAACAACTCCTTTCTCAGTAGTGTAAGGGTCAAAAGTAGTACTCCGATAAATCAAGTTACTATAGGAAGCAATTGAATTTGAATTACTAGAAGTGCAATGGGCTCAATAAAGGCATGATAACCTCACTCTCTTAAATAGTCAAAGACTTAAAGCTCTATGCCACACACAGTTGTATCAGGCTTAATTAGCTAAAAACCTTCAAGAAAAAGGTGAAACACGAGAGTGTAAAAGTAGGTGACTGGGTGTTGAAGCAAGTAAGGTAGAATGTTCCATACCCTATAGGGAAATTTAGACCAAATTGGGAAGGCCTGTACTTAGTCAAACATGTCTTATAAAAAGGAACAGTCAAGCTGATGGATATTAAAGGCAATGAATTCTCTATACTTATTAATATAGATCGCTTGAAGAAGTACTATGTCTAAAGAAAAAAAAACCCCACTAAGCTGAAAACCTAAAAATGGTAGCTCAGGAAAAAGTTTGAGACTTCCATCTAGGTTGAAAACCCCTTATAGGCAACCTAGGTAAAAATTAAGGGACAAGAGAGAAAATACTTAACTAGAAAACTTGAGAAGGCTAGTTAGGTACAGGGGTAAACTCAAATTTGAAATTTCTATGAATGCACCTATGATTTTCTTAAATGATTTTAGTGGAATAAGAATGATTGCCAATTTATGCAAAATGTCTATGAAAAGTGCAATTGTAGGTGGCGTGGTTTAGCATGCGCCTAAGTATTTGGCGACCACGACACTGTGTGGGCTTGAGGCCCACCTAGAAATATGAAAGAGGTCTTAAGCCTAGTTGGAGATGGAGTTACCACCTGGATGAAATTTAGAACACACTTATACAACAACTAGATTCTATGGAGGTTCCCAGAAGCCATCATCAGAGAATCAGTTAAAAAACTGGGTACAAGCGTTTGAATGCTCACCCAACCTTGCGGTTGGCTTCCGTTTGTGTTTTGTGAATTATTATCTTTAATTATTCAATTATTGCTTTATTACCACATGGATTATAATCACATTTGGATAATTGCCAAATTTTATGATTAAATTCGGATTTGCACATTAATCTTTTTTATGCACTTTGTCCTAACATTCGTCATAATCAAAATAAATAATCGATATTTTTAACCATGCATTCGAAACCAAGAGGGGAAGGGATTAAGGATTACAACACTTTTGGAGTGATAAAAGTATAATATACAGAAAATAAATCAAGAATAACTAGTTTTTAGACCCATGAAAACCTCTCAAGAACTAGTTAAAGGATACTTCCTTGATAGTTCAAGGGGAATTAGACTCAAGGATCCTGCAGTCATCAAAATGTTAGTCCCAAAATGCATAAAATCTCTTAAAAGAAAGCATTCAAAGTAGTTTACAAAAAAAGCTCATGTGAATGGAAATTAAAGACTTAACAAATCAACTTAAAAGATATGGTACAAACAATCATATACAAATAAGCAAAGATTGAGGATCTAATCATGTTTAGAAACTAAGATCATATACACATATTATAAAAATCTTATGAAAAAGGCATGGGTCATCCTATCTTAGTGGTGATTACCATTGTGAAGAGGCGATCTCCTTATGACCATGAGGCGATGCCCCTTTTAAGAGCCGACCGCTTAATCAACAGACCGAGACAACTCTTGAAATGATGAAAACTTACGTTTCAAGCAAAATCTTATTGAAATGAAGACACGAAGCACATTCCTATACTTAAGACTTAACCAATAATGCTAAGGAAGATAAATGAACAAAAAATGCCTCTAAATACTAACTAACTTAACCAAAAGAACATCCAAGCTTGCAACACAACCACAAGAAAGAGATAAGAGAAGTTACTAGAAAATGAACTTTTGATTCAAAGTGATTGGCTGTCAGAGATGAATATGAGATAGACTTCCTTTAAATACAAGTTCTTCTCCCTTCTTCCTCTAGAAAATGATCCCCTTTTTAGCTTGATTTCCTTCTCTCCTTCCTTTAAAATGTCCTCTCTTTTCCCCCTCCGCCTTTTTTTATAGCTTCTTTTTCTTCTTCTTCTTAGATTTTTTTGGCTAAGCTCCCCCTTTTTCTCCTTCTTTTTTCTTTTTTTAATCTCCCTCATAGGCCATGCTCCTACTACCCCTTCTCATCATTGCTTTTCCTAGCTTTTCTCTTCCCTAAAAATTTCTTTTTCTTCCTCTCAGAGACTAAATTTTAGTTGGGGTGGGCCCACCATCAACCGCCATTGTGACCTCTGCATTCAATGCAGAGGCAAGTGGCCACCATAGAGGTAACACCTCTACGATAAGGCGATCACCTCATTAGCTTCTATTAAAGAGGTGATTACCTCTTCACAAAGGCATGGCCTCTATGGCTTGCCTTGCATTAGGCTTGGTAGGCCAAAAAGGCTTGGGTTTGGTTTAGAAGGGTTTTAGGCTGGTTAAGAAGGGTTTTTGGGCTAGTTTAGAAGAGATTATTTTCAAGAGGATTCTGGGCTTTTCTCTTGCATTGAAACTTTGAATTTTCTCATCATTGGGCTTTGGTGTGGGCCGATCAAACTAAGCACCTATGGCCCACCCTCAATTAATGGGCTGATCAGATCAGGTGTCTATAGTTTTCCCTTTAATTTTTTGAAAAACTAAACAGATGCAAAGTAGTTTTTAAAAAAAAAATCACAATTACAATAAAGAAAACAACAAACAACATACCTAACTTTCGAGTTACATTTAAGAGACAGATTCTTTAACTTTTGAAATGTGACCATGATCCATGGGTTTTCTTGGCTCGTTCAGCCACTCATTAATATTTGGTAGAATATGTGAAGATGGCGATCCTCAGGTTTCCTTGCCCGATTATCATTCCACTAGGGACATGACTCTTGGGTTTTCTTAGCCCATTCATCACTCAGTTGGGGATGTGATCTTCGATTTTCTTGGTCCTCATCACTTTGACTTTGAACATGACTCTCAAGTTTTCCTAGCTCGATCATCACTTCTTTAGGGATGTGACTATTATATTTTCCTAGTTTGATCGTCATTCAATCTTGACTATGGGGATACTACCCAAATAGTCATCTTAGTCTTCAAGCTTCAGGGATACAAACTCGAACAACCCTTTCTTAATGTCGAGCTTTGGGGATGCAAACTCAAATAACCCTTTCTTTATCTTGAGCTTTAGGGATACAAAGTTGAACAACCCTCTCTTGACCTCAAGCTTTAGGGATACAAACCTGAACAACACTCTCTTGATCTCGAGCTTCGGGAATACAAACCCGAATAACCCTCTCTTGATCTTGAGCTTTGAGGATACAAACTTGAATGGCCCTTTCTTAATATTAAGCTTTGGGGATATAAAGCCGAATAGCCCTTTCTTAATCTTGAGCTTTAAGGATACAAACCCGAACAACCCTTTCTTGATCTTGAGCTTTGAGGATACAAACTTAAATAACCCTCTCTTTGCCACAACATATTCTTTAGGGTTTTCTTGGCCCCACTACATCACTAATTAAAAACATTGATTAAAACTTTCACTTCCCAACCTTGATTCCTGAGATTTGCCTAAGGGAATCTCACCACTAATTGTTATTTTTCATTTTCATTCATTTTTTCATTTTCTTACCCTACCCCACCGCTTAGTATAAAAGCATACTTTTCTTTCTTCTTCCCCTTTTCTTTTCTTCCTCTTCTTCTTTCTTCTCCACTTCCCACACTTTCACTTCTTTAAAAATGGACAATGAGAGAATGCCCCTCATGCTTGAATGGGATCATATCCCACCTTTTGTTAATGCCCGATAAAGCCTCAGATTGACAAGAGGAGATTTGATTCCTCTTATAGCGGTTATTTGTTTTTCGACATCTAGAGAGGTTAGTACTTGATTCTTCCTTATTTTTCCTACAAATCATATCGGGTAAGTGTTCATTCACATTTATTTATCATTTATGATTGAAAACTAGGCCATTTAATTACTGCATTAATAGATTTGATAGGAAAAGATAAGGAACTGTCTACTGTTTGCATTGTATAGAGACGATAACCTCTTCGATGAGGTTATCACCTTTTGTGATAAAGTGATCAACTTATTACTGAGGCATCACACCTTATTGATAGGGCAACCTGATCCTCATTCTCTCTTATTTTTAGTTTCATTCTATAAAAGATAAGAACATACATTACACTAATTTAACTTCCTTGATTTCCTTTATAGCATGATGCACAGACATTTAAAGGTGCTAGGAACTTTCATGGGGCTCGAGTCTTTTATAATGAATTGGCTGAGGACCAAAAGGATTAGATTCAGGAGACTGGGTTTTAGGACTTCATCCTCTTACTTCCCATTGAGCAGGGTTGGACAGACTACTAGCTGCTTTATGCGCTGATGGAGAGGTTGTTTGACATGATCCACACCTTCCATCTCCCATTCAAAGAGCTCACTTTGGATCCAGTCTCCTTTACTGCCATCACCGGGATAACCTGTGCTAGGGATCCCATTCCTCTTGATGCAAGGCTACATCAGTTGACTCCAGATAAGGCCATGTTCATCGAGCGCCTCCTGGGTATGATCCTGGACATGAAAGGGACTCATACTCTTAACCTTGACTCGATACAAAGCATTTATAATTAGGAGAGAGCTATGGTAATGGTCACTCCACGCGAGGTTGACTAGGTGGTATAGGCTTTTCTGACTTACCTACTCGACACCACTTTCTTTAGTGATACTACTAGCTTTATAGACCTGATGTTCTTTCTACCTCTTTGGGATGTAGATAAGGTGTCCACCTTTAACTGGGGTAGTTGTGCCCTTGCATACTTATACCGGAGAGTGGATGAGGTGGTCCGTGGGGCTAAGATATTTTGTGATTTTTAGCATGCCGTTATGGTAAGCTACAACCCCTTTTTTCTTCCTAATTTACTACTATTTTTACTCATTGACACTGGCTAACCATTTTCTTGATAGGTCTGGGCCTTGGAGCTAGAGCTACTCATTGGTGTACAGTGAGTGAGGGATTATCTCCTTACCATCAGCAGATGGGGTAGCAGCTGGGTCCTGAAGAGGCACCTTGCCCGGGTACATATTCATAGGCAGTATCTAAACTCCTTGACATAGGATACGGTACCTAAAAAATATGTTTATGTTTATTAGTAACTTGTATGAAATCAACCCACATACCTGCTAATGCTTATACTTTTACAGATTTGTAATGACTTTTGGGGCTTTGAGGATAGTTGGAACATCGAGATGACTCGATCTAGACCTCTATCTTAGAGGAGGGTACTTCTCTGTGGAATAGGCTATTGGGCTTGGTACCTCAACGAGTGGATCATGAACTAGCATGGGGGTGCAGAGCGAGAAGTGTTCTTAAGTCTCCTCTCAGTAGCATACTTTGGACACATAAGTTGGAGGGTGATGATCTTGTCCAGGTTATCGCTGGTTCACCTATTATAAATCACACAATTCGAGTCAAGAGCTAGTATGTGGAGTTCGTTTGGACTCATCTTCTAGTTATGGTTCCCTTTCATGCTGCTTCTACCCCTCAGGTACATCTTTGTCTCTTTTCCCCCTTTTATCTTTAGAAATACTTGTATTCTCACACAATCTCCTTCCTTATCTTCAGGCTACCATTGCTAGACCTTCCCCTCATGCCAGGCTTTAGGTGTAGGAGAGGGAGCCCCTGGGACATCGCCTTGATCCTACCAGACCAGAGAGGGGACTTCAGTTGCTATTGAGCAGACCAAACCTCCTACCACTTCTATCTCTCAATTCATTGTTAGCAGCTTTGTCCATATTCATAACCCCTTGGCTCATTATTGGGTGCCTCCTATAGAGTTATCTCATCAGTTCCTGACTTTAAACGAGGACCTCACTCCTGCATGCACTCCTAGTGGTGCTACTCACATGAGTATTCTCTCAACCTATTTTTACAATCATTCTTGACATGTTTGTTAGCTCTAATACTCATGTAATGATGTAGATTCCTTTGGAGCAATACCTGTACATGTACCAGATGATAGAGGCCTAGAGGGACTACATGTTGGACATCACCCAACAGTGGAGGGTAAAGACCTTTTATGTACCTATATGTATGCTTGCTCGCATGGTTTACTGTCCTGTGGTTTGTTTGAATAGGATCATGATGAGGCTAGCAAAGTGAGGATTGCCACTCTTGAGCACTAGATTGATGTGTTCGAGATCAACGAGGTTGATGACAATAAAGATAGGAGTGGTGGTGATGCTGGAGGAGGAGATGACCCTGAGGGCATCAATTTAGATGCTTGATAGGCTAGGGCCCATAAACTATTCTTTTGATTGACACTTTTTCATTTATTTAACTTGGATGATGAATGCATGGTTTTTTTTGTCTTGGATGAATGTTTACAAAATTTGGCTTTTTATTTCAATCAATTTCATTTTTTACATGCAACTTAGCTCTAGTAATGGCGTAAATATATGTCTACTTTGCTAGATTATGATTTTCACCACTAAGACTACATAAGCCTACTGAAGGTTTGCCAGTTACCATTGTTAGAGAGGCTATCACATCATCACCTTTTGCTGAAGAGGCAATCGCCTCTTGGCACTGAGGTGATGCCTCTATGAGGAGGCGATCGCTTCATTACTTAGGTGTTCCTCTTCTTCAAAAGACCAGCCTCCCCATATTAGCCCTATTTTCAAAATTTCTTCTTCTCTAACCCTTATTTTCTCTCTCTAAACACCATTGAAAGTTTGAAATATGACTAAATGAAGCCTTAAATTGCTGTAGTCAAACTTGAAGAGTCTAAAGAATGGATAATGGGCCAAATTGGAGCCATTTTACCTCTCTATCTTTAGATTATTTCATAGTAGGAGAATTAATTTCCTTATTATTCATGCTGTGGCTTAATTCTGGGATCCTAAGAAACACGTCTTTTGGTTTAATACGGTCAAAATATGTCCTTTTCCAGAGCAGTTGAGGCCATTCTTGGTTGTCACATGGACTCCACTTACCAACTTGCAGTTCCTAACCTTATGATCCTCAACCCTAATTCCATTTAGTACCAGTTGGCCTAGATGTTCAACCTTCTACCCTGGTCTTCTTCTCACTATATTCTCAGCTCAAGAATTGTATTAGAAACCTTCCTTAAAACCATCACCAGTACAGACAGGGAAGAAATTCATTGGCCTCGGATGATGGCCCTATGCTTATATACCTAATGTTTACTTATTTCCTTTTACAGGAATTATGATTTGAAAGTCCTTTCTGTCCTCAATTAGGTGGAAACAGGGCTAAACCCTTTTCCTCTCATTTTAGTAGAAACCATAATCGGATTGGACAATTTACAAAAACAAGATGTTTCTCTGGAAGTCCATTTCTATTGAAGGTAAATTCATATGTATCAAATTCTTGTTCCCTTTTGTCATTATGTTCAACCATTTAACATTTTATAGATGTGGCTTTATGAGAAATTGGGCTTGCTCGAACCTCCTTGAGATGTCGGGCATTATAGAGCTAAACATTATTAGACTAGGAGACTACATCTTGTACCAAAAGATGTTCACAGTTGGCTATCGACATTCCTCGACACCTTGATCCGTTGGATATGCCCTTGGTGGAGATTGCAGCACGTGACTATCCAATCTTACACATATTGCGTTCCAATCGTCGGCCTTTATTTTGCTACCTTTTACAACCCAACCCAACCCATCTTTACCTTCAATATAGTCACAAGCAATTGATTATGAGGTTATTTCATGAATTTAAACCAGGGCCCCATTTTTAAAACTTCCTGGATCACTTAATGGTGACTTAGCCTTGCATAATCATCGAGAGAAATGTGGACTACAATGGAGATCAGACTACTGATGATCAATATAAAGTGTGGATTCACTTATAATAATCAGAAAGAGATGAGTTCATTAGAAATAAAAGAATGAGAGAGTTACAAGCATCGAGTGCTCAGGGTGACCATCAAAAGAAGAGAAGACAAAATTAGCTCATGAAATTAAGTTGTCACTTTCCTTTTTATTAGATGGTGCTTCCTTTTAGTTAAATAGTTTGTAATAAACACTTTATACATTGTAAACCAGTAATCAAAACAACCTATTTCATTTAACTTAAGCATAATATGCATATATGTTTTGCTTTTGATACATCTCATGTCATTAGTTGGCTTGCCCTTGCAAGTTTTCCGACTAACCATTTTTATCTATCCCTCTCCTTTTGCCTTATCCTTAACTTTTGCCTAGACTACCTCTTTATGAGATTTTCAATCTAGCATGACTCTTAAAATTTTTTATATATTTTTATTCTAACTTTTTCCTAGACAACCTCTTTATGAGGTTTTCTCTAGAGTGAGACTTTTACAGAAAGAATTTCTTGAGCCTATCCAAGTTGATGGGCTCTCTGAACTCATTTCCTTCCATGTTGGATAAAATAGCAGCACCCTTGGAAAATAAATTTTTTACTAAGTATGATCCCTCCCAACTTGGTTTGAAATTTCCTTGTGGATCAGTCATGATTGGTTTTGTAAGCTTCAAAATCTTCTTATTATAAGCTTGGGCTATTATTTTCTGGCACAGTTGGTAGTGGTACATAGCTTTCACCCTCTTATCATCCAACAGTGTCAACTGCGCCAATTGACTCTGCACCCACTGGTATTCGAGGATTTTGGACACTAATAGAACCCTCAGTGACTTAACTTCGACTTCTACCAGCAACACAACCTCATACCCCTATACCAAAGAATATGGAGTGACTCCTATCAATGTTCTAGTAGTGGTTTGATACCTCCATAATACAAACTACAAGTATTTTGCCCAATCTCAATAATTCTCCACCATCTTGGCTAGGATCTTCTTCACATTCTTATTTGTAACTTCCACTACTCCATTCTCTTGTGGCATATATGGAGATGATATGTGATGCTCAATTTTGTAGTCTTTTAATAGTATGACCATTTTTGCTCGAAAATGAACTCCATCATCAATAACAATGTGGTGTGGTAACTCATATCTGTAGATTATATTTTTCTTGATGAACCTCGACACTTGCTTTGAGCAGATAGTAGTATAAGATCAACCCATTTAGAAAAATAGTTTATGGCCATGATAATGTATCGATGACCATTAGACACCTTTAGCCTTATTTCTCTTATGATACTGATTCCCCATACAGTGAAGGGCCATGGAGAGGTCATTCCTTGAAGTTTTATAGATGGTAAGTGACTAATGTCCCCGTAAGTTTGATAATTATGGCACTTTTTCATGAATTTGACGCAATCTGTTTGTATAGTGAGCCAAAAATAACCTTGATGAGCTATCTTCTTTGACAAGATAGTTCCATTCATGTGTGACCCACATACTCCTTCATGGACCACTTTCATAAGCTTATGGGATTCATCTTTATTAACGTATATTAGGTGCACTCCAGTTGGCATCCTCTTGTATAGCTTCCTGTTATAGTTTATGAACTATCGAGATAACTTTTACAGAGACATCCTTTCTTTCTTACTATCATCCTTTGGGAATTGTCCCATTTCTAAGTACTTTTACAAGTTATAAACTTAAGGCCTCTCAGTAGTGGTATGGCCCTTATTTCCTCATAGCAAGGAATTTGAGACTTTGCTAGAACCAGAGGCTTGACTTTTGTATGTTTCTCACTTTTCCATAAGGAAGCTAGGGTAGTTAGAGCATTAGCTATTTGGTTTCCTTCTCTTGGCAGATGGAAAAATTTGCATTGATCAAATGATAATAAAATGGTGGCCAAGTAATCCTAATATGGACGTGGCCTATCTTTCTTTATCTCCCAGTCTTTAGAGGCTTTTTTTTTATAACCAATATAGAATCCCCATACACAACAACATTCTCTGCCCCTATACTGCATAGTGCCTCTAAACTGAAGATGTAGGCCTTATATTCTACTTGATTGTTAATTATTTCAAATTTAAGTCTTTTTACCATCGAGATCATTTCCCCTTCTAGCATGATCATGATTACAATGATGCATTTTCCATCATTGTGCCTCTATTAGCCCTAAATGTTCATAAGGAAACTCCAACTCCTATTCTTGTTCATCGTCTACTAGGCTCTGAGCCAGAAAATCTACTACCGCTCTCCCTTTTACCACCTTCTTTGCCATATAATCTATGTCAAATTTAGTGAGTAGGACTAATCATCTAACCAACTTTCCCATGAGCGAAGGCATTTGCTAAAGTTATATAAGGGGATCGTGCTTAGAGACCATTTGTACTTTATAGGATTGGAAGTAATGCCATAGCTTTTTTGTTGCCCAGATCACAACTAAACATGTTTTCTCTATGAAGTTGTAATTGGCTTAGTACTGCAGTAGCTTTTTGCTCAAATAATATACTATATGCTTGACCTTCCCTTTATTTTCCTAAGCTAGCATTGCCCCTATTACACCCTTTTTGATTGCTAAGTACAGGATCAAGGGCTTTCCCAGCTTTGGTGGTTGTAAAATTAGAGGATTCATAAAATAATTCTTAATAGCTGTAAAAGCTTGTTGACACTTTTCATTCCATATTACTGGTTAATATTTCTTTAAGAGCTTGAAGATCGATTTATAAATCGTAGTCAACTTAGCTATGAACTTATTAATGTACTGTAGGTGCCCTATGAATCTTCTAACTTCTTTTTCATTCTTTGGTGGGAGCATTTCCTTGATCACCTTAACCTTATCTAGATCCACTTCTATTCCCTTCTAACTAACAATGTGTCCTAGCAGTTTTCTAGATGTAACTCCAAAAACACACTTCTTCAAATTCAGTCAGAGATTGTACTTTTTTACCCTTGCTAGGGACTTATCTTGAGCTTCAAAGTGCCTTTCTTTAGTTACAGACTTCACCATTATATCACCCATAAACACTTTTATTTGTGGATCATATCATGTAACAGAGTGGTCCATTCTCTAGTAAATGGCTCCTGCATTCTTTAATCCAAAAGGCATCACTCGATAACAATAAATAGCCCATTTAGTGGTAAAAGATGTTTTTAGCTTATATATCACTGCCATAAAAAAAGTTGTACCCTGAAAATCCATTCATGAAGGAGTACATCCCACTAGAAGCTACGTTGTCAACCAACATGTCGATGTGTGGCAATGTGAAATCATCTTTAGGGCAAGCTTTGTTAATATCTCGATAGTCTACGCACACTTTGGCCCTTCCATTTTTCTTGGGGACCAAGACTATATTTGCCAACCACTAGGTGTCTTCCACTACTTCTAAAAACTTTGCTCTTAATTATTTCTCGACTTCTTCTTTAACTAGGAGAGCCCATTATGCCACAGCCTCCTCTATTTATGTTTTATTGGTGATATTTGAAGATTTTGTGTTTTGAGATCTCCTTGTCAATTCCAGGCATATCCTCGTAGCCCTAAGTAAATACTTTATGTATCTTTGTAAATACTTCTTTCATTCTTTCCCTCTCATCATGAGTTAAATTAGAAGCAAGCAGTATATTTTTAGGGTTTTCATTCATGCCTAAATTAAATGATTTAGTTTACGTGGAATTAATGTCAAACATATGCATGAAATGATCATCATAAGCAAAATAACCATTAGGAAACACATCACACAAATAAGCAAAGTTGGACTTTATGCATTCACTTTTAAAAAGAATAAATCATCAGTTTCAAACAAAGAAGTGATAGAAATATCATAAACATCATAAAAAACATCTATTATGGAGTTGAGGACATAGGCTTTGAGATCCAGCTCTTTGTTTTGATCATCAACATCTTTCAACTATAGAGTAGCTTCGTTCCTTGTAGGCCCTTCTTTGGCCAATACGAGTTCTTCCACAGGAACTTCTTTAGCAATAGCCTTCTTAATATCATTTACAAATTCAGTAAAGATTTCAAACCCTAGGATTACTTCTCCATCCATTAATAAAGGTTCAGGAGCCCCATCATACGAATACCCGGTACCTTCCTTCACAAACGTTTCCCATAAAGTCTTTTTCTCAATCGTAACCCCTCCTTTGCTTTCCTCAAACTATTCTCGGATATCAACCTCCTCTTCAAAATCATTAGCCTTCTTAAATCCTACCCTGTGCTTTAGAACAGTTACTTTGTGTTCCATAAATTATGGAGGTCCACTTTGATCTTTTCCTAGTCCCATGCCTAGTATAAATTTCATGTTGTCCATCATATTCAGAACCCTTTTGTGTATCTCATCCTCATAGATTATGAAAACATCAAAACTCAGGCTTATAGAGACCTCTTTGGGAGCTAACTTCAGGGCAGCCACAACAACTTCAGTCTTAGCGGAGATGGTGACAACCTTCCTTTGTATGGAAATTTGATTCTTTAATGAATAGCGGAGGGCATGCCACCTAAAGGATGAAACAACGGTCTTCCCAATAGGATAGCAAAGATCACAGGGATGTTAATCACGTGCAAATTGGCCTAAGTTTGAATAGGTGCTATCTTGACCAAAGCCCTGAATGTCCCTTCAATAGGCCTCTTAGTGTCATCATAGGCCTTGATGACTACCTCAGAAGGTTTTAGGTCAGCCATAGTCAGCCTTAACTTTGGCAAGATCTTCAATGGACACACATTAATGGTAGAACCACTATCTACCATCACACATTAATGGCAGAACCATTATCTACCATCACACAATAAGTAATCTTTCCTTTTACCTCAGCCTTGATGAATAAAGCTTTATGGTGATCCCTCCCTTCCAAGGGCAAATCATCATCAAAGAACATTATAGTGCCTTGGGGAGTATCCATCAATGAACTGACCATTTGCTCATGAGTGCAACTTATGGAGACCTTTTTCTGATCAAAAGCCAAAACTAGTACTTCCCTATGATCCCTAAAGTGCATAAGCAGTTCATAAACACTAGCAATAGTTTCCTTATTCTTCTTTACCTCTTCCCCTTTTTCTAAATTTTTTATCTTTTCTTGTTCAAACTTGTTAATTTTGGCTTCTTCCTTTTTCTCTTTGACCTTTCTCATAGACTAGCCTAACCTACTTTCCTCATTGTCCCATAGATCAACTTGCCCCTTATTCTCATCATCAAAACTCCAAATGTCCAAGATGTGCATATGTAGCTCTATGGGTTGTTTACTTGGGTTTGGGTCCTTAGGTTCGGGTTTTGGTGGGTCATGGATAATATCTATAAAAGAGTTTAAGACTTGCTCTTCCATCAGACTAGTGTCGATCATCAGCATAGGTGTATTTGGTGGTGGCATGTTTTAATAATTAGGCAAGGGGTTATTTTTATGTTTGGTTTTCTAGTTTCCAGATCGGTGATTTTGCCTGCATTGATTAGGTCTTGGATTTCATGTTTCAATCGGGCATAATTATTAGTGTCATGTCTGATGACCTGATGGAATTTACCAAAAAATTTTGGGTTGGCACTAGGTAAAGGTTATTGTAAGGGCAAAGGTCATAGTAGGTTCTTATTAATAAGTATTTTGAGGACTTTAAAAAATGGCTCCCCATATTTGAGAATCTTTGGGGTTACCTAACAATGTTAATCTATAGATTGCTATTTGGTGGCCGAATGGCATTGACCTAGACATTGCTGCTTGAACTGGCTCTTTTTTGGCCCACAGATCTCCCTCTGAAGAACCTTTTCTCTTGGGCCAAATCCAACTCTTTTTGAACCCTAAACCTATACAAATCCTCAAAATTTTGGATCCCCAAGTCCATCAGCTTCTTAGATAATATCGAGACACATCCTTCTATTGCCAAAACTAGTTGATCTGACTTAGCAAGTCTATGCCTCATTAGAGACAACTTTCCTCTCCAATGAGTTAAATAGTCAGCGAAGGACTCATTAACCCTCTACTTGGTGTTCTGTAGATCCCTTAGGGACACCTTCAACTGAACATTGAGGCTGTATTGCTTCATAAAAGTGGTACATAGTTCCTTCCAATTAGACTGAACATATGGTTTTAAAGTGTAGTACCAGCAGATTAGTGCACCCTCTAATGACATGGGGAACTACTTGATGATTTAGGCCTCAATCAACTTAGTGGCCTTCACATAAGTCACTTATTACTTCAAATGAAAGTGGGGATCTTCGGTGCTAGAATACTTCTTCATGTTGGGGAATTTGAACTTTTGAGGAAATTGTTCATCCTCCCTTTCCAAATTCAAATTAACATAATCCAAAGGAGCAATCGTGCCTTTCTCTTTCATCATCATCATCTGCATTTAACTCATAGCCTTGGTTATACTCTTAGCCCACTCAATTTGTTCGACATCCTTGGCTGGATTCACATTCCTTCGGCTTGATGGATTGGCCAATATCATCATATCATCTTCTTCCCTTTCTTTGATTGGGATTTCTCCATCGAGATCTACTGGGTTGACTGGTTGTACATTGGGTGGCTGTACCGGCTGGTTTTCTCTAATGAGCTTGGTTATTCCCCCATTATCTCCTTCATCATAGACTGGGTTTTAGTGAACACTTCCTCTTTCAACTGTGCCTTAAAAGCCTTTGGATCAAAACCACCTGCCATTTCTACTTTTGAGTTTCTAATTAAATAGCCAGAACTAGCTTGAACCCACTTAGATGACCTTAAAGAATCTATAGTGCTGCAAAAACGTATGTTAAAATAATGCATGGCATGTATGCATGATATGCAGGTCTACTTTATTATTCAAGGAAATAAAGAAGGAAAGTTCAAACATACATGTTCAACACATACATAAGAACAAAATGCAAAGCCCAAAAATGATAACCTCTACCCTCTACCCTTATTCCTCCCACACACGTGTTCAATAGTGAGTATCTTATCCTAGGAATTTTGGTCTAGGTTTTAATTATCAATAGGGGATAATAAAATTGACGTATGCAGGATAACTCTCAAAATAATTCAAATAAGTAATGGGTCCTTTAAATAAGGCCCAAGTCTATATCTAATGGGCTAAGGTCCTTAACATCATAAGTTTACCTTGTCAAAGCTCGTTTGAAATGGGTTATGAATAGGCATAAAAGGCCCATCTTGACATAGCTAGCTTATAGTGGGCTTAGATTGGGCATGAGGGCCCATTTTTTCTTGGGTCATTTGTTGATGGGCTTAGGATTTATTCTAAGGATCCATTATATGGCAAAATACACACACATTTGGGAGAAATCCTAAGGAAAATTGCTAGGACATTACATGGGCTTGAGTCTTAGGTATTAGGCTTTGGCTCCCATAAAAATATATGTCCATATACATCTCCACACTCAAGGGTCAAGCCACATGGATTGGTACTTGCCATGAGTGACAATAATTAGATATCCCACCATTAGGTTTGAGTGAAATGTAAGTAGCAGAATACTGATTATTATCGAGTTAATTTAGGATTGAGTGCTCATTGTGTGAATATGTGTAGTGAATGCAAAAGAAATAAGAAAATAATTAAAAATGATAAAGCACAAAACACCAAAATCAATTTCTCTATCCCTAGGGGAGTCACCACTGTAGGTGGTGGATTTTAGCACACGCTCAAGTGTTTGGCAACCACAACACTGTGTGGGCTTGAGGGCCACTTGGAAATTCAAAATAAGTCTTAAGCCTAGTTGGAGAGGAAGTCACCACTCGGATGAAAGCCAGGACACACTTATACAACAACTGGATTCCATAGAGGTTCCCAGAAGTTGTCATTAGAGAACTGGTTCAGAAACTGGGTATGAGCATTTGAATGCTCACCTAACCTTGTGGTTGGCCTCTGTTTGTTTTCTTTTGAATTCTTACCTTTAATTATTCAATTATTTCTTTATTAACACATGAATTGTAATCACCTTCGGATAATTGCAAAATTTTATAATTAAATCCGGATTTACACATTAATCTTTTTCATGCACTTTGTCCTAACATTCATCGTAATCAAATTAAATAATCAATATTTACAACCATGCATTTGAAACCAAGAGGGGAAGGGATTAAGGATTACAATGTTTTTGGAGTGATAAAAGTATAATATATAGAAAATAAAAAATGCATATACCAAAACAAACCAAGACTAGCTAGCTTTTAGATCCATGAAAACCTCTTATGAACTAGTTAAGGGATACTTCCTTAACAGTTCAAGGGGAATTAGTCTTAAGGATCCTATAGTCATCAAAATGTTAGTCCCAAAATGTGTAAAATCTCTTAAAAGAAAGCATTCAAAGCAGTTTACAAAACAAGCTCATGCGAATGGAAGTTAAAGACTTAACAAATTAACTTAAAAGACATAGTATAAATAGTCATATACAAATAAGCAAAGATTGAGGATCTAATCATGTTTAGAAACTGAGATCATGTGCACATATTATAAAAATATCATGATAAAGGTGTGGGTCATCCTGTCTTAGTGACAATAGCCACCATGAAGGGGCAATCACCTTATAACCATAAGGCGACACCCCTTTCAAGAGGAGATCGCCTGATCAACAGGCTAGACAACTTTTGAAATGATGAAAACTTACCTTTCAAGAAAATTCTTATTGAAATGAAGACACTAAGTACACTCCTATACTTAAGAATCAACCAATCAAGCTAAATCATGGTAAATGATGGACAAAGAATGCAGGGAAGATAAATGAACAAACAATGCCTCTAAAGACTAACTAACTTAACTAAAAGAAAATCCAAGCTTGTAACACAACCATAAGAAAGAGATAAGAGAAGTTACTTGAAAATGAGCTTTTGATCAAAATTGATTGGCCCTCAGAGATGAATATGAGCTAGACTTCCTTTGAATGCAAATTCTTCTCCCTTCTTCCTTTATAAAATGATCCCTTTTTTTTAGCTTGATTTCCTCCTCTCCTTCCCTCAAAATGTCCTCTCTTTTCCCCCTCCTACCTTTTTTAGAGCTTCTTTCTCTTCTTCTTCTTAGGATTTTTTTGCTAAGCTCACCCTTTTTCTCCCTCTTTTTTGCTTTTTTTTTAATCTCCCTCATAGGCTATGCCCCTACTACCCCTTATCATCATTACTTTTCCTAGCTCTTCTCTTCCCTAAAAATTTCTTTTTCTTCCTTTTAGAGACTAAATTTCAGTTGGGGTTGGCCTACCATCAACCACTGTTGTCACCTATACATTTAATTTAGAGGCAAATGGCTGCCATAGAGGTGGCGCCTTTATGATAAGGCGATTGCCTCATTGACTTTTACTAAAGAGGCGATCGCCTCATTGACTTTTACTAAAGAGGCGATCGCCTCTTCGTAGAGTAGTTGCCTCTTTGGCCTGCCTTGCATTGGGCTTGGTGGGCTAAAGAGGCTTGGGCTTGTTTTAGAAGGGTTTTTGGGTAAAGGGCTTATTTTTAAGAGGATTTTAGGCTTTTCCCTTGCATTCAAACTTTAAATTTCTCATCATCAGGCTTTGGTATGGGCCAGTCAAACTGAGCACTCACGGCCTGCCCCTGATTCATAGGCTGATCGGACCAGGTGTCTACAACAATACATTTCTATCATCATGAATTGCATCAAAGCATGCTCTGCATTTTCTTTCATTACATGATTGTTGTTCTTATTATCTTCTCTGAACTCTTTCCTTGAGATCAGCCACTATTGTCAAAGCCTAAAAAAAACCAGCTAGGTGTAAAGAGCTCTGAAAGGAGACTCCCTAGGCAAAAGAGGGAAGAAAAAGAAAACCAAACTAAATGCAAAAAGCTCTAAAAGTAGACACCTTAGGCAAAAAAGGGTAAAAGAAAAGAGGTAGACAATAGCAACATCAAAATCATTATACATGTATCATATAACAAATATGGGATAGATGCCTAAATACAATAACCAAAGTCCATAACCTTAGAAAAATAATACAAAAAAGTAACCATAAGCCAAAAAAGCCCAACACCTAGCTCCTAAAAATAGCTACATCGGCCATGGCTACCATCAAGAGCAAATGTCGATCCTGCTCAAGCATCCCTATCATTCAATCCATACTCCTTGTCATCCATTATAAAGGCTGCTATTCATGATTCCAACTCACCGATTTAGTCATGATAAGTTATGTGCTCTTTCTCCCTTTTGTGACTAGCAAGGAGCTGTTCAGCTTGCATTACATAAAAATTGCATGTCATGCATTCACACATATAGAAATCATGTGCATAAATAAACAGGTACAATATAAATGGAATACCCTATGATTGTTTGTAAACTCCAAAAATTGCTGCTATGCACTCCCTGCGATAGTGTACTAGTAGTGAGTAGTAGAGATATGGACCTACAAAGAATAAGTAAAGAAGTCAAGCACTAAACATCAAGTCAACTAAATGAAATAAAGTTGAAATAAAGCATGAATATGGGTAGTGTTAAGAGGGATAACATTTGATTGAGGATAACTGGGATGAGGCAAATTAAAATACACTCCTCCATCAAAGATATTCATTCTAGACAATACCAAGGATGATCTAATCACCAAATCCCCAAGAATGATATTGTTGGAAGCCACATCGCTAGCATGGGTAGTCGCCTTAGTTTTGAATGTGCCCTCATTCTCCTCAAAGTGGGATCCTGATTTTTTTATGAGATCCCCATTGTTCCATATAAGTCCCTATAACCACATCAGTTATAGTTTATTACTAATAAATTTTGCTATATACTTATACAACATAAGAACAAAAGCTCATTGAATTAGAAGAAGCAACTCTCGATGATCCTCATGATGCCCCAGTCCTTGAATCTGAAGGACAAGCCTCATCTGCTTGAGGAGGTGGAGTTCGAGGAATGAAGCCACTAGCCATAGCATCAATCAGTTATGGAATCAACACATCAATATAAAGGAAGTCTGCACCCTTTAAGAGACTCTTAAAAGGATATCATCTCATAGCTATAGCAAGCTCATTTGCATTAAGCTTATGACTCTAGAACATGTCATCAGGAGGGGAAATAGGGAATCTCCTCATGAAAGGACCCTACCACCAACAATGGACTCGATCACCCAAATACCATACTTTACTAACAATATCAAGTAGCAGCACTTGCCTCTCTATCAGTTGCCATGTTGTTATCATCTTTACTGACCAATGTGATCTTATCACCTACCAATAAAAGAGGATCTACTTCAAAAGAAAAAATGAATAAAAAATCTTTAGGAAACCAAAACAACCACTGCAAATCAAGCATACCTATTTAGGGGTTAACTTATTCATATAATCTTGAGCCTCTACACAATCCTTGATCAAGTTAGTGGTCTTCCTAATTCAGTAGGAATAATGAGGAAAACCATCCTCTGAAAGATACTTAACAGTCAAATGAGGAAGAACCCCAAACTCATAAGCCTAAATTTGTCAAATAAGAATTTAGAAGGTTAGAAAAAAGGACAAAGAGTAAAAAACATATGTAGACAAGAACTCTTACTCATATCCAACATAAACAAGCATCTGTGAATCCTCGAGCCCCCTCTATAGTTTATGTCAAAACCTGAGTACATATGGGTAAAGGTAGCAGTACCTCAGTTGTATCTCAATAGGCTATTCAAGTCCCCCAAAATAGGCAATAACTATAGAATACCCATACTTGAAGGATTCAGGAAGATGATAGCACCTAACAAGTAGAATAGGAAGCAACGGGCTAATTACTCTGACAAAATAAGATTAGCATCATACTTTGTTTGCACAATAGAAACAAAATTAGTGTAGCAAGTAAAGTACAGATAACCAAACCTTATAGGGGTAACCACCACAAGCAACTCTGTAGTGAGGCATTTCCTCACCACCATAGAAGAACACTCCTCCTCATTGAAAGGAACATGCTCCCCAAAAAAGCTCAAGCTCGTGATAATGGCAAAATCTAGTAGAGTAATAGTCATATCTCTAATGATAAATGAAAAGTGTGCATCGAATCTATCCATCACTCAATCAATGCATATATAGTGATATGACTCGACACATATGAGTCATAAGATAGCACAACAATAATTATGTAAAATCCCTTTCTAGCAACCATTTAGTTCACACATAGCAGGAGACCTTAATAATACGTGTTGACTTTGTTAAAACTACCATGCAATACAATAATGGACATGTGAGGCTACAAATAATAGGTACATTATCAAATATTTGAATAGTTACTAAATACTAAGGCATGTTCCTCTCTGTCATTTAATAAGAATAAAAAATAATAAAGTAAAAGCCAAGAAGAACATTATGGCAAGTGCTAATAGATAGTTACAGAGATAAAGCCAGAGCTATCAACTATTAGTGCTTGTAATAGAATTACAAATTAATAGATAGATATAGCAAGTGCTACAGAGCTATAGACAACAACTACAACAACCTTAATAAAAAAATACAATAAGTGTAGTAAGAGCTAACAAATAGTAAAGCAGTATAGACAGTTAAATAGCTTTGGAAAAAAATAGAGGACAAGGGAGAACCTACCTGGCAATGATGATGAATCCAAGTATGAGACTCCAGACTATGAACTATAGGGATTGGACCTCCTCAGAAAAGCCTGGATGACTGAGGACCCTAAGCACTGGATGGACCATCAGGACTAGTCCCTGTAGTGGAAGTCTCTACATTAGCTTTAGTAACCTTCGTGAAGTCACCCTCAACATCTAAATCATCAAGGATATCCTCAAGATTCTCAAGGATGTTGGGAAACTTCATCTTATTCAAAGAAAAGAAAATTATGGAAGCAGAAATAGAGTAGAAAAACACCAAAAACTTAAAAGGAATAAAGAAAAGGTGAAAAATAACCAAAGAAGACCAAAGGAAGCCTCCCTGAGCCTTAAGAGCTCATGTTTATATAAACTAGAGAGCGGGAAGACACGTGAGCATGTACCTAGTGCATGATCTTATGCCCCCACAGTCGTAGCCATGCACCCTTCATCCCCCTTACATGCTCTAAATCGGTGACACACACACTCTGAGACTTTACACACTTATTCCTCAGGTGCCAAACCTCCATTTAAGCATAAGACACTCATCAAAATTGCATAAAAGGACACTGATGTGAGCTATGCCTATTTAAAAACACCGCTTGTAACATCACCATCTTTAAAGAATTCAACACCTCCTAAAGAAGAAAAAATAGAGAGAAATATAGTAAGGACATCTTGTTCAAAATCATCAAAATGAAATCCACAACATGATAATTAGTGACATCATCATTACTACCTCATCGTTGTATCATCATTACTACCTCATCGCTATATCATCATTACTACCTCATCGCTATATCATCATTGCTTAGTAGCATTTTTCATATTGCTTAGGAGCACTTTCATTGCTTAGTAGCATTTTCACATTGCTTAAGAGCATTTACATTGCTTAGTAGAATTTTCATATTGCTTAGGAGCACTTTCACTGCTTAGTAGCATTTTCACATTGCTTAAGAGCATTCACACTGCTTAGTAGCATTTTCACATTGCTTAAGAGCATTCACACTGCTTAGTAGCACTTTCACATTACCTAAAAGCATTCACATTGCTTAGTAGCATCCTTACATTGCTTATGTTAACCATTTGCATGATCAAACTCCTAATTTTGGGCTTTGACAAAAAATTTTAATTTTAATGATTTCAACTAAGTGTGTACGAAGTTGAGCTATTATGAAGTTTAATTGTTAAATGATTGGAGATAATGAAATGCTCCTTGAAAGAGTATAAATATGCATTTCGATGAAATATCTTAATCTATGATAATCCATAATCTTTGAGAAACAATTATATACCAAAAATATATATTCTTGGATACACAGTGGTTTGCTCATGGGCTGCCTTATGACTTGGATTGATAAGTATGCTTTTATGCTAATTCAATCTCTGAGATTCAAGAAGGCTTTTTGACATCCTTAGAGCTCTATAATGAGAAAATGATCTTCATCACTTTTAAAATAAACATTTAATCATTTTGAATTGAGCTTACTTGTTAAAATATGAGCTCATTTGGGCATATAAATCTTGAGTCGAAGTTAGCATATATAGCTTTCATTTTAGGTTGCACACCTCTTAGTATTTATACAATATCTTAAGCAACAGAGGTTCAATTAAGGTGATTTAAAGTGATATAGAAATATAAAACATTTATCTATAACTTTTATAAAGAAAGGTAAGGTTTATTTGATCATTTTCAATCTCAGAAAGACATCACAATGCACTATCTCAATTGGACTTAACACAAGGACTAAATTATACAAAAGTTCAAATATTGTCATGGTATTGATAAGGACTAATGCATACCAATTTCTATAAAACTTTAATTTTTGGTGGAACTAATCCTAATCCAATGTCCCAATTAGGAAAATTCTCGAACAATGTTATCTCGACTGGGACATTAATATCCCGATTGGGACTAGTGTAGAAATTTAAATATAATAGCTCATAATGGCTATTCAATGATCATCCTAACCACGACTAATGATATCCTGATTGGGACTTGACAAATTGTAGCTCAAAAGTCTAAATTTCATTCAAATGGACTTTATTTTTATTGGGAATGAAATTATTGCTTCCAACAGCTATAGTTGAATTGCTCAAGTGTAAATATGACCTATGAAGATTATTTTGACGTTAAGAAACTTGTTTATTCATTATATACTTTCAAGAATTCAATTAAGTTCTCTAAACTCTTTTAAAATACATTTTATTATTATATACTTTTGTGAGAGTTTGTGAGTGTTAGAATAGATATTCTTGTTCTTCTATTTTTTAGGATTAGAAAATAGGAAGTGAGATTTGATTCTAAAGGAATTGGTTTAAGTGTTTAGCCATTAAAACACTTAGGAATTCAGTTTTAGTATGAGACTTGAAAACACTTGTGAATTGATTTTTAAGTGAGCCTTGAAGACTCAAGTTGTAAGGTTTAAGTTGTGCCTAAAACTCAAGTTGTAAAAATCAATGTAGGGAAATAGATTGTGGTGATTCAAAATCCAAACTTAGGGATAAGTTAGGTGGAGATGTAGGATTTTTGAGAATCCAAACTCCTTAAATTCTTATGTTCATCATTCTTTGTTCTCAAATTCCTTTTAATTTTTGTTCAAATTTCTTTAATTTCTTATTATTGTTTGATAGTCCTATTAACCCCCCCTTTAAGGACTCTTTCAGCTTAGGAGCATTTTCACTGCTTAGTAGCATTTTCACATTGCTTAGTAGCATCCCCATGCTTAGTAGCATCCCTATTTGTGAGACACCTAAGAAGGTTATAATTACATTCTCATTTTGCTTAGTAGCATCTTCATTTGCATGACATCTAAGAAGGTCATAGTCACATCTTTATTTTTACTTAGCAGCATTTTCATTTATATGACACCTAAAGAGGTTATGGTATCTTCATTTGTGTGATGCCTAAGAAGGTTATAGTCATATCTTCATTATTGCTTAGTAGCATTTTCAATTGCGTGGCACCTAAAGAGGTTATAGTCACAATCCTCATTTGTGTGACACCTAAGGAGGTTATAGTAGCATCTTTATTTGCCTGATGCCTAAGGAGGTTATAATGGCATTACTTAGTCATAACGACATCATTTTCCTAACATTGAAGAATGTTAAAACTCTTAACATGACAAGGGAAATGTTAAGTACAACACCCAACAGGGGTAGTCATTGTACTTCATACATATACTCGTATATCATGCACACCATTTGTGTGGAAATCACATCTTTGCATGAATCCTGAGTCACGTATTCATTACATCGCATCCTTACATAAAACTTCATCCTGAATGGTGACCAAATCACCAAACAATAATAAGTTTGATCTTGACACAATAATAATAGTCAAATTTTAATAAGACATCTACAGATAGCCCACAAGTAAGTACCTCTCTATACTAAACAATTTTTACATCCTTGCATTTACTTCATGTGTATTGATGCTAATGATAGGTGGCCATACAATACACGTGAAGTATGAGACAATTGTCATACTCAAATTTGACTATCCCTAAAAAGGTCCAATGATGAAATGAGTATTCAAACATGATTAAAGTCTGCTCGTTTGTAATACCTCTGAAGTGTGCAACCCTAAAACTTTAACTGATTCTACCAGTGTGCAAAATGGTTCACTGAGCCATTAAGTTGTGCTTTGATCTTATAGAATATGAACTATAAAAATAATAAGAGGCACATTTTGAGAAATCTTCTCTCAAAATGTGTAGCTTGTTAAGCCAATGTTCATTTTATCAAACCATGACCCAACTTCATGAAAAAATGAAAATTAATTTTGATAAAATGAACTTTGTAAAAACAATCGGAAGGCTTTAAAACCTCTAGAAGTGGTCCCGAGATAGTCCAAAATAACCCGTGGATTAGTGCACGCCACTTAGAATTGTGTGCATATCCATGAACACCCTTAGGCGTGATGCATTAAAAATGAGTTAAATTAGACAAAATAAACTTTGGAAATGTGTCCAAAAGGCCTAAAAACCCTAGAAACCAACCTCAAAAATCCTAAAAAAAGCCTTAAATCACTTGCGTGTTGCACCAATGTGTGTGCGACGATATGTTAAGTGCATGACCACGTACTATGCACATAGCCCTGCGCACGTATGATTATGGGCTATGTTCTGGGAATGCGCATGCGACCACACACTCACACACCCCTTCCTCGATGTTTAAACTATAAATAGGGGTGCTTATACCTCATTTTAATAATAATAACAACCCACACACTCAAAAATTTATTCATTCGAAGATGCTAAAAACCCATTTCCACACACTTTTAGCTCTCCCACTGTGTTTTTTTAGGTTATTAGATGTTATTTCCACCAAACATGGCCTTACCTTTATCAAAACTTGCTTTAAAGGTATATGAATTTGCATCATTCTACATGTCATTTTGAACCACTTGACGAGGAAAACTTGATAATCCCTTAAAGCTAAAGCTTTAAAACTCATACAATCTTAGTCAAGTTTGAGGACCACATAATTATTTTAGCACATTTTTTTAATCGCATTGCATTTTATTTTATTATCACTAGCATTTATGAAATTTGTTGTGCTTTAATGTTGTGACTGGCAATTTGCATGCTATATGAATAATTCATGCTTTATTTTGCTCATTTCATATCATCAACATGCATCCTTTAGTTTTGAAATGTGAAATCACACCGTACATATCAATAACATGAAAAGTTCACATTCCATACTAGGGTCATTATGTTCTCTGTCCAATGATGTCATCATGCATCCCTTATATCATCATCACATAACAGTCATTACAAACATGCATGATTATGTAATTTTGCTTACTCTTTCAAGTGATTGAGTGTTCATTGCCTATTCCGTTATTCACATGATTGAGTAAGCTAGGTGTATAGTTATGCTAACTTTGCAGGTTCATTATATCTAAGCTAGATTTGCATTTCCATAGTATCTTTTTTTTCCTTTTATATGTATTTTGTTAGGAAAGCAAAGTAATAATGATATTTCAACTTTATTATCTTTCATTATTTGATGTATTGTGTGAATACTATATAAATTGTCATTACTAATAGCGGTAGCTATACATCGAATATTGCATAATGAGAAATAGTCATAAAGTAGATGCAATCTCCCAAACCCAAAAATCTCTACTGGGGACAATACTCATTAAGTGACCCGATGTTGTCCTTTTATTTTTTTGATTTTCTAAAAATTGGGTGACGACTCCACAAAATCAAAAAGCACCTTGTTTTTCTTGAGACAAATCATTTGTCTCTATTTGATAAAGTTGCAATGTCCTTTGGAAATAAAACATATGATCAAACAAAAAACCAAGTCACTCACATTTACTTTGTCACGTAAAAGACATGTTATTTAATATTGTCACTAAAATTTTTAGACTATAAGTTACGATTTTTAGTTGTCACCAAAATAAACATAATGGATTTTTTTGTTAGTTAAAAATTATAACAAATAAATTTTAATATTTGTGTCAATTTAATATTATATTGTCACGAAAAACATATATTGAGATATTAGACTTAAATCCCACATTATTAGCAAGTAAACAACTAGTTCCAAATATTATGGTAACTATTAAATTGAAAGTTTTTCAAATATTAAAAGTTAAAATTTTATATACATATTATATTAAAATTGAAAGTAGTTAAAATTTAAATAATTTTGGTGATGATAAAATTAAATATAAGAATAAGGTGGTTATTAATTTATGATGATGCATATTGTTATTAGTATATAAATTTTAATTTGTGACAATAAAAGAAACCTCACTATTAGTATTTTTTTTTGTGACAACAATCAAAATTGTCATGAATTTGATTTTGATATATATATATATATATATATATATATATATATATATATATACACACACACACACACACACACACACACACAAACAATTTGTGACAATATTATATTTTACATGACAAGTGTTATATTTTGCGTTATGACACAAACTATCACAAAATATAATTGTTGTGAAAATAATTTTATTGTCACATATTAGATTTTATTGTGTCATTTTTTTTATTATCATTATTGCCTTATGACTTTTAGCAACACAGTTTTAGGTGACATTTGTAAATGGTGGGGTTTAGCTTGGGCCCAAGATTTTAGCAACCACGACACTTTTGAGCTCAGGGCTCTAGAGATTACACTAACCACTACCACAAAGACATGATGTGGAGATAAAGAGTCACCACCCAGGGTAATAATTGGGACAAATCAAAAGTGGTGATACTCGATTCTCTAAAAGAAAGCTACCACCATAACCAAGAGATTCTAGATACGGAATACCAACTTCTTTTAGCCTCATGTTTATTTAAAATTACTTTATATGAATTACTATCTTACCTTCTATTTACATGCAATTTCATATAAACCCTTATTTGAATAATTAACTTCAGACAAACTAGTTATGAAAAATACATGTAAATAATGCATTCATTTAAGTTCACAATCCCTAAGTTAGTCTAACCTACATTGGTTCTAATTAAATGGGCTAAATCTACATGTTTTAATTTATAAGTGAGCCTAAAGACTAATAGGCTTAATTCCTTTTTAATTTTAATTAGGTGAACCTAAGTCTATTTATTTTAATTTTAAAAATGGGTCTAAATCTACAAATTATGAAATATTTAAATTAGTGGGTCTAATTCTACATATTTTATTTCTAAGGTGATCTTAAATCTACAAGTTATGAAAAAGGCTTTAATTTAATGGGCTAAGTCTAAATTAATTAAATTAAACTAGGTGGGCTTATATCTAATGGGCCTAAGTTATCTCTGACCTAATTTCTAATTAATTATGGGCCTAAAGATGCATTTTATTTAAAATCTAAACCTAATTAGGTAATAACCTATTTAATGAAATGGGCTAATTAAAAGATGGGCCAAAAAAGAACTACCTAAACCTAAAATTAATTAAATGGGTTAGCGCCTAACATGAGCTTAGGGCCCAAAACACATAAAAAGTAACTAAACCCAAAAACAATAAAAAATATCAAAACAATCAATCAAACTTATTCCTTCCAAAAAAAACCTAATTGAATTAAAGTGACCTTGGTCAACAAATTATGAATAAATAAAATAGTTAACAAGCAACCCTAATTATATCCACTTAAATCTAATTCAATTTTAATTAAACAAACCCTAATTATCTCTATAGCCATTAATTTTAATTAATCACCCAATTAAAACCCTAATTTTACTATCCAATTAATTAAAATAAACATACAACCACACACAAAAGATTTCATTATTCCCACTATTGAGGCTATTACAATGATCTACTAAAAATAACAAGAAAATAAAAATTGATACAATCCTACGAAAACTAAATGCAAAATAAAATAATCAAAACAATAATAAATAAATAAACCCTAGAAACTATATTCGGCTACAAAATTCAATTCATGGCATTCCATGGATCTTCATGGATTTTATTCTCTAAGTGAACTCACCATATAACCCTCACCATAATCACCAACACAGAAAAAAAATAAAAAATAATTAGTGAATAAACAAAATAACAATAAAAATTAAATGAAGTTAAAATTTAATAGAACCAAAATAATAAAATAAAAAATAGAAGAAAGTAAGAGAGGAGATGGTATAGATGCAATATTGATTCGCCCCTCAAACTAGCATAAATCAAAGAAAAGGGATTTATTAAATTATTTGACCAATCAAAATTCATAAAACAAAATTTTTATTTAGTTTAAAATAAAAAACAAACAAAAAAAATTCAATTCTGACCTAAATTATATAATTCTGATTGGAATTACATAATTTCGATCGATTTTATGTAATTCCAATTGGAATTATGTAATTCCGATTGGAATTAGAGAATTTCAATTTTTTAACTTTTAATTACAGAAAGACCCCTAAAAGAATTAAAAATTTCAATTAGGTCCTTAAAGAAAATATTACAATTAAGTCCTTATAAACCAATTAAGTTCTTTTGAAAATGCATTTAGGCTTTTGAGGTTTCAAACTTCAAGTGTTGAAGATCTACTTGTAATATTTTCATCATTAGAGTCCTCTGTCACACCTATACTCAACTATCTCGAAATTGGGTGCTTACAATTACCCCCCTTTATCGCTATTTACTTGGCAAATTGTGGCAAAGCAAATAAGCACACAATTTCTAAGTGAAGAGTTAGGATACTTACCTATCATGTTAGAGAGCTTTTTTCTATAACATTGAATTGTGCAATGTTGCATTTGTCATTCCTCAATATAGGCTTTATGTTGCTACAATCTATAATTACTAGCAAGTTTTGAATAGCTACAACCCTTTAGTTGTCTACCTTTGACATTGTAGTATATAACTACTCATGACTTTTGATTTTGTTATAATCTTTTCAATGCTTATCAATAATTTTGATCAACTGCGACCTTTTATTGCTTGCTTGCTTTAATTGGCTACAACCCTATTGTTGCTCACCTTTTAATTTTGCAATCCAAAATTGCTTAAGGCTTTTGATTAGCTATAATCTCTTCCTTCATCATTGATGATTTCAATCAAATACAACCCTTTCGTTGCTCACTTTTGATGCTGTAATCCATAATTGCTCACAATCTTAATTAGCTACAACCCTTTCATTGCTAGCCCTTGATGCTATAGTACATAATTGTTCATAGTTTAGCTATAACCCTTTCATTGCTCACTGATGATTCCAAAATCCATAATTGCTCACGATTAGTTACAACCCTTTCATTGCTCACTGATGATGTTGTAATCTATAATTGCTCGTGATTAGCTGTAACCCTTTTATTGCTCACCGATGATGCTACAACCTATAATTGCTCATGATTAGTTGCAACCCTTCCATTTCTCACCTTTGATGCTACAGTCCATAACTGTTGGCTGATTTTAATTGACTGCAACTCTTTTGTTGCTCGCCTTTGATGCTGCAATCCATAATTGCTTGCGAATTTACTGCAATCCTTTCATTGCTCACTTTTATAATACTACAGTCTATAACTGCTCATGATTTTTATCTTTGGTTGTTTGATTCAAATGCTTCAAATTCTTTATGCTGACTGACTTTGAATTTTACTGTGTTGACTAATTATAATTTCTCTACTGACTAATTTCAATTCCACTGTGTTAACCAACTTTACAAGTTGGGTGCACTTCCATTTGGATTTGCAATTCCTATAGACTTCTTGAAGTTTGTTTCAATCATGATGAATGTACAAAAGTACATTATAATTTTAAAAATTTATGAGAAAATTCATTACTTTTCACAAGATAGTATGTACTCAATGAATCTCACTATTTTTTATTTTCATGACTATCATTTATTTCCATTTACAAAGATCAGAGGCATTATTAACCATCTTATGCTGAGAGCATATCTTTTACCATGTGAAGAGCTTACTTCCATACCTAATTTTAGGGAGAATTTACTAAACAAAAGTTATGGAAATTGAGCATAAACAGATCAAATTTTGAGTATCAAAATAGCCTTTGAATTATTTTTGTGCTTTTCTTCCTTACCAAAGTTTTCCCCCACCTTTCTCATATCACTCAGCGTGGATACCATTGGGAAGGTCCCTTAGATACTCTTACTCTCACAGAGCATTAGAGTAAATGGAGTAGCTTTTAATGTAGTCCTCTTTTAATATTGCCCCACATTTCTTATATTACTCAACATCGATATTGCGAAAGGTTTCATGTTGATACTCTTACTCATCTCTGAGTGTTGGGGAAAATTATGCTTGCTCTTATTTTGATTCTCCTTTTAGTATTCCCTACCTTTTTTATATTACTTAGCGTGGATACCATTAAGGGATTTGTACTTATACTCATTTATAAGCATTAGAGTAGGTTATATGCATATTTATCATTCAAAAGACTGAAATGATACTATAAAATTGAAGCCATTTATGCTTCATGTCCATAGATTTTGTCTTTTCATATTCTTCCCCTCATTTAGGTACAAAGCAAACATTAGATTGATTAGAGTTTATAAATTCTCAACACAAAGCTATTAACTAAACATCTAAATTCTATGATACTAATAAACAAGAGCCAAGCTTTTCACACATGATTTTATGAAGTGGATGAATTTACTTTTAATTTATGAATTTTATGATTGAGATAGTACTTTATTATAGAATCTAAGGAAATAAAGTTCTATTACTTTCCTTTATTATCTTGATGAGTGTTTAGCATTTGCTATCTTGACCATTCTTATTGATGTATCAGTTCCTTTCCTTTTCTTCATTCTCTTTTATTTTTTCCCACATAAAATATTATAAGTTAGTATGGTATATTTGTAAGTTAAGAGATTTTATCAAAATGCAATGTCATTCTTTTTCATTCTTCCCTTTTGATTATGATGATGATGTATTTGATCACAAAGGTTATGATACTTCACCATTTAAGTTGTGGCTTTGGGCTATATTTGTATTTTTTCCATTCCATTAATGCTATGGTAGAGGGCTTCATTTCTTTTTTTTATATCTCCTAAAAAGGGTTCATGAGTTAAAGATCTTATTTCATGATCAAATAATTTTCCTGAGTGCATTCATTTTAAGTTTTGAGTGCATGCTTCCTTTTTATAGGGCTGAAAAATGTATTGCTAACATGTTGGACCTTCTTATTACCATATTCCATACCCTACACTAGTCTAACTATTATGGAGAGATATTCCAGATGATGCTCCAGATGAGGCTTTAGAGATGGATGTTGAATCTGAGGAGCTTGAACGTCCTATCCAGCCTCTTGAGGTCACTAGGATAATGCTTTTACAAGTATCATTGTCGAAAATATTCCCCTACTGGATGGGCCCATGATTTATTGGGCTCCTAATGTCTAAAGTCCCATTGAGTATCAGGTTCACCTTAATAGTGTTACCCTTTTCGCTCATATGTGAACATTATGATTACTTTTTGCATTTTTACAACACTAATTTTAAATGTTAGTAGTAAAGTATTTGAACAGACTTGCCTAGGCTCAAAGACTTTATTATGCAAAGCAAATATTTCATAATAAATGTATGTAAGTGTATGCATGTTATGTATGACATGCATGATCCTAATAGGTCTCTTGTTTGGAATAGAGCTATGTTGCTAATATTGGATTGTAAGAATGAGGTGCTTTATTAATAACTTATAGGTTTGAGCATTGAATGCTTCTCTATTGGCACTTCTAATGTCAGAGCTTCTGTTACAATTCATTGGACTAATGACCAGGCTAACAAGTGGGGTCCATGGCTTTACACTATAACTTGTGAATGATTGATGCATTATTGAACTTTTCTTTTTGTTATTGCTTTTATTGTATGATAATTGATGTATTTGTATGCTTGTAGTTTACTTCTTTCTGCCCCAAGATCTCTTTCACTAGCTATGAAACTCTAGTATTGTATTTACTATTTTTCCCCCAAGTTGCCCCAGAAGTTACATTTTGCCCCCAGCTTCATTCTAGATTCATTCATGCTATTCTAGCAGTTTTTTTTCATTTTTTATATGCAAGAGACCTAGTTCGTTCACTTTTGTTATTAATCCTTTGACTTATTAACCATTTTAATTATAATATCATGCATTGAAGATGCAGAGGAGTGGGAAAATTGATTAAAGAGAGTTCTTAAAGCTAAAATCAACTAAACTTGCTCTTCGAAGAACTCTTAAACTGAATATGAGGCTTGATATTGATGTAATGATTGATGATAGTTATAAGGGGGCAAGGGGACACTAGACTTCCAAGTAAAATCATAAAAGGCGATAAAAGAGAAAACATACCTATAATAGTGATCTCACAACTCTAATTTTATCTTTCATCATGTATTGTCTTTCCATTCAGATACTTATGTAGTATGATAAAGACAAATATGTGATATTTGAAAAAAATTTAGAATTCAATTTTACTCATTCATTAAGGTAAAAATGAGAACATTCATAATATTACATGATACAACTCTTGTTACTAATTAGTCCTTGTATATTTCCTAACATTATATTTTTCTCTCATTTTTACCTGATTATCCTTTTTTCTTTCTTTTTTTCTCTTTTGTTTTCACTTTTCCTTTCTCTCAAATTTCCTATACTTAGAAGTTACATCATGTGATATATGAATGTTCTTTGAATTTGCATTTGTGCCCATGTTGAATGAATCTAATTGAATTGAATTTATGTCAAACATGTAAATACTATCAATATCATAATGCACGATACCATTAGGATGGCAATACATAAGTAAGCATGATCAGAATTCATATCATCGATCACTAAAATAACACAATTTTTAAAGAAACAAAATTTTTTTTTCAAAGAATACAATAAGAAAATTTATTTCCTATTCTAGATGCTAGGGATGCTGAGTCTCATAGTAGTTGTCCTTCAGGTGGCTAACATAATAACTCTTCTTGCATCTTCTTGCTAACTATCTCTATGAATTAATCTTTCTATACCTTAAATGTGCATTTTTCTTTCTTGTCTCACAACTTCCCATAATCAAACTCATCATCCCATCTTGTAGGCATAATCAACTTGAAGGGTATGTCAAAAGAAGTTGGTTTAATCTAAAACACCCTATAGTTGACCTTATATAAAGGTTGACCCAATAAGTCTTATGATCCTTCCACATTTTTAGGGGCATTAGGAGATTTCTCATTGGTTTTAAGGTGTAGGTCTTTAAAGGAGCTTAGCACTTCTTCCTCACTAACTCTTGAATTGATCATCATAGTAGCTGGAGGTGGTACATTTCAGTAGCTTGGGAAAGGATTATTTCTAATGGTTAGGTTCTTAGGGTCTATGATCTTTCTGGAGTCATTAAGGTTTTGGATTTCATCTTTGAGGTGGATGCAATTATCCATGGAGTGTTAGAGGTTTTGAAGGAATTTATGCTTATTTGGGTTATAGCCTGGGGTGTTTAGGTTTGGTGGGTTTGGATTAGGTAAAGGTTAAAGTAAGCCCTTTTGCATTAAGCGCTTTAGGACTTTTGACAATGGTTGGTTAAAATTGGAGAATCTCCTTAGTTATTGAATAACATGCACTATCACAATCTGGCTAGTGATTCCTTACTGTGTGCCCCTAGTTGGGTAGTTTGTTGCTCTGGTGCTTTTCATAATCTTCTTTTTATAACTTTTAATGTCCTCAGTTTGCAACCCATCGTCATAAAGGTTTACAAATGTGTTAGGGTTCATCATTTGCAACCTTTCAACCAAATTAGGTGACATATTTTGAATAATCATCCTAATATAATCCATTTTAACTAGTTATTTTTCGTTAATAATGAATTATTCATGAATCTAGTCAGAAAATTTGAAAATGATTCATCAGGCTTCTACTTGGTCAATTCTAAATCCCTAATAAACACTTCAAGCATGATATTATATTCATATTATTTTAGAAAAGTGGTACACAATTCTCTCTAGTCTACTTGGATAGACTTCTCCAATCCATGATACCAATTAATAGCTATACCCTCCAAGGATAGTACAAATAACTTGGTAACTAAAGACAAAGGAGCATTAGTGGTGCTCATAGTAGTTGTATATTGATTAAGGTGGATCCTTAGGTCTCCAGTACCATCAAACTTTTACAATTGTGGCATTTTGAACTTATCAGGTTGTTTATCTTCCTCAAATTGCATCACATCATCCAAGTCAAATGAATATTTGATGTGCTATGCTCTCATAAATTCTTCCATTTTGGACATCTTTTGAGTCAGTGCTTTCATATGCTTGGATTCTAGCCCTTGAACTTGCTCAAATGATTCCCTTCTTGCTTTTTCAACCATGTAGTTCTTAACATCCTCCAATTTCATTTCCATAGTAGGTACATTCCTAACAACATTTAAAGGTTACCCCCCCCCCCCCCAATATTGTCATTATTAGTAGGTGGTGCACCCACAACAAGTGGATTGGCCACAACTAGAGGTGCAACAATAGATGGTGGCATTAATCTAGCTAAGCTTATCTTAATTCATCTTGTATCATTACTCTCATGTCATCCATCAATGCTCCTTTAACATCCTCTAGGGTCCAGTTTCCTCCCTCTTGTAGTTCCACTTCTTCTGCTTGTTTAGCTAGAGCTTGTGCAACTTCTAAGTAGAGTGCATTAATAGGACACCTTTCTAATCTGCTAAGGATATGTTTTGCAATTGACTGTGAGCTTGAATCCATTCTCACTAGTCTATCACCTTTCCAACTCCAAACACAGAAAAACCTAGATGAATCTATGATGGCTAAAAAATAAAGTGTTAGTATGATGCATGAAATGCATGTATGCATGATGCACGTGCTATGCAACAAGTATCAAGTCAACTGTACATACATCCTTCCAACCTTATTCCTCCCATACATGTATTCAGTGGCGAGTCTCTTTTCCTAGGATTTTTGGTATTGGCCTTAATATTAATAGGGGATATCAAGAATTGGCGCATGTCATGTCTCTTAAAGTAGTGAAAGCATAGAAATAATATTTTTAGGTATATAAGTATAACCCAATCTTTATTAGTCTTGATGGGCGTCTAAAGTATGTGCTTGAGCTTTTATAGATAAAAATACCTCATGCTAATAAAAATAAGCAATTTGGGTCATCCTAAGGGAACTTACTAGGCCTCTATGTGAGCTAAGTTAGGTGAAAAAGGTCAAGGTTCCTTTATCAAGATGCCCTCCTTTAAGACTTAAGTCACAGGCCAAGGTCAGAGGAGCTTGACATCCTTTACAAACTTGAGAGAAGACTACCCCCTTTTAGGAATTGGGTTATAGACTCTAGTCAAATAAGCTTGGTAATCTCTCTTAAACTGAGTTAAGGCTAAGAGTGATGGTTAGCCAATTTACCATCCCATCAAGCTAGTGGAATCATGGAACCATAAACCAACACCATCGGTTCATAGGGACATGCACAATGAATGCAAGAAATTATATTCGGCTAGAAAATTCATTCCATAGCATTCCATGGATCTTCATGGACTTTGTTCTCTAAGTGAACTCATCATGTAACCCTCTCCATAATCAACAACATTTAAATTGACCAATTAAAATTGACAAAACAAAATTTTTATTTACTGTAAAATAAAAAATAGATGGAAAACATTTAATTATGATCGAAATTATATAATTCTAATCAGAATTACATAATTTTGATCGCTTTTATGTAATTCAATTGAAATTACATAATTTAAATTGGTTTTTATGTAATTCTGATAGGAATTATATACTTTTGATTAGAATTACAGAATTTTGAGTTTTTTAACTTTTAATTATAAAAAGAAATAAAATTTTCAATTAGTTCCTTAAAGAAAACATTAAAATTAAGTCCTTAAAAACCAATTAAGTTCTTTTGAAAATGCATTTAGGCTTTTGAGCTTTTAAACTTGAAGTTTTGAAGATCTATTTATAATATTTTCATCATTAGAGTCCTTTATTGCACCTACACTCAACTATCCCAAAATTGGGTGTTTACAACATTCCCGTGTCAATTTTTTTTATTATTGTTAAAAAAAATATTTATGAAAATATTTAGATTTGAGTGACAACTTTTATTGTTATAAAGTCAATGATTTTATGTAGTGTTTTTTATGATGATTAAGGGTTTTTTTTTTGAATAATTAGAGTTCAAATGGTTTAATTCCCCACTATATGAGTTGAGAGTAGGGGAGGATAGAGGTTCGAACCCTACTCTCTACTTTTGGGTGTCCACACCTTTTGCCACTTGAAATACTCATGTGGGACTAGTAATTAAGGTGTTTAGTACCATGTTGAGTTGGGGTGTTACATATATTATATATTGTTTTTATGAATGTATAAGTAATAATAAGCAAAAGCTATTTGTAAATATATTAAAAATAACATAATGTCAATAAAAATTTACAAAGTCAAAAATTAAAAAACTATTGTAAGGAATGTAAATTTTTTTTTAAAAAAATAGATAAAGATGCAAAAGTCTTTACAATTTACTAATAGGATTTTATAGGGCAATTTGCACAAGCATCACTTAATTATGTTATAATACCTAAGATTCATTTGATCACTTAATACTTTCTAGTCTTTAATTTTAGTTTCATAAAAGTATCTAAAATTATTTTCCAATCAATAATGATAGCGTAGATCTTACATGAAGACATACATAGCAATTTTTTAAAAAATTTTCACTTGGTAAAACACTGGCAAGAATGACCAAAGTTTGTGTAACTAACTACTCTTCTAGTAATATCTCATAAATTTTTAACTAATTAACATCCAATTGATCATATCACTCATTTATCATCTCATTTGTTTCTTCATTTAGGTTACATATTATAAGCACCTAATTTTGGGATGCAATTGTGCATGCATGCGACAAAGGCCCCTATGATGAAAATCTAATTGAGAATTGATCTCTACTATTGAGTTTCATGATTTAAAGGACTAAATTGTTACATTTTATGGATTTAATTACAAAATTGGTTTTTTAGGGATTTGATTGCAAAAATTAGAATCTTCTGAGGACATTTTTTTTATAATTTAAAAAAAAAAGGTAAGCCGACATTTAATGCTGACCGACATTGTGTAATGCCGATTGACATTGTGTAATGCCGACTGACATTGTGTAATGCCGATCGACATTATGTAATGTTGATCAGCATTATGTAATACCAGTCAGCATTATCAGACAAAAATCAGCATTTTGAAATGTCGATTTTCGCTAAAAAGTGATTTTTTATGCTGATTTCATCTTTTTTTTTTATTTGTCATTGGTCCAAGACACCACGTGTCCTTGTGTGTATTGAATCTTTGATTTTTTTTTCAAAACTCTATCTCTTGATTTTGATTTCAAAAATTGAAAAGCGCAACTTCCCTGCATGATTACAGGGTTGGAGGTTACTGGGTCTAGCTTTAAAAGCCAAAAAAGAAAGGCTGTGGAAACCCTAGTGAACTAGCTATAAAGAAAGGAGGTAGAGTCTGTAAAAAATTAGAGTGAAAAAACCCTAATTAGCTACTAAAAAAATACGTTCTTTTCTTTTAAAAGTCCAAAAGATCAAGAAAGAAAAAAAATAACAGAGTCAATCTCAAAACAGTGACAATCTAAATCTGAGGGGCATTCAAACAACATTTGCACAACATCTTCTGCTCTTTCTTTTTTTATTCTTGATTTGATTTTTTTATTATTTTATTTCTTAATTGAGTAGTTACTAATTAAATTTTTTATTTTTTTTATTGATGTTTTTTTGTACTCTAGAGGTGAGGGTGGTAATATGAGATTTTGGTAGTGACTACATTAAAGAATCCGTGGGATGCCATGGTCTGAGTTTTATGAAATCCCTATAGAATTTAGGATTTACTATTTTCTGCAGTATTTTGTTCATGGCTTTATTGGGTTGTAATTAATTTGCTTTAATTTCCTGCACTGTAGTTTGTAATAGCCCCAATAGAGGGAAATTAGTGGAATTATAATTCTTTGCACTAAAAATTGATTAGTAATCTAGGCTCAATTTGGTGAAATTCAATTAAAATTAATGGTGGCTTTAAATTAATTTAGGTTGCATGCAATTAAAATTAGGTTAGAAATCACTGAATGTATGTTTTTTATTAATTATTTACCTTAATTTGTTGTTTGGGCTTGTTTGCATGTTTTTATTCTCTTTGGGCCCTAAGCCCATGTTAGGTTCTAACCCATTTAATAAATAGGCTTTTAATTGGATTTTTAGGTTTAATTAATTTTAAAATCAATTTAGGCCTAATTAGATTAATTTAGATGTAGGCCTATTTTTAGGTTAACTAAAATTAATTTAGACTTACCTCAACCAATTAATTTTATTTATTTTAAAATAAATAGATTTAGGATCACATCACTTAATTTAAAATTAAATAGAATTAAGCCCACTAATTAATTTCTATTTTGTTTCTTAAAATTAATAGATTTAGGCCCACTTTTCAGAATTAAAACAAGTAGATTTAGACTCATTAATTATCTTAAAATGTAGGCCCATCTCTGATCCAATTCACTTGTAAACAAATATGTAGAATTAGCTAATTTTAATTAATAAAATTAATCTAGTTTAGACATAGGGACGTTATCTTTTGTATGCATTTTTTACATGTAATTTTATGACTTGTTGCTTTTGGGTTAAATGGATGTTTAATTAGGGTTTAAATAAAATTGCATGTAATTAGATAATAAAATAGTAATTCATAAAATAAATCTAAATGAACACAAGATTGAAAGAAGTTAGTATTTCGTTCCCAAAATCTCTTGGTTATGGTGCTAGATTTCTTTGAGAGAATCAAGTACCACCAAAATGATTTGTCTCAGTTATTACCCTAGGTGGTGACTCCAAAGCTCCATGCCATGTCTTTATGATAATGGTTAGTGTATTCTCTAGGGCCTTGAGCCCAAATAGGGTTGCGGTTGCTAAAATCTTAGATGTGCGCTAAACCCCACTGTCTGCAGTGGTGACTCTACTGGGGATAAAAGATACTTGTGTTGTTTACAGTTATTTTATTAATTATTATTTTATTATTGTATTCATTTTGCATGTCCCTATTAAACCAATGGTATTAGTTTATGATTCCATGATTTCACTAGTTTCATAGAGTTATAAATTGGCTAATTATCACTCTTAGCCTTAACTTAATTCAAGAGAGATTACTGGGCTCATTTGACCAGAGTCTGTAATCAATTTCCTAAAGTGGGTGTAGTCTTTTCTCGAGTTTACAAAGGATGCTGGGCCCCTTAGACCTTGGTCTATAACTCAAGTCTTAAAGGAGAGCATCTTGCTAAGGGAACCTTGACTTTTCACTAAACCCTAACCATATTACTTCCCTTAAGATATACTCAAATTACTTGTATGTTTATTTCCATGAGGTATTTCTATCTATAAAAGCCCAGGCTCGACTTTTGAAGCCCACTTAGGCTGATGAAGATTGGGCTAGACCTTTACACCTATAAATGTTGTTTCTATGTCTTTAAAACTTTAAGAAATTTGGCATGTGTGTCGGTTCTTGATATCCCTTATTGATAGTAAGGCCAAGACAAAAAATCCTAGGGAAAGAGATTCACAATTGAACACCTATGTGGGAGGAATAAGGTTGGAAGGATGAATGTTGTACACTTGATTGATACTTGCTATTTACTACTTGTTGCATAGTACGTGCATCATGCATACATACATACATTTCATCCATCACACTAACACTTTTTTTTTGTAGCCATCATAGATTAACCTATGTCTTCTCGCATTTTAGGATGGAAAGGTGGCAAACTAAGAAAAACGGATCTAAGTCATAAGGCCATAGTAAAAGAAACCTTGCACATACTATAAAAGAGTCTTATCAATCTGCTTTACTTAGAAGCTAAACCAATTACACCTGAACCTATAGAGATGGAACAACAACAAGGAGGGAACTGGACCTTAGAATACATCAAGGGAGCTTTGATGGATGACATAAGGTCTATGATGCAAGATGAACTGAGATAGGCTCTATCCGGATTGATACAACATACTGTTGTTGTCATACTACCACCTATAATTGATCAACCACCTGTAGCTATCCCATTTACTGTAGATGCTCCACCTGCTGCCAATAATGCTGGGGGGCAACCTATTGCTAGAAACCCACTTGCTATTGAGGTGAAGCTGGATGATGTTAAAGACTACATGGTAGAGAAAGCAAAGAAAGAGTCACTTGAACTAATTTAAGACCATAAGTCCAAGTAGATGCAAGTGCTGACCCAGAAGATGTCCAAGATGGAGGAGCTGATTAGGGGACAAGACATGAGATTTTCATTTGACTTTGATGACATTCTGTAAATGAAAGATGATAGGCTACCCGATAAGTTCAAAATGTCACAACTGCAGAAATTTGATGGAAGAGGAGACCTAAGGATTCATCTTAGTCAGGATACAACCACTATAAGTACTACTAAAGCCTTATTAGCAGTGATTGCTAGGTTGTTTGTGTTGTCTTTAGAGGGAATGGCTATAAACTGGTATCATGGGCTAGAAAAATCTATTAGGGCTGACTAGAAAGAACTATGCACTACTTTTTTGAAATAGTATGATTATAAGACTAGATTGGAAGTGTCCATCAGAGATTTAGAACTGAAAAAGCAGAAATTGAATGAATCTTTCTCTAATTTCTTACTAGGTTAATGAGCAAAGTAGGATTGATGAAGAATAAGCTAGCTGAGAAAGATCAAGTTAGGATGATAGCCTGCAATGTATCACACAATCTATTCGAGAGACTATAAATGATGAATCCCAAAACATTCATAGACTTGTATAATGACGGTCTACAAGCTAAAGAGATTGAGAATGAAAGAAGAAAAAGATTTAGAGGCACTGGAACCCGAAATTACTCAACTAGGGGCACACAATAAGGAAGCACTAGCCGAGCTATGGAGGTGCACGTAGTTTAGTTGCCTAGGAGATTCTTCAACTTTAATTAACCACTCTCAAAAGTCCTAGACTGATTAATCCATAAAGGCCTACTCCGACCCTTAACCTTTTCCAAACCACCTAACCCAAATATCATAGGCTATAACCTTAATAGCTATTGTAAGTTTCACCAAGTAGCTAGTCATTCCATAAATACCTATATTTGCCTCAAGCACAAAATCCAAAATGACTCCAAAAAAACCATAGACCCTAAAAAATCCAATCCTAACCCAAACACTAGAAATAATCCTTTCCCTGACTACCAAAATGTCCCACCACAGCCACCATGATGATTAACTCAGGAGTTAGTGAGGAGGAAGTGCTAGACTCCTTCAAAAACCTAAACCTTATAAATAATAAAGAATCTCTTGATGCCTCTAGTGGAGTTGAGGATTTGTTGGGACAACCCTAAGGAAAATTCTATTATAAAATATTCTACTCCAAACCACCTCCATTGATATCCCTATTGAATCAATAGTGCCTTCAGGATGGGGGTGCTCAATTTGATAATGAGCCATCAAAAAAAGAAAAAATAAATAAAAACTCTATAACAGTCACAAAGAGGAGTTGAGGATTTATTAGGACAGCCCTAAAAAAATTTGATTATAGAGTATTTTATTCAAAACAAGCTTCTTTTTCCATACCTCTTAATGAGATTGTGCCTATAGGATAGGGTAATGAGTTCGAAGAGGAGAGTAAAAGGTCCTTAATTCATAAGCAAGGGATTGAGGAGCTATTGAGTGAGCATTTGAAAAAGCTTAATATAGAAGGAAAAGAAACATGCATAGTGGAAGTGTGGAAAAACGAAAAAGGGGACCGGATTATTGGGGTTGTAGACATCTGTTATGACTATGATGAGGGAAGTCTCGCTAGTCTTGATGTGTGGAGTTATAACCCTAATGTAAATCATGTCACTTAGAGGGGGTGGAATTACAAGGTAGCAAAAAAGAAAATCAAGAGAGTCACCAAAAGAGAAGATGTAGAGAATGCAGAAACAGAAGGAGGAGAAAAAGAAGACATGATTTTGGAATAGCTAAAGAATGCTAAGGCAAATGTTAGCATTTAAGAGCTACTAATGCATTCAGGCAGTCATAGAAGAGCTCTTGTTAAAGCTCTATCAAACATGAACATTGAAACAATAACTACACCTGAGGCTATGGTAGCAAAGGTTACAGAAAAGAAACACGAGCTAATAATGTTCTCAGATAATGATTTGCCTTTAGAAGGAAGAAATTATAGTAAAGCATTATTTATCCCAACTAAAGTGAAGGGGCAACAAATCAAGTTTGTAATGGTTGATGATGGTTTTGCTATTAATGTATGTCCATTGAAGATCCTGACCAATTTAGGTTTGAAAGCCGATGACTTAATAGGTTCAAACTTGATAATCAAAGCCTACAATGACAACACTAGGAATGTGGAGGGGCATTCCATGCTATGGTTAAAACAGGACCTGTGGAATCCATTATTTAGTTCACTATATTAGACATACCTATCACATATTCCTTGCTTTTAAAAAGGCCATGGTTCCATGCTCTAGGAGGGGTACCCTCAACTATGCACCAGAAGATAAAATTCCCTTATAAAGGAGTAGTTGTGACTATAGAAGTTGGAACCAGTGTAGTTGTTGTAGCCATACTGGAGAAATAAAAGCCAATGTGCACTCCTTCTAGTTTCTAAGTTACTAGGATATTTGATGGACCTAAAATGGAAATGGACCTAAGGGTTACGAAGATGATGGAGAGCATGAATTATCAACCTGGACAGAGGCTAGGAAAGAATGAGTAAGGAAGCCCTAAGCCCCCATAATTTAGAAGTCAAGGTGACACTAAAGTATTAAGGTGCACTAAAATGGAACCTGGTAGCAAAAGAGGAAAGAAGAAGGGAAAGGCCAAGTTAAATAAGCCCTTAGGTAGAATCAGGCCAATTAGTGAGAATTTTATCAAGCCAAAGGAAGGCAAGTACTATCTGGGTGCTAAGGAATTTGTCAATGTTATTAGAAAAGACATTCCTAGGTTTGAGATATTCAAGGAGGAGATTGTGGAGAACCTGGTAGAGGATAAAAAAGAGGAAGTGATGAAGCAGGTAGTTGAGAGAATGGGGAATGCTATTGTTGAAAAGCTGCTATGTCTGCCACCTGAAGAGGAGTCACCCCAGGATTTAGCTACTATCATTAATAGTAGTTTTAGTGCTGTTTTTTTATGAAGAAACTGATGTAATAACGACTGGATTTTATGAGGTTAAAAACTGTGTTTTTCCATGGTCAATGATGTGAATGCTGGTTTTTCTTACTTGTGTGATGTGCATCTTGATAGTTTTTTGCATTATAATTTTGATTGTTAATGCATGTTTGACATTAATTTAATTCAGTTAGATTCATTTAACATGGGCACAAATGATAATCCAAAGAATATATCTATATCACATTATGTAACTCTTGAAGAGAGGGAAAATTTTGGGAGAATATTAACAAAAAGGAAGGTAGTATTTTCTTGGAATTATAAAGATATGCCAAGTTTAGAATGGGAAATTATAGAGCATCATATTCCAACTCAACCAAAAATAAAACCGGTTAAATAGAAATTGTGCAGGCTAAAGCTAGAGTGGACCAAGAAAATAAAAGAGGAGATTTCTAAACAAATTCAGGCTAACTTCTTGGAAGTAGTAGATTACCCCCAATGGCTAGCAAACATAGTCCTAGTACCTAAGAAACATGGTAAGGTGCATATGTGTGTTGATTTCAGAGATTTGAATAAAGCATGTCTAAAAGATGACTTTCCTTTACCCCACATCGATGTCATAGTAGATAGTGTGGTGTCAAGTGCAATGTATTCTTTCATGGATGGGTTCACTGGGTATAATAAGATAATGATGGCAGTCATAGATAAATTCAAAACAACTTTCATTATAGAATGAGGGACCTATTGTTACAAGGATATGCCTTTTGGGTTGAAAAATGAAGGTGCAACATACCAAAGGGCAGCTACCGCTCTTTTCAACAACATGATGCATAAGGAAGTTGAGGTGTATATAGATGACATAATGGTCAAGTCAAAAATAAGAGAGGGACACTTTGAAGCACTGGACAAGTTCTTGGCGCACATTGAGAGGTATAATTTGAGACTTAACATAAAGAAATTCATTTTTAGAATTACTTCAAGGAAGCTACTAAGCATATAGTTAGTAGCAAAGGAATCAAAGTAGATTCAGATAAAGTGAAAGTTATTTAAGAAATGCCAGCACTAAAGACAGAGAAAGAGGTGAGAGGGTTTATTGGTAGATTACAATATATTAGCAGGTTCATTGCAAAGCTTACTAATATTTATGACCCAATCTTCAAGCTGCTGAGAAAAGATCAACCTGTAAAGTGGAACAATGATTATCAAAAGGCCTTTAATAAGATAAAAGAATATCTCACCAATCTACCTGTAATGAGACCATCGAGGCAGGGTAAACCATTGATTATGTATTTAGCTCTAGAGGAAAAGGTAATGGGGCCAATGCTAGCTTAAGAAGGACTAGATGGGATAGAGCACATAGTGTATTACCTCAACATAAAGTTCTCACTATATGAAGAAAAGTATGATTTGGTTGAAAAGACATGTTTGATAATGATATGGACAGCAAGAAAATTAAGGCATTACTTTCAGTCTTATAAGGTTCAAGATATTTCAAAGATAGATCCCTTAAGATACTTACTATGGACACTTGCTTTGATTGGAAGGATGTCTTGATGGCTCATACTCTTAATTGAATTTGATATAAAGTACATTACCACAAAGGTTATCAAAGCAAGGGCAGTAGTGGAATTCCTAGCATAGAATGCAATAAAGGGGGATGAACCCAGGAACCTAGAATTTCTAGATGAGAATCTAGAAATCGTAGTGGAAGCTTTATTTTGATGGGGCTATAAACAATAAAGGAGCTAGATTATGAGTGATCCTTGTTATGCTAAAAGGAGAAACCATACCAATGGCCAAAAAACTAGATTTCAAAGTAACCAATAATATGGCTAAGTATGAGGCATGCATTCAACGAGTGGAAGCAGTAATGGCAGTTGGAGCAAAGGAGTTGTTAGTGTATAGGGATTCAATATTGGTTATTAGTCAGGCTAATAAAGAATGGGAAGTAAAGGAGGAAAAGTTGAAACCCTACGTCTGCTATTTAAGGACTTTAATAAAAAAAGTTCACCAAATGTCTTTTTATCCATTTATCAAGACACAACAATCAAATGGTAGATGCTCTAGTAACGCTCTCTTTAATGTGGGACAATGTAACTAGATTAACTATAAGGCCATTAGTGATCATGAAATCAAGAGCTCTATGTTATGGGGGTGAGCAGATTATGGGAATTCACATAGGGCCCAAAGAGAAGCCTTGGTTTTATGATGTTCAAAGGTTTATCGAGGAAGAAAAATATCTAGATAAAGCCACTTCAAAAGAGAGATATGCCCTACGTGTGCTTGCATGTAATTTTGTAAGTCATGATGGGGTGTTATATAAAAGAATACCGAATGGGATACAACTCAGATGTCTTAAGAAAGATGAAGTAGAAGAGGTGATAAGGGAGATTCATGTAGGAGTTTACAGCTCTCACATGAATGGAATAATCCTAATAAAGAAGATAATCAGACAAGGGTACTACTGGATGAGCATGGAAAGAGATTGCATTAAGACAATAAGGCAATGCCATTAGTGTCAGATCTATGAGAATCTTAACCATCTTCCTTTAACGGTGTTGAATAGTTTATCATCTCCTTAGCCTTTTGCAGTATGGGGCATTGATATCATAGGAGAAATAAGGCCGACAACATCAAATGGACATAAGTATATAATTATTGCAATTAATTACTTTTCTAGATGGGTAGAGGCTAAATCTTTTAATACTTTAAGGGCAAAATAGATGGCTTAGTTCATTAAGAAAAAAAAAATCTTATTTGCAGATGTGGGGTTCCACATCACATTATGATAGACAATAGGGTTTAGTTTCAAGCAAAGACAGCATAGTTGTTACAGAAATATGGGATTGAGCATTATAAGTCTTCACTATATCGGCCTTAGGTTGATGGAGCAATGGAAGCAACGAATAAGAATATCAAGAAAATCCTCTTCAAGATGGTCAAAACTTATAAAGATTAGTCTAAGTACCTTCCCTTTGCCTTGTGGGGATACAAAACTATAGCTAGAACTGCCACAGGGCAAACTCCATTCTCCTTGGTGTATGGCTGTGAAGCAGTTTTGCCTATAGAAAATGAGATCAAGTCTCTAAGAGTGGTTATGGAGGCCAAAATGCTTAAGAGTGAATGGACACAAAAGAGATATGATCATCTAGTATCTCTAGATGAGAGGGGGATGAATGCTTTGTTTCATACTCATATATATCAGAGGAGGATAGCAAGGTCATTCAATAAAAAAGTAAGGCCAAAGAAAATAAGAGCTGGAAACATGGTGTTAAAATGGTTTAGAGTATTGGTGTTTAATCCGAGAGGAAATTTAGATCGAATTGGGAAGGATCGTACTTAGTTAAGTCATTCTGCCAATAGGAGTTGCCAATATATATGATCTTGAAGGGAATAAGTTCATAGAGCCTATTAATCTAGATTGCCTTAAGAAATACTACCTATATAAATAAATAAAAGTAGTATAGAGAAAACAAAGTCCACTGACTAGAAAACTTGAAAAGGCTAGTCAGGAAAAAATTAAGATATTGCTGTTTAGAAAACCCATAAAGGGCTAGTAGGTAAAAATTAGGGAATAAATAAAAGAAAAAGGTCCCATTGATTAGAAAACTTGTAAAGGGCTAGTCAGGAAAATGTTAGGGAAATAAAATATGAGCAAAAAATATTTAGTTAGAAAATCCAAAAGGACTAGTTGATAACAGGAGTTATGTTATATGATGTAGTAAATGTACTCATTTTGGCCCTAATTAATGAATCTTATTGAAATTGAATTTTGTTATAGCATTACAAGTTCTATCTTATTTATAATGCTTAAGTACTAAAAAGGAAAACATAATATAAAAGCTTTAAATAAGCTTTATAAGACCATTTTGCTTTAATCGTGCCCTGTTTCTTCTTCCTCTGAGATTCATTAGGTAAAGCTTGAATCCTCTTGTATTTAGAAAATTCGGGTGGCTTTATAGCTTGTATTATGACCTATATTTGAAAAGTAAAAATAAGAAGCCTGCTATATTGAAAACCTGAAAGGGCAGTTTAGGCAAAAGTTAAGGCATAAAAAAATAAAAATAAAATAAATTTCACTTAGGACCATCTATTCATCTAAGTATAATTTTAAGAAAGGGAAATTTGAAATAGATCATAAAAAGGTAGTCTAACATAACTACAAATTAGAGATGAAGATAGCCTAGAATAAATCATCATGAACTCCATTATCAGGCCATGGACTCCATCCTCTACTAATGTCATCATGATGATAAGTATCTGGAGGTCTAACATATGAAGTACCAACATTGTAAGGGTCCATTCCCTAGTCTACAAGCTGTCGACGAAGCATCTCGTTCTCCATCTCCAAATCACTAGAATAACTCTACACATAGAAAACATCATATCATATGCATTCTATACATACCATGCATACATTTGCATAATAACTATATATGCTTACTCGCTAACTATCTATGACCTGTAAGGTAAATAACCTCTAAGATGAAGCGAGTCCATACAAATACTCTACCTATGTCTGAGGGACCTATTTTGTAAAGTTGTACTAACATCAATACCAAGTGTATAGGTAATACAAAAAATAAGTCAGACAAACTCACATGAGAAGTATCTACTGAAGAAAAGTTGGGGAGCTGAACATAGCTGAAATGTATTTGTTGCTTAACCAAATCTTAAACAGTAGGAGCCTAATAGAGTATGGATCTATCATAAAGGGGAACATTGCCAAAAATAGTGCCAGTAAAAGTTCCCTCACAACTGGTCCCAATGTGCTAAGTATGGTGTGCATGACCAGGTCTAGGCCTAGATACCTTAAGTAAAATCTCAGGCTCAGGAGCAGTCTCAACCCTTTGAGTAATCCCGATCGCTTCCTTCATCACCTCATCGGTAGGGGAGCCAATCTCCTTAAACTATAAGAAAAGAAAATAAGTGATTTGAAAACTCCAGAAGAGAATTGATTAAAACTTACCTTAGTCTGTTTAGTAGGAACTTGCTCCAAGAGGTTCTCATGGATGAATTACTGATAATGGCAAGATTGCTCAAGAAAATTAGGACCATCATATCCATGTAATGCCTCTCTCAACTCTAAACCTATCAGATGATAACTGTATAGCATCAAGAGAGGAAAAATAGAGGGAATATGGCATCAAGAAGGTCCAAAATGCCACCGATACACCCGCTCTCCCAAATACCATATCCAGTAGCCATAACCATGGAGCAGAATTCTCAAATCCTTGAGTCGTACTGTAAAAACTGTAAAGTCATGCCTCTGAACATCATCCACCCCATCCTGTTAGATTTAATTTGCAAAATCATGTCATTAAGTTTAACTTGCATTAAATAATAAAATACTAATCATTCTATTTTCTTACCAGGTGCCACTCAATAGTGTTCAGTTGATCATGGTAAGTTTACAGAGTGTTCCTACCACTCACTAGATGGGAAGAACCCCATCTTTGCATTAGAGGGAGCCTGCTATCAGAACTGATAGCACCAAAGCCATAAATCAGCCTAATCTCTAGACTCCAAATCTGAAAAGAGGAAATGGGTAAAAAAAAGGATGACATACATGCAAAGCATGCCAAAAGCTGTACATGGTGATAGCACCTCTATAGGTAGTGTCTAATTTATAATACAAATAAGCTAATGTAGCAAATCCCCAGTCAAGGGTGATAACTCGATTTAAGTCTCGAAGAGGGCTGAGAAGGGCAATGCTGACCTCATGACTAGTCTCGTAGAAGAGGGACATGCCAAGCAATATTAGAAAGAGAAACCTCACCTTATGGGCAATCTAACAAGGAGTGGTGATATGAAGGCGTATGAATCCCTCAATTAGCGATGAAAGAAGAATATTCTTCTGATTCTTCCATGTCAGAGTGAACCCAATCAAATCTTGCATATACTAACTCCGTGCATGCTTAGGAAGACTGTAGTAACTGATATCGAAGGAAATGGGAGTCCCTCCGAAGGCAATCTCGGTGATCGTAGAGAAACTCATAAGCAAAATAGTCAACTCACTTACACGAGTATGAAATAAACAGAAATGAGGAAGTGTTACGTCATTGCCCACATATGTGCATCTATGGAGGTGAAGGTGAGTCAAAGGAAACATAGTAGAACCTTCTTGAAGTCTAAGGTTGTTTTGAGGAAAATAGAGAGGCACAATGGCTGGGTCAGTTGGAATCTCTACTCCTCTATGCATACTGTGTTGTGGGTCAGCCATAAGATCTGAAAGATCATGAATTCAACTTCAGATGAGCAAGAAATCAAAAGAAGAAAATGAAAGAAAGAAAAAAAAAGAAATGGAGATGGAAATGAAAGAATAGCATCAAAAATAAGGAAGGAAGCCTCTTATAAACAAAAAATATCCATTTGGGTCCCTTGACTATGTTGCATTCAAAATCAAGTTTTTCTTTGTAATTTCATCCATAATTCATCTTGATTAGGATTTGATTCCTAATTAATTCATTCAACTCATGTCATCAATTAATGAATTATTATTAATTGCATTTATATTTAAATTTTGAATTTTTTCTATCAAGTTCAAAATATAAAATATAAATATAGAATATAATTACATAATTCAATTTTGGATTTTTACACGCATCATTTTAAATCAAAAGATTTTAAAATTTGTTTCATACTACACAGTAGTTAAAACATAAATTTCAAAATTATTATGTTATGTGTTGCACAGTAGTCATAACATGAATTTCAAATTTAGCATGTTATGTGCTTCAATAACAACTATAACATGAAAATTTTCAAACCTTTTCTCATTAAACACTACACAGTAGTTATAGTATCATTACTAGACATTCCATAAGTTTTCAAATCATGAATCACTAAATTTCCCGCAAGGAATATAGCAAAATTTTAAATCATAGATTGCTAGATGTTCCATAGGAACTATAACATATTTTTCAATCATAAATCGCTAAATGTTCCGTAAGGAATATAACAAAATCTTAAATAATAAATTGCTACATGTTCCATAGGAACTATAGCATGTTTTTCATAAATCGCTAAATGTCTCTTAGGGAATATAATCTTCTTCACTTTTGAAGTGAACATCTTAAGCTTTCCAAATTGAGCTTTCTTGTCAAAATTCAAATTCATTTGGATATGCAAATCTTCAGTTGAAGTTAGCATATGTAGCTTGCATTTTAGTTTGCATAGCTCTTGGTATTTAGAATTATCTTGAGCTACATATGTTAAAATGAAGTTATTCAAAGTTCTATGGAAAGATAAGACAATTATCTACAACTTTTATGAAGATCATTTTGGCTAAATCGATCTTCTTTAGTCCCTTTCATGAGCATCTTTTGAGGTGATCACGAGTTGTCCTTGAATGGAGCCTTTTGAGCATGTTTTTGGTAAAAATTGGCAGTACCCCTCAGAAACGTGAGTGCTCCTGAGCTGCTAGTGAGCACACCCCTGACAACATCCAATGGGAAAATTTAAATGCAATGGATATATTTTCCCCCCTCATGAGCACTGTTCACTACCCGTGAGCATCCTTTGAGCTACCAAAAGTCCAGGAATTGATTCAAAATCAATTATAAACATTAGAGACATGATTGATACATCCAATAACTATATTTTTAATTGTTTTTATATATAAACATAACTTAGAATTCAATTTAAAGGTGAAGGAAACTTATTTATCATTCAATATTTTTTTAAACATTGAATTGAGCTCTTAAACTTTCATTTAAACAATTATTTATGTATAACTCTTATAAGAGTTGGTGAGTGATTAGAATAGACATTCTTATTCTTCTATTTTTTGGGTTTAGAAAATGGGAAGTGAGATTCTATTCTAAAGGAATTGGTTTAAATGTTTAGCCAATAAAACACTTAGGAATTTGGTTTTAGTGTGAGCCTTGAAAACTCTTGTAATTTGGTTTTTAAGTGAGCCTTGAAAACTCAAGTTGTAAGGTTGTAAGAGTGAGCCATAAAACTCTTGTGTATTCTTAATCTTATGAATGAGATTGTGGGTGATTAAAAATCCTAACTTGGGGATAAGTTAGGTGGAGACGTAGGATTATTGTTAAATCCGAACTCCTTAAATATTTGTGTTCTTCATTCTTCCTTCTTAACTCTCACTCAATTCTTGTAAAGAATTACTTTAATTTCCTATTTTTGTTTGATAGTCCTATTCACCACCCCCTTTAGGACTCTTTCATTTGGTATCAGAGCTTGAATTCTAGGTACTTCATTGCTAGAATATAAGATCATGGGGAGTGAATCAAAAAACATCTCTTCTCTTAGACCATTCTTTGATGGTAGTGACTATCCACATTGGAAATTTAAAATGGAATTATATCTTGATTATGATTCCATAAAACTTTGGGATATTATCCTAAGAGTTTGGGAACCACCTACAACCATCATTGATGGTGTGATAACTACTCTTGCGAGAAGCCAATGGAGTGTTGATCAAAAGGAAGAAAATCACAAAAATAAAAAGGCTATGATTACTCTAGTCTCCTCCATAACAAGAGAAGAAGAAGGCAAACTTCAACATTGCATTTTGGCCAAGGAGATGTGGGCGACCTTGGAGAATCACTACAAAGGAAAAATTCAAGTAAAAAGCAAGAAGGTTCAACTTCATATATATGAATATGAGCTCTTCAAAATGAAGCCTCAAGAATCAATCACAGAGATGACAAATCATCTTAATGCTCTCCTTATAACCCTCAAGAAACTTGAAAAACATTTCTTTAAGGAATAGGTAAACAATAAGATTCTAAGAATCCTACTTAAGAAGGATTAGGAATCTCATGTTACTTCAATTGAGGAAGCTCAAGACCTCTCTACTCTATCAACTGATGTGCTCATTGGTAAGCTCTTAACACATGAGCTCACCATCAAGCAAAGAGGTGAAGAACAAGAAGAGAAAGAAGAAAAGAAAAAGAGCATTGCTCTAAAAGCTCTTCAAGAAGATAGTAAAGAGGAAAACATCAAAGGTTCTAGTGATGAAGATGGTGACATTGCCATGCTTACTAGGAAATTCAAGAAGTTCTTAAAAAAGAAAAATTTCTCAAGAACAAGGGACTTCAACAAGAAGTTCAAAGGAGATGGGAAGAAGAAAATAAAAGAGGTTACTTGCTATGAATGCAAGAAACCAGGACACATTAGAAGTGAATGTCCCAAACTCAAATTTAAGAGCAAGGGAGCAAAAGATAAGAAGGCATTCAAAGCTCCTTGGGATGATTCCTCCGAATTTGAAGAGGAAGAGGAACAATAAGAAATTGCCAATCTTTGCTTTATGGCCATTGAAAATGAAAATGAGGTACCATCCACTTCTTATTCTTCCTTTAATGATTGTGATGAATATTGTGATGATGATGATGAGAGCTCTATTGTGAGCAAATTACTTATTAAATACAAAAGTTTGTTATCTAAGAAGAAACAATATAAACATGAGTTAGCTAGCTTAAATAAGGATTTTAAATGTTTAAAAATTGATTTTGCTAAACTTGTTGCATCAAATGAAAAACTTGTAAGTGATGTTAAATCTTATAATTCTTTGGAAGACTAAGTTAAGAAAGCAAATGATGAAAATCATAAGCTTTCTAAAGAATTCTTAGAATTAAAGAATTCCATTGCTAAATTTAAGAGAGAAAAATAAACTTTAGATATTCTTCTTGACTCTCAAAAATTCCATGGAGATACCCATGGAATTGGATATAAAAATGGAACGTCTTCATTATCCTCATCACATATTACTTTTGTTAAAGCTTCACATGATTCTACTCCTTCAACCTCAAATGAGATTTGAGCTTTCAAAGCTAAAAAATCTCATGTGTTAAATAGCAAGGCAAAGTCTCATAAGATTAACCCTTCATTAACACAAAGAGGTAAGGTTGAAACTAGAGCACCTCAACCTAAGCATGCTTATATGTACACTAGACATAATTATAATAGGCATGCTACACAACATAATGCATATAACCATATTGCATAAAATTATCAAAATGTTCATCACCATTGCCAATGTATGTCTCACTCAATGTCACAAAACAATAAGAGATACACACACTACCAAAGGCATGTTGTATACAATAAGAAAGCATATCATCCTAGAAGAAACAAATTTAAAAATATTGTATGCTCATATTTCATGATCAAAGGACATACCAATAATGTGTGCTTTTATAGAAAACTACACATGAATTTGCTTCCTTTGGATTATCTTAAAACTAACTAACCTAGACTAAGAAAGGTTTGGGTTCAAAAGAACATTTAAAATATTTTATGTAGGTGTGCTTGAAATCTACAAGAACAAAAAGCAAGTGGTATCTCGATAGTGGATGTTTAAGGCACATGACGGGAGACAAAGAGCAATTCAACAAACTTGATGCTAAGGATGGAGGACATGTTACTTTTAGTGATAATGTAAAAGGAAAAATTATTAGCATTGGAGAAATAGGTAATCCTCAATCCTTATCTATACATCATATGTTTTTTATTGATGGTCTTAAACATAATTTGCTAAGTATATGTCAATTATGTGATATGGGAAATAAGGTGACTTTTTATCCTAGAAATTGCTTTGTTAGTAGTCTAGATGAAGACAAAGTAATTTTTAGTGGTGAAAGAGTAGATAACATTTATGTTATTGATTTGAATAAAATTGATAACAAAGACATAAAATGCTTAATGTCAATTTCCCATGACACATGGACATGGCATAGAAGGTTAGGACATGCAAATTTTAAGCTTTTGAATGATCTTTGTAAACATCAACTTATGGTTCATTTACCTAAGCTTGAATTCAGTAAGGATGAACCTTATTATGCTTGTCAAAAGGGAAAACAATCTAAGTTTTCATTTAAGCTAAAAAATGTAGTGTCCACTTGTAGACCACTTGAACTTATACATATGGATTTGTTTAGACCAACTAGAGTTACTAGTCTCGGTGGAATGCACTATGCATATGTATTAGTTGATGATTACTCTAGATTTACTTGGGTGTGTTTTCTTGCTCATAAGAATTATGCATTTAAAGCTTTTGAAAATTTTTCAAAAAGAGTTCAAAAAGAAAAAAGGATTTTGTATTTCATCCATTAGAAGTGATCATGGAACCAAATTTGAAAATGAATTTTTCAAAAAATATTGTAATGAAAACGGTATTTCTCATACATTTTCATCTCCTAGAACTCCTCAACAAAACAGGATAGTTAAAAGGAAAAATATAACTCTTGTGAAAATGGCTAGAACAATGCTTCATTAGTATAATTTGCCTCTATACTTTTGGGCGGAAGCTGTTAACACATCTTGTCATATTTCAAACTGAGTTTTTAAAAGACCAATTTTAAATAAAACATCTTATGAGCTATGGAACAATAGAAAACCCAAAATCTCATATCTAAGAGTATTTGGATGCAAGTGCTTTATATTGAACACCAAGGATAATCTTGGGAAATTTTATTCCAAAGCCGATAAAGGAATTTTCCTAGGCTATTCCATCTCTAGCAAAGCATATAGGGTCTTTAATAAGAGAACTCTAGTAGTTGAAGAGTCAATGCATGTGGTATTTGATGAATTAAACTCACTTGATCCTAGAAAGGATGTTTGTAGTGTTGATGATCTTGTAGGTGACAATGAGATTATGGAATTACAAGAAGAAAATGCTAGTAAGCCTTTGAAACTTGAAGGTCCAAGCAAGAAGGAAAATGAGGAGACACCTCAACCTACTTTGAAGGATGAACTTCCAAAGGATTGGCAATTCAATAAAGCTCACCCTTAAGACCTCATTATTGATGACACTAAAAAAGGGGTAACCACTAGATTTAAACTCAAGTCTATTATTAATTTAGCTTTTATTTCTCAAATTGAACCCAAAAAAGTTGATGATTCTTTGAGTGATGAATTTTGGGTCCTTGCTATGCAAGAAGAGTTAAATCAATTTGAGAGAAACAAGGTTTGGACCTTGGTTCCTAAACCTAAACATCATCCTATTATTGGCACTAAATGGGTGTTTAGAAATAAGATGAATGAACAAGGTTTCATAACTAGGAACAAAGCTAGACTAGTAGCTAAAGGTTATAATCAAGAGGAAGGAATTGATTATAATGAAACCTTTACCCCTGTTGTGAGGTTAGAAGCTATTAGGATGTTACATGCATTTGCATCATACATGGATTTTAAACTTTATCAAATGGATGTTAAAACTGCATTTTTAAATGGTTTTATTGAAGAGGAGGTATATGTTGAACAACCTTCAGGTTTTAAAAATTTTGACTCTGCAAATCATGTTTTTAAATTGTCAAAAGCATTGTATGGATTGAAACAAGCTCCAAGAGCTTGGTATGAAAGATTGAGTAACTTTTTACTAGAGAAAGGTTTCTCTAAAGGAAAGGTTGACACAACTCTTTTCATAAAGAAATCCAAGCATGATTTATTAATTGTTCAAATTTATGTTGATGATATTATTTTTGGTGCTACTAACCATTTCTTATGTGAGGAATTTTCTAAGTTAATGCAAGGAGAATTTAAGATGAGTATGATGGGAGAACTCAAGTTCTTTCTTGGACTTTAAATCAAGTAATGTAAAGATGGGATTTTCATTAATCAAACCAAATATACAAGGGACATTCTCAAGAAGTTTGTAATGGATGGAGCTAAATCAAGCAAAACTCCAATGAGCTCCACAACCAAACTCAATAAGGATAAGAATGGCAAACCGGTTGATGAAAAGCAATGTAGAGGTATAATTGGATCCCTTATTTGTTTAACCGCTAGTAGACCCAATATTATGTTTGGTACTTACTTATGTGCTAGATTTTAATCAAGTCCTAAAGAGTCTCATTTGAATTCTATCAAAAGAATTTTCAAATATCCTTGTGGTACAATGCATTTAGGACTTTGGTATCCTAGGAGTTTTTCCTTTGACTTGATTAGTTATTCTGATGCTAACTTTGCCGATAGCCTACTAGATAGAAAAAGCACTTTCGAAAGTTGTCATATTTTAGGAAATTGCTTAGTTTCTTGTTTTAGTAAGAAACAAGTTTCAGTTGCCTTATCCATCGCTGAAGCAGAATATGTGGTGGTTAGTTGTTGTTGCACCCAAGTTCTATGGCAAAAACAATAACTTTTGGACTATGGCGTTGATTTTAATCACATTCCAATTAAGTGTGATAATACAAGTGCTATAAACCTTAGTAAGAATCCCATTCAACATTCTAGAACTAAGCATATTGACATTAGACATTATTTCTCGCATGTTCATGTGCAAAATGGTGATATTTTTCTGGATTTTGTTAATACTTATCATCAATTAGCAGACATCTTTACCAAGCCTCTTTACAAGGAAAGATTAAATTTTAATAAGCATGAGCTTGGTATGATTGATGGCTCAAGCTTGCCTTCATCACTTGTTAAAATTGATGAATTAATGATTAGATTCTTCTGTGATCATGTTCTTTAGAAAAATTATTTTCAGCATCATGTATATATTTTGTTTTAAAAGTATTTACTTTAGCAAAATTTACTTCATATACATGATCTATTGTATTTCTCATTTGCATGATCTTTGTATTAATTTTATTTGATTTGGATTTATGTGGATTCATTCAATTTTTTTTTCAAATGCCCTCATATTTTTGTAAATTAATAATTAATTATTGAGATAAATTCAATTAATTAATTATTTTAATTTAGCATAAATATTCCTCCTCCTTAACAAAATTTTTTTAAAATATTTTTTGTGTGTTGTTATGCTAGTTTCTATTTGGTTTATTTTTAATATACTTTCCATATCTAAGTTTTGAGCTGTTAGTGTATTTTTTTAATTCATTTTATGCCAGTTTCCGTTTGATTTATTTTCAGTATACTTTTCGTATCCAAGTTTTGAGCTGTTTGTCTATTTTTTAATTCATTTTTTGTCAATTTATGTTCAGTTTATTTTCTGGATATTTTCTGAATATAAGCCATGAGCTGTTTATTTATTTTATAGTTATTTTATGACAATTTACGCTCAGTTTATTTTCTGTATATTTTTTGGATATAAGATATGAGTTGTTAGTTTTATGCCTTGTTTACAAGTGGTATTTTAATATTATTGTAACTCTTTTTTTAATGCAATTTTATTTGCATTTTGACAAGGGGGAGAAATATTTGAGTTTATTTAATTTTTTTATTTACTGTGTTTATGCATAAATATTTTTTATTATGTTTATACAAGCATAATTAATGTCTAATTTATTCATGTATCAATTATACTTAGGAATTATTTTGATCTTTGTTTATGCATGGATATTTTTAAGATTTAGTCTATCTTTTCATTTTGTCAAAGGAGGCAAAAACAATTGAGTTTGCATGCGTACTTAGTTAAATTCTTTTAAGGCAAAATTTTTTTTTTTACAAAGATGTGTTTATGTTAGTGACATAACTATATGATAGTGTGTTCTTAATATCAATTTTTTAAATTCATTGAAATAGGGGGAGAAAATTGTTTGAATTTATTTCAAAAATTTTTTTTCGCATGCATAGTAACAATGTAAGTGTGGATAATTTTGTCCTTCAAATTAAGCCTTGTTTTGCTTACTTTGTTTATAAATGACATGAATTTTATAAAGATTTTGAATATCTTTTCTTTCATTGTTTTGGTTCTTGAACTTTTATTCTCTCTAGTGTTTTTGGCTCCCTTAAGTCTATTTCCCCTTATATCTCTCTCTTTTCTTTTTGTCTTTGACAAAGGGGGAGAAGAAGCTATGTGCATAGGGGATAAATAATTATGTTTAATAATCATATGATTATGTATGATTGATTGACTAGTTAAACTCTACATGATTATGTGATGATTGAATATAGCATATATACTATTTTTTGATGTATATATGTTTGAAATTATTTCCTTCATGTTGTCTAACATTTTTTAATAATCATGTTATCATCATTTGTTATGTTAGGCCATGTTCTTGATAATTTTTTTTATGATCATTTGTTATGTTAGGCCATGTTCTTAATAACTTTTTTATGCTGTCTTTATTTTTAACGAGAAGGATAATAAAATTTATTTATATTTCTTATCATATCCAAAAAGGAGGAGAAATAAAGAAATATATTTGTTAAAGGAATATATTTGTTAAACATGCTACATCAACCCTTATACATGCTATAATAATTCATTTATTTTTGTGTTATGATACATGATAAATATTGAATTTATACACATGTTAAGGGGGAGCAAAATATTTTCTCATTTTGAATCTATTTAATTTGAAAGGGAGAGCTATTTTAATTTACCATGCTTATACATGTTATTTATTTTTTACACACACACACATATTATTTATTATCTTTTAAAATTGATTGTCAAAGCCAAAAATAGGGAGATTGTTTACCATTTTCATGATCAAACTCCTAATTTTGGACTTTGAAAAATAATTTTTATACTAATAATTTCAATTAAGTGTGTAGGGAATAATATACCAAACATATACCAAGCATATACACTTTTGGATGAATAATGACTTTTTGGGCTGATTGAACCTCTGAGATTCAAGAAGGCTTTTGATATCTTTATAACTATTAAATAAGAAAATAATCTTCTTCACTTTTGAAGTAGACATATTAAGATTTCCAAATTCAGCTTTCTTGTCAAAATTCAAGTTCATTTGGATATGCAAATCTTCAGTCGAAGTCAACATATGCAACTTGCATTTCAGTTTGCACAACTCTTGTTATTTCAGCATTATGTTGAGCTGAAGATGTTAAAATGAAGTTATTCAAAGTTTTATGGAAAGGTAAGACAATTATCTAAAACTTTTAAGAATAACATTTTGGCTAAATCGATCTTCTTCAATCCCATTCACGAGCATCTTTCAAGGTGGTCATGAGCTGTCCTTGAATGGAGCCTTTTGAGCACGTTTTTGCCAAAAACTGGCAGCACCCCTCATGAGCGCTCCTCAAGAACATGAGTGCTCTTAAGATACTAGTGAGTACACCTTTGAAAGCATCCAATGGGAAAATTTTAATGCAATGGATATATTTTTCCTCCTCACGAGCACTATTCACTCGTGAGCCACCCATTAGCATCTTTTGAGTTGCCAAAAGTCCAAGAATTGATTCAAAATAAATTATAGACATTATAGACATGATTGATACATACAAAAACTATATTTTAAAGTGTTTTTCTATACAAATACAACTTATAATTCAATTGAAAGGTGAAGGAAACTTGTTTATCATTCATTATTTTCTTAAACATTCAATTGATCTCTTAAACTTTCATTTAAACAATTATTTGTGTATAACTCTTGTGAGAGTTGGTGAGTGATTAGAATAGACATTATTATTCTTCTATTTTCTATTTTTAGAAAATAAAAAGTGAGATTCTATTCTAAAGGAATTGGTTTAAGTGTTTAGCCATTAAAACACTTGGGAATTTGGTTTTAGTGTGAGCCTTTAAAACATTTGTAATTTGGTTTTTGAGTGAGCCTTGAAAACTCAAGTTGTAAGGTTGTAAGAGTGAGCCATAAAACTCTTGTGTATTCTCAATCTTGTGAATAAGATTGTGGGTGATTAAAAATCCTAACTTGGGGATAAGTTAGGTGGAGACGTAGGATTATTATTGAATCCGAACTCCTTAAATATTTGTATTCCTCATTGTTCCTTCTTAACTCTTACTCAATTCTTGCAAAGAGTTCCTTTAATTTCCTATTTTTGTTTGATAGTCCTATTCACCCCCCCACCCCTGTAGGACTCTTTCAGCTAGACATTCTATAAGAACTATAGCATGTTTTTAAATTACGAGTCACTAGATGTCCTAAGGGGAATATAGCAAAATGCATAAGTTACACTAGACGTTTCATAGGAAATATAGTGAAACATATTAAACATAGCATCTTGCTTAAAATTTCTCAGCAATTTAAGCATTAACATGTCAATTAGGATACAATGAAGTACCCTAATTCTTTCTTTTGAAATTGTGTGCTACTATTGCTTTACTACAATTTTTCAAGCAAACAGTGATAAAGGGGGGCAACTGTAAGCACCTAATTTCGAGAAGTAATTGTCACGTGTGTTACAAAGGTCCCTATGATGAAAATCTAATTGAGAATTGATCTCTACTATTAAGTTTCACGATTTAAAGGACTAAATTGCTACATTTTGTGGATTTAATTGCAAAATTGGCTTTTTGGGGATTTAATTGCAAAAATTAGAAACTTTTGAGGACCTTTTTTGTAATTTGAAAAAATGGTCGGCCAGCATTTAATGCCGACTGACATTGTGTAATGCTCACTGGCATTATATAATGCTAGTCGGTATTACAAGACGAAAATCATCATTATGTAATGCTGACCGGCATTACGAAATGAAAATTGGCTTTCTAGAATGCCAATTTTCACTAAAAAGTGATTTTTTACGTTGATTTCATCTTTTTTTAATTTTTCATTGGTCCAGGACACCACATGTCCATGCATGTACTGAGTCTTTGATTTTTTCAAAACTCTATCTCTTGATTTTGATTTTAAAAATTGAAAAGTGCAACTTCCTTATATGATCACAGGGTTGGAGGTTGCTGGGTCTGACTTTAAAAGCTAAAAAAGGAAGCCTGTGAAAAATCTAGTGAACTAGATAGAGAGAAAGGAGGTAGAGTCTGTAAAAAAATCAAAGAGAAAAAAAACCTTAATTAGCTATTGAAAAAAATACATTCTTTTCTTTTAAAATTCTGGAAGATCAAGAAAGAAAAAAACAACAGAGTCAATCTTAAAACGGTGACAATCCAAATATGAGGGGCTTTCAAACAATATTTGCACAACATCTTCTACCCTTTCTTTTTTTATTCTTGATTTGATTTTTTTATTATTTTATTTCTTAATTGAGTAGTTACTAATGAAATTTTTTATTTTTTTTATTTTGATTGATTTTCTGTGGTACTCTAGAGGTGAGGGTGGTGATATGAGATTTTGGTAGTGACTACATTGAAGAATCCATGGGATGCCATAGTCTGAGTTTTGTGAAATCCCCGAAGAATTTAGGATTTTTTATTTTCTACAATATTTTGTTCATGGCTTTATCGGGTTGTAATTAATTTGCTTTAATTTCCTGCACTGTAGTTTGTAATAGCCCCAATAGAGGGAAATTAGTGGAATTTTAATTCTCTGCACGAAAATTTGATTAGTAATCTAGGCTCAATTTGGTAAAATTCAATTAAAATAAATGGTGGCTTTAGATTAATTTAGGTTGCATGGAATTAAAATTAGGTTAGAAATCACTAAATGTATGTTTTTGATTCATTATTTGCTTTAATTTGTTGTTTGGGCTTGTTTGCATGTTTTTGTTCTCTTTGGACCCCAAGCCCATGTTAGGTTCTAACCCATTTAATAAATAGGATTTTAATTGAATTCTTAGGTTTAATTAATTTTAAAATCAATTTAGGCCCAATTAGATTAATTTAGACTTAGGCCCATTTTTAGGTTAACTAAAATTAATTTAGACTTAGCTCACCTCATTAATTTCATTTCTTTTAAAATAAATAGATTTAGGATCACATTACTTAATTTAAAATTAAATAGAATTAAGCCCACTAATTAATTTCTAATTTGTTTCTTAAAATTAATAGATTTAGGCCCACTTTTTAGAATTAAAACAAGTAGATTTAGACTCATTAATTATGTTAAAATGTAGGCCCATCTCTAGTCTAATTCACTTGTAAATACATATGTAGAATTAACTAATTTTAATTATTAAAATTAATTTAGTTTAGACATAGGGACACTACCTTTTATATGCATTTTTTACATGTAATTTTATGACTTATTGCCTTTAGGTTAAATGGATGTTTAATTAGGGTTTAAATAAAATTATAATTCATAAAATAAATCTAAATGAACATAAGACTTAAAGAAGTTAGTATTCCATTCCCAAAATCTCCTAGTTGTCATGCTAGCTTTCTTTTAGAGAATCGAGTACCACTAAAATGATTTGTCCTAGTTATTACCCTAGGTGGCAACTCCTTATCTCCATGCCATGTCTTTATGACAATGGTTAGTGTGTTCTTTAGGGCCCTAAGCCCAAACAGTGTCGTAGTTGCTAAAATCTTAAATGAGCGCTAAACCCCGCAATCTACAGATATGGAATAATTTCTTATAAGGCAAAGGTACATCTATGCCTTTAATGTTTACCTCAAGGAGCAGTTATGCCCTTAATGTATTTTTTTTCTAAAAGAACACACAATTAAGTTTTTTAAGAGATTTAAGCCCTTGATTTAATGGCAACTAATAACTCTATTTATTCCATTTGACGTGGCCATATTTTTTTAAAAAAAAGTAAGGCTATTTATTCCATTTCAATATATAATCCCAATTTTCACTTTATAGTGTAGCCATACCAAACACACGTGTTCTTTCTCCATTATCTTTTTTTTAAAAAAGTGCCAGCATAGGCTTCTTCACCGCCCTGGCAATAATGGCTATGCAGTCAAATTTGTCACCCCCACTATCATCTTTTTCTATCAATATGGCATCAACTTCTCTTCCACTTCTACCCTCTCACTCCCGCTCCCTTATAGTATATTTTTCTCATCTCTCCACTAAGTTACTTATATTTTTAGAAGCTTTCACACTATAGTAGTTCCTAACTACTCATTGCCTAAGAATCATAGTTCATAAATAGGACGATGGAATCTCAAGTGACTTAAGCTTTTAAACTTCCACCTCTATAGTCCACAAAACAAACACCACTCTATCTATACTATCGTATTTCATACATATAAAAACCCTATCTCTAATCACCTCCTATCTCCACCCACTTTTTGCATCCTATTATGAAATAAATATTAAACACAAAATTAAAGAGAAAATATAGAAAGAAAAAATGGATGCAAAGATTTAATGAGGTTCGACAATGTGCTTATATCCTCATGAGTGAGCAGCTAGAAGTTTTATTCTTATTCAAAAACTGCTAATAGCTAGGGTTACATGTGCATCATATATATAACGAAATAGGTATGGCACATATTACAAAATCATTATTGTACCATACCATAGGGTGTTGCCCTCGCACCCCTAACCTATCTAAGCGTAACCCATAATTAATTCTAGAAACCCCTCAAAGGACAGATGTTGTTGCTCTGCTTCACTCTTTACTCTATCCACTTACTACTTTATATGAGCCATACACAATAATCTCCACCTTGGTGAATATCAAGCCTTTTAGGAGATAAGTCCTGAAGTTTCTTGCATACTAATGGGTTGGGGTAAACATGCTTGTTTAATAACTAGCAACATTCAAAAAGTCCAAGCAATGCTTAAACTTGTCATTAGTAATTGATTTGGTCAACATATCAACAACATTCTTAGAAGTGGGAACCTTTTGTAGTAATATCTGACTAGATAAAATCAACTAACTGATTTTATGAAACCTCACATTAATATGCTTAGTTCAAGCATGATACACCTGATTGTTTGTCAAATAAATGGTACTCTAGCTATCATAATGAAACTGAACTACCCAATTCTTTCACTAGCCCTATAAGCCATAGAGTTTCCTTAGCAGCTTCAACTACTGCCATTTGTTGACCTTAGTAATAATCAATCTTGATTTTGATTTTAACAAACTTAATTTTAAGCATTTAATGTGTTTGTTTAAGTGTGTATAAGTTAAGATTCAATTGGAAGTCAAAACAGTGAAGAAATAATAAAGAAAAATCACTCAGGACAATGATCATGAGTATAGTCACGATCGGGATCAAGTTTAGGATAAAATTGCTTAAAATGTGTAAAATGAGAAATTTGGACAAAACGAATCATAAGCTCAATCCCAAGTGGGACTGTGTCAGGGACTAGGCAGTCCCAACTAGGACTAAGGGTTAGGAACGAGACCAATTCTAACAAAATTCTTTAATTTTGGCAAAACTAATCCTGAGCTCAGTCCTGATTGGGACCATGCCTAAGACTAAGTCAGAAGTTCAAATACAACGGCTGCAAGTAGTTATAATTTGAGCATCCTGACTAGGATTGAAGTAATCATAATTGGGACCTAATAAATTATAACTCAAAAGTCCAAATTACATTCAAATTGACTTTGAATTTATTGGAAATGAAATCATTATTTCCAATAGCTACAATTGAATTGCTCAAGTATAAATACAACCTCTAAAGATCATTTAGGTGTTAAGAAACTTATTGTTTTATTACTTACACTTAAGCATTTAATTAAGCTCTCTAAACTCTTTTCAAATTCATCTTATATTTATATAACTCTTATGAGAGTTGGTGAGTGTTAGAATAGAAATTTTTGTTCTCTATTTTGTAGAGATTGAGAAAATAGGAAGTGAGATTCTATTTAAAAGGAATTAGTTTAAGTATTTAACCATTAAAACACTTAGAATATTGGTTTTTTAGTGAGCTTTGAAAACTTAAGTTGTAAGGTTGAAGAGTGAGACACAAAGCTTTTGTGTAATCTTAATCTTATGAATAGGATTATGGGAATTAAGAATCTTTACTTGAGGATAAGTTAGGTAGAGACGTAGGATTATTGAGAATCCAAAATCCTTAAATCATTGTGTTCATTATTCTTCCTCTTTATTCTCTTTAAATTCTTATATATTTCTTAAATTCATTTTTTAAGTTTCTCAAAATCGTAATTTGCCTTATTCATCCCCCTCGAAGGCACTTTCAGTTAGCATCAGAGCTTGAATTCTGGAAACTTCATTGCTAGAATACAAGATCATAAGGAGTGAATCTCAAAATGTTTCTTCACTTAGACCATTCTTTGACGGCTGTGACAATCCTTATTGGAAGTTTAAAATGGAGTTATATCTTAATTGTGATTCCATTAGACTTTGGGAAGTTATTCTCAAAGGTTGGCAACCACCCAAAATTACCATTGATGGTGTATAAACAATTCCTTTAAGAAGTGAATCGAGTAATGAACAAAAGGAAGAAAGCTACAAAAATAAAAAGGCTTTAATCACTTTACTATCTTCTATGATAAGAAAAGAAGGAGGTAAGATTCAACATTGGATTTTAGTCAAGGAAATGTGGGAGACCTTAGAAAATTATTATGAAGACAATGTGTAAGTTAGAAGCAAGAAGGTTCAACTTCATATGTATAAATATGAACTCTTCAAAATAAAACCTCATGAATCAATTATGGAGATGATAAATCGCCTTAATGCTCTTCTCAGAACCCTCAAGAAACTTGGAAAATATTTCTCTAAGAGGTGAACAACAAGATTCTAAAAATCCTACCTAAGAAAGATCGAGAATCTTGGGTCACTTCAATTGAGAAGCTTAAGATCTATATACTCTTTCAATTGATGTGCTTATTGGAAAGCTCTTAACACATGAGCTTACAATTAAACAAAGAGGAGAAGAACAAAAAAAGAAGGAAGAGAAGAAAAAGAGCATAGTATTGATGGCTTCACAAGAAGAAAGCGAAAATGAAAATATCAAAGATACTAGTGATGAAGATGGTAACATTGCCATGCATATAAGAAACTTCAAGAAATTCTTGAGAAAGAAAAATTCCTCAAGAACAAGAGACTTCAACAATAAGTATGAAGAAGAAGGTAAGAAGAAAACTAAAGAGGTTACTTGCTATTAATGCAAGAAATTGGGAAGTGACTGTCCTAAACTAAAATTCAAGAACAAAGGAGTAAAGGAGAAAAAAAAGGCCTTCAAAGCTACTTGGGATGACTCATTTGAATCTGAAGAGGAAGAGGAACAATAAGAAGTGGCCAACCTTTACTTCATGGCTCTTCTTATGATGATTATTATGAATACGATGATGATGATTATTATCAGAGATCTATTGTGAGTAAACTCTTGCTTAAATGCAAAAGCTTACTTTCTAAGAAGAAGCATTATAAGCATGAATTAGCTAGCTTGACCAAAGAATTTGAAAGTTCAAAGAATGATTTTGCCAAGCTTGTTAAATCAAATGAAAAAGTTGCTTATGATTTAAAATTTTCAAATTCCTTAGAAGAGCAACTCAAGAAAGCAAGTGATGAAAATCACAAGCTTTCTAATAAGATATTAGAGTTAAAGAATTCTATTTCCAAATTCAAAAGAGAACAAATAGTTTAAATAATTTACTTGACTCTCAAAAACTCCATGGAAATACTCATGGTATAGGATATGTAAATGGAATGCCTTCTTCCTCATCATCATCACATATTAATTTTATGTAAAGCCTTAAATGATTTCACTTCTTCTACCTCTAAACCTTTGAGACTCAAGATTTCAAAGATAATAAGTTTCATGTATCAAATATGAAAGGGAAGTCTCATAAAACTCAATCCTATATGACATAAAGAGGTAAGTCTCATGCTAGAAAATCATAACCCAAACATGCTTACATTTACACTAGACACAAAACTCCTAAGCATGCTACACAACACAATTCTCATAAACATGTACCATAAACATATCAAAATATACATTGTCATTGTCAATGTAAGTCTCACACTATGACTTATAATAATTTTAGGAAACACACATCACCACAACACAAAAGGTATGTTTCATACACTAGAAAATTATATAATCCTAGGAGAAATAAATTTGAAAATGTAGTATGTTCATATTGCATGATCAAAGGACACACCAATAGTGTGTGATTTTATAAAAGACTACACATGAATTTTCTTCCTTTGGATTATCTTAAACTAACCAACCTAGATCAAGAAAGGTTTGGGTTCAAAAGAACACTTAATTATCTTGAGTAGGTGTGCTTGAAATCTATAATAACAAAAAGCAAGTGGTATATTGATAGTGGATGTACAAGGCACATGATGAGAGATAAAGAGAAATTCAACAAGCTTAATGCCAAGTATGGAGGACATGTCACTTTTGGAGATAATACAAAATGAAAAATTGTAGGCATTGGAGAAATCGATAATCCTTAATCCTTATCTATTCATTATGTGTTGCTTGTTGATAGTCTCAAACATAATTTGCTTATGTTGGGTTTTGTTATTCCATACACAATGGAAAAATTAAATTTTAATCACAAACCTGAATCTGAATCCAATTAATTTGATTAATTGATTAAATCTAGGGTTTTTGTTTTCTTACCATAAACGTAGAAGGGGTAAAATTTTTGGAAGGAAGAGACGAGGTTCACTCTGGTGACATCCTACCTTGAGCTTTTAATTTGGCAGTTTGGATTGAGACCTCTCCAAAAGAATCTATCCTCCACAAGTGTCCATATGAACAACCCTTGATTTAAAAATGAATACTTATATGCTAACACCTTCTCTTGATTTCTCAAAAATCAAAAATCAAAAGAACTATGTGTTTTTGTTTTCTAAAAGGAGAGAAAATGAATTTAGTGGCAGAAGTGTTTAAAACCCTAGAGAATATAACATATTTATAGACATTTAAATTAGGGTTTCACTTACCAAACGAACTTTTGGTAATTTTTCACTTATTCTTATTCTGATTTTATTTAAAATTAAATTAGAAATAATATTCTATTTGTTTAAGACAACCTCTACCTTAAATAAATAAATAAATATTTTATTTATTTCTTTCCATAAAGCTTTTTTGGGCTTATTAAACCTATATTCATTTTGGGCTTATTCAAAGTGTGTGACCCTATAGTTTTACATGACGTTGGCAGTGGGCCTTAAATCTTTATTTAGGCTTACAAGTCATAAGTGGTCTCTAATAAGACATTATAACTACCTAAATCATATGAAGTCAATAATTTAACATAACTTAATATATAGTGAATATTCTAGTCCCTTTGTCACATGATATCTTGATTGAACATAAGGCATAAATTATGACATCCTTATAGAATTCAATCATATAATTTATTGATTCCAAGTAGACTAAGAATGATAACTCTTTATCAATTTACTTTAGCATGGCCATGCATTTTCCTTAGTCTATATTGTTAAGGGACCCATAAATATCTTACTCAAATTAAATGAGGGGCAAATTCCTTCTCAATCACTCACATTTCTTACATAACTCATTGTATACCTAACAATAACCTATTTTGTCATTCGGTTAAAGAAAATGTAAGATTGTGTCAAAATACAAAATAGTTATGTAGAAATCCATGGTGATTTTAAGGTCAGATGACTAAGCCAATATTACTGTGATGAGAAATACTTATGACAATTATCTATGTAGTATTCTCATGATGTGTCAACCCAACATTTTATTTCTTAAATAAGTATCTATGAGTTGACTTAATATCTTATATTCATCATCAGTAAAACATAATTATCAATCAACACCATACTAACCATAATACATTATTATAACTAGAGATAATTTGAATAAAACTCATATTTAATCTAAGGGTTTTACTATCAAGTCAGATACTTGATGATTCAAGCAATTATGATAACATAAAATGATAATAAAAAATACTTCTTTATTAAATAAAATGATTAAGTCAAAATATAGTCATACATGATTGACCTAGTGCATATCACTAATAGCTTAGTATAAGTCAATTATATGATATGCGAAATAAAGTCACTTTTTATCCTAAGAATTGCTTTGTTAGTGGTTTTGATGAAAACAAAGTAATTTGAATGGTGCCCATGACACATGGACATAACATAGAAGGTTAAGACAAGAAAAATTTGAGCTTTTGAATGATCTTTGAAAGCATAAACTTGTGATTTGTTTACCTAAACTTGAATTCAATAAGGATAGACCTTATGATGCTTGTTAAAAGGGAAAAAAATCCAAGTCTTCATTTGAGCTTAAGAATGCAGTGTCAACCTATAGGCCACTTGAACTTATATATATGTATTTGTCTAAACCAACTAGAGTTGTCAGTTTAGGTGGAATGCACTATGCATATATATTGGTTGTTGACTATTCTAGATACATTTGAGTGTGTTTTCTTGCTCATAAGAATGTTTTTTTTAAAGCTTTTGAAAATTTTTCAAAAAGTGTTAAAAAAAAAAGGTTTTTTCCTTTCATCTATTAGAAGTGTGTGTGTGTGTGTGTATATATATATATATATATATATATATATATATATATATATATATATATATATATATATATATATATATAAACTTTACACCTTTTGCAATGAAAATAGTATTTCATATACGTTTTCCTCTCCTATAACTCTTTAATAAAATGAGATAGTTGAAAGAAAAAATAGAACTCTAGTGGAAATGGTTAGAGCAATCTTTCATGAGTATAATTTACCATTATACTTTTGGATGGAAGTCGTTAACAAATTTTGCTACATTTCAAATAGAATTTTCAAAAGACTAATTTTAAACAAAACATCTTATGAGCTTTGGAATAATAGAAAATTCAAATTCTTATACCTTAGAGTATTTAAATGCAAGTGTTTTATATTAAATATCAAAGATAATCTTGAAAATTTTGATTATAAAGCTGATGAAAAAATTTTCCTAGGCTATTCTACTTCTAATAAAACATATAAAGTATTTAATAAAAGATCTCTAGTAGTTGAAGAGTTTTTCAACAAATCAACATAAATAATACAAAATTCATATTGTTAAAGATTGGAAAAGAATAGTTGGTGGAAAAATCTAAGCAATTGATTAATGAGTTGTGACAAGTAGTATCTAGTGGCTTGTGCTCATTGCAATGCAGTATATGATCTCTTTAGAATCCAGGGCAGAACATGCATCAGACATGGGAGCATTTTATTGTTGGTAATGATGTGGCAATGACCATCTACTGGTTGACTAGGGCCATACTTGTCTCAACCATGTTCTTAATCTCAAGATCAGTAAGGCCTCGACCCCATTTTTTGATGATTAGCTATAGAGCCAGGCCACACAACCCTTCATGAGCCATGTCCTAAGCAATATTCAATGTTAAATTTTTCTATGTACTTTTCATGTATATATATCTCACCATTTTGAAACCAGAAAAATGAGCAAACATCAGTAAACATATTTCACTTAAGCGGTATAGACAGCATTAAACCCCTCTTTTTGTCTTCTCAGCATAAAGTTTTATATCAACAGACTCACCATGGCTAGACATGTTGTTTTTCTAGCTAAGCAAATGCTTCGCAGATCGACAATAGCTGCAAATAAAGCTTACTCAAAATCTTCAAATGTACACTGGAGAGATTCAGAGAAGGGATTTCTAGTTCCAATATCATATCTTAACGGGCCTGCAGTTCAAGATTTTCTGGGTAAAGCAGAAGAGCAGTTTGGTGTTGATCATCCAATGGGCAGTTTGACAAATCCTTGCACAGAAGATACTTTTATTAACATCACTTGTAGCTTGAGTAGATCATAATAGAATGCAGATTAATGTAGTCACAGAAGCACAATTTTGTTTTGACACAAAAGGTCAAGTCAATGTAAATACTAAATACTTAATTATCAAATGAGGAATGTCTATATATTTTATTTGTTCAATTAAACAATAGCTTCAACATGTATGGAATGCAGCCTCTTTTTCACGATTGAAGAGGAGACATATGGTCGCACCATGCTGACACATATATGAAACTAACTCTTGAATTTGGAACTTGTTGTCAAAATTTAATGCAGGGATAACAGGCAGAAGAAGTGGGATCTCTTCCAGATTTTAAGTGTTGTCTTGTGTTTTAATTTTTTTTTTATTCAAGATTTAATGAACAACCAATTGACCGTCCAACAATTCTATTCAAATATATTTGCTAAGTTCATAAACACAGTATCAAGCTATGTCCTAAGCAAATTGTTTTCTTTATATTCCTTTCGTGATACTGGAATTGTTCAAATGCAAGGAACAAAAAAGTTCTCCAGTAGCACCCTTCTTTAAACATGTAACCTTCTTCCGTATTCTTTTCTTTTATCCTCTAGCAATAACTTCTTACCTACACTGTGTGTACATAATACAACACTCAACAGTTGAATTCATAATACAGAGATATGTGTCTTATTTTTATTGGTGAAATGTAAAATATTTTAATGATGTGTCACAAATTCTACTATAGGATATATTACATCATGGTTAAACATCTTCTTTTGTTCTTTCCAAGAAAATTCTGCTCAAATCCTTTAATATCTGGAAATAAAGCTTTTCCTAGATCCTACCAAAAATTTCTAGCAGTTTACAATGGAGAGACAGATAGCCAAAAAAAAACAGCTGATAGTTCCTGTATCTTATCTTAACCAACATGCATTTTATGAATATTTATTATATAAGGCAGAATAGCATTTCGATTTCAATCATCCGATAGAGTAGTTTGGCAATTCCCTACCAAGAAGATACACCTTAATTGATAGAACACCATAAGAAAATGCAAAATTAATCTATTCACAAAGAAACAATTTTGCATTCGCAAAAATGGTCAAGTCTGTTGTGAAATAAAGATTGAATTACTTATTTTGTTATAGAACTAAACTTGAATTTAGTAGTATTTAACTAGAAGAAAAATATTTTATAGTAGAATGATTTTGAGAGAATTTAGAAAGAGTTTGGAGAGAATTTAGAGAACTATAATATTGAAAGAATTTGAAGAGTAATCTATCTTTTCTTCTTCTTAATCTTAACATACTCATTAATGAATTTCAATCCCTTTATATAGAGATTTTCTTTTCACTATTTGAGTACTATTCTCTCACAAGCAATATATTGTTCATTCACAAGCAATATATTGTTCATTCACATTCATAATACTCCCCCTTGAATAACAATATTTTGCAACTGCCTCGTTAAAACCTTGCTAAATAAAACCCAGTGGGAAAAACTTTAGCTTAAGGAAAAAGAGTACAGTGCATGATATTCTCCCCGTCAAGTTGATATGTATAATCTTCCTTCACATAGTATGTAGATGTCGCATTCCAATATCGTGAACGTGCTTTCTAAAGATTGCAGTTGGAAGTGCCTTTGTGAAAAGATCAGCTGAATTCTGGCTAGACTGAATATACTTGATATCTATATGATTGTCTTTTATTAGCTCTTGAGTGTATGAAAAGAATCTTGGAGGTATATGTTTGGTTCTATCACTTTTGATATATCATTCCCTTAACTGTGCAATGCATGCTGCATTATCTTCATATAAAATTGTTGGACTTTTGTTGACTGGAAAACCACAAGATTCTTCAATATGATGTGTCATTGATCTAAGCCACACACACTCTCTACTTGCTTCATGTAGTGCAATAATTTCAGAATGATTTGAGGAAGTAGTGACAAGCGTTTGTTTCTGGGAACGCCAAGAAATTGCAGTTCCATTATTTGTGAACATATAGCCTGTTTGAGATTTCACTTTATGAGGATCAGATAAATGCCCTGCATCTGCATAACCAATCAATTCTTGTTTTGAATTGTTAGAATAAAATAAACCCAAATCAACATTTCCTCGAAGGTATCGAAGTATATGTTTGACCCCTTTCCAATGCCTTTTTGTTGGAGCTGAACTGAACCTCGCTAATAAATTAACTGTAAAAGAAATTTCAGGTCTAGTACAATTAGCAAGATACATTAGAGCTCCAATGGCACTGAGATATGGAAATTCAGGACCAAGAATTTCTTCATTTTCTTCACAGGGTCAAAATGGATCAGTTTCAATATTGAGTGATCTAACGACCATTGGAGTACTTAAAGGATTTGCTTTATCCATATTAAAGTGTTTCAAGATCTTTTCTGTGTAATTTGATTGATGCACAAATATCCCATTGTGCATTTGCTCAATTTGTAAACCAAGGCAATACTTGGTTTTTCCAAGATCTTTCATTTCAAATTCTTCCTTTAAGTATACCGTTGCTTCATGGATCTCATTTTCTATTCCAATGATATTCAAATCATCAACATATATAGCTATAATCACAAATCCGGATATTGTTTTCTTAATAAAAATGCATGGGCAAATAATATTACTCACATATCCTTTATTAATCAAATAATTGCTTAAACGATTATACCACATGTGCCCAGACTGTTTTAACCCATATAAAGATCTCTGGAGCTTGATCGAATACATTTCTTTGGGTTTTGTACTTAATGCTTCAGGCATTTTAAATCCTTCAGGGATTTTCATATAAATGTCACTATCAAGTGATCCATACAAATAAGCAGTCACAACATCCATAAGACGCATTTCTAATTTCTTAGAAACTACTAGGCTAATCAGATACCTGAACGTAATTGCATCCATAACAGGAGAATACGTTTCATCATAATCAATTCCTGGCCTTTGTGAAAAACCTTGAGCTACAAGTCTAGCTTTGTACCTTATTATTTCATTTTTCTCATTTCTCTTTCGTACAAAGACCCACTTGTATCCTACAGGTTTCACATTTTTAGGCATAGGAATAATTGGCAAAAAAACATTTCATTTGTTTAGTGAGTCCAATTCAGCCTGCATAGCATCTTTCCATTTTATCCAATCATGCCTATTTTGACATTCCATGACTGATTTTGGTTCAGGATCATCTTTGTCATTTATGATTTCACATGCAACAGTATATGACAATGTTTCATGACTTTCTTTATTTTCTATTTCTTCAGGGATATTTTCCTCGCTATCAATATGATTATCTACTCCCTTTCTCTTTCGAGGATTTTTATCCTTAGAACCAATTGGTCTTCCATGCTTCTGGCGTGTTTTAGACTCATGAGTGTCTTTATTCTCAGATTTTATTTCTGGAATTTCAATACGAGCAGGAGCATTGGCTGCTGGTATATATGATTTAGTCACTCTTTTTGTATCAGTAAATGCATCTGGCAATTGATTTGCAATTGCTTGTAAGTGCACAATCTTTTGCACTTCTAATTCACATTGTTTTGTGTGAGGATCCAGATGCAATAATGATGGTTCATTCCATGAAATATCCCTTTTTACTTCTTTCTCCCCTTTTCCTAATGTTGGGAAAACAACCTCATTAAATTGGCAATCAGCAAAACGTGCTATAAAAACATCACCAGTTAGAGGTTCAAGATATCTAATAATCGAGGGTGTTTCAAACCCAACATAAATTCCCAATCTTCGTTGAGGACCCATTTTTGTGCGCTGAGGTGGCGTAATGGGTACATATACTGCACAACCAAAAATTTTGAGATGGGAAATATTTGGCTCTTGACCAAATGCCAATTGTAGTGGGGAGTATTTATGATATGCACTAGGTCTGATGCGAATTAATGAAGCAGCATGTAGGATTGCATGACCCCAAACTGAAATGGGAAGCTTTGTTCTCATTATTAATGGTCTAGCAATAAACTGAAGTCGTTTAATCAATGATTCAGCTAAACCATTTTGAGTATGTACATGGGCAACGGGATGCTCAACAATGATCCCAGTAGACATACAATAATCATTGAATGCTTGAGATGTAAATTCACCAGCATTATCAAGTCTTACCCTCTTGATTGTATAATCAGTGAATTGTGCTCATAATTTAATAATTTCAGCAAGCAACCTTGCAAATGCAACATTACGAGTTGATAATAGACAAACATGTGACCATCTACTAGATGCATCAATTGATACCATAAAATATCTGAATGGTCCACATGGTGGGTGAATTGGCCCACATATATCACCTTGAATTCTTTCAAGAAACGTAGGTGATTCATTTTGAATTTTAGATGGTGAAGGTCTCAAGATTAATTTTCCAAGAGAACAAGCTGTACATGGCATTTCATTTGATTGAGGAATTCTTTGCCCCTTCAAGGGATGCCCATGTGAATTCTCAATTATCCTTCGCATCATTACTGATCCAGGATGACCTAATCTATCATGCCATAAATTTATTATTGAAGGATCATAAGATTTTTCTTTTACTGCCATATTTGATTCAATTACATGTATATGCATGTAATGCAATCCAGTAAGGAGTTTTGGCAATCTTTCCAATACTTGCATTTTTCCTGATTCATAGGAAACTATATTTAAATATTTATTACCATTTATAGTAATAGATTGGGTATCACACCCATTTCGATATATATCATCAAAACTCAATAAATTTCTTGTTGATTTTGGTGAAAACAAAGCTTCATCAATTATAAACTTTGTTCCATTTGGTAACATAAATTTAGCTTTGCCAATTCCTTCAATCAGATCTACAGGACCTGATATTGTTTTTACAACTGCCTTTGTGGGCTTTATTTCAGAGAAATAATCTCTATTTTTCAAGATAGTATGTGTAGTACCACTATCTGGTATGCAGAGATCTCCAATATTGTCTTTATATTGAGTACAATCCATATTAAACTTCAAAATAGATAAACACAAAATTAATCAATTAAGGTAAAAACATAAAATAATTATAAAGTAGGACATTTTATTTAATTTAAAAATAACATACATAACAATAACATATTCTTCATAATCAAATAAGTAATAACAATATACTTAAAATTATAGATGTCTCAATTTCCATTGTCAGTAAAATCATCAGTAAAATCAGAAACATCTAAATGAGTTGTATCATTAACATGAGTATGATGCTCATTGAAGTTTATTTCCTTTTCTTTGCCTTTCAATGATGCCTTATAAAGTTGGCAAAGATGTGGTGGTGTTCGACAAATTCGTGACCAGTGTCCTTTACTACCACATCTGAAACACACAGTTTCAGACTTATATTGAGGCCTTTCTTGAACACCACTGATGACTGATTTTAACTTCTTTTGAGGTTGAGTCTGATTTTGTTGTGGAGTATTATTATATTTATTTCCACGACCATGGCCAAAGAATTGACCTCTTCCACGTCCACGACCTCTACCTCTCCCACGTCCACGGCTATTGTAATTTTTATATCTGGAATAATTTGTAGCATTTGCTTCTGGAAATGCTATTGAGCCAGTGGGACGGGATTGATGATTTTTCATCAAGAGTTCATTATTTTTCTCAACTACCAGTAGGCATGAAATTAGTTCAGAATATTTTTTAAATCTCTGCATCCTGTATTGTTGTTGCAGTGTAACATTTGATGCATGAAATGTGGAGTAAGTTTTCTCCATCATATCCTCATCTGTGACTGTCTGTCCACAGAATTTTAATTGTGATACTATTATGAACATTGCAGAATTATAGTCACTCACTTTTTTGAAATCTTGAAAGCGTAAAGCTCTCCATTCATCAGTGACTACTGGTAGTATTACATCTCTTTGATGATCATATCTGTCTTTTAGATCCTTCCAAAGAACACTTGGATCTTTGACAGTCAAATATTCACATTTTAATCCTTCATCAAGATGACGACGGAGAAAAATTATAGACTTGGCTTTATCTTGCAATGAGGTGTTATTATTTTCTTTTATGGTATCAATTAACCCCATTGATTGAAGATGCATCTCTACATCTAGAATCCAAGACATATAATTTTTTCCCGTGATGTCAAGAGCAACGAACTCAAGCTTTGCTAGATTTGTCATTATGATAACTAATAAAAAAAATAACTCAATTAGAATTCATATATTTGATGACTACTAAAAAAATCAAACATGATCAGAATTTACTAATTAATTATATCATGAATGAATATTGCAAGAAATAATAGTGGTACAAAAAATGATACAATAATACTTAAAATTATATCAAATAGAAAATCATCTTCCATATTAATTATTCCTAAAACTATTATAATAGTCATGATCAAAACACAAATATAAATATACCAAATCATGTTTACAATTTAGAGTAAAGAGAGAAAGAGAAAATGTATGAATTTGTGTGAATGAATAACATTTATAGCTCATCTATTTATAATGAAAAATATAGCCGTTTATTACCGTTATATTACCGTTGGTAATAAAAATATAGCCGTTAGAATTTTTTTTTAATATAATATATTGAGAAATAAATTATATAAAGTAAAATCAATAAATAATGTTGATATGATTATTTATAGCAAGTGAGTTAACATAACGATATGTATAAATATGGGGAAAAACCGTCCATTAATATAAAATGGGGTATAGCATTCCATTAACATAAATAATAAAAAATAAATGTGCATAAATATAAATTGGTAGGAGGCATAGCCATCCATAAGGTTAGAACCATTTCTAGCAATATTTGCATCAATGGTGTAGTTAGTAAAACAAAATAAAAATAACAATTAATATAAAGTTAGATTGAAGAAATAAATATAAATATATAAATTAGTAGGAGGCATAGCCATCCATGATAATATATAATCAACTAATATATTCATAAATATTAAATATTAAGAAATATGTACCTTATTGTTTTGATCGAGAGCTCCTCGTGCTGATAACGTGTTGTGAAATAAAGATTGAATTACTTATTTTGTTATAGAACTAAACTTGAATTTAGTAGTATTTAACTAGAAGAAAAATATTTTATAGTAGAATGATTTTGAGAGAATTTAGAAAGAGTTTGGAGAGAATTTAGAGAACTATAATATTGAAAGAATTTGAAGAGTAATCTATCTTTTCTTCTTCTTAATCTTAACATACTCATTAATGAATTTCAATCCCTTTATATAGAGATTTTCTTTTCACTATTTGAGTACTATTCTCTCACAAGCAATATATTGTTCATTCACAAGCAATATATTGTTCATTCACATTCATAATAAAGTCAATATATTGATACTTGATAAATTGAATTTTTGATACTTGATAAATTGAATTTTTATAATTTTACCTCAATTTTTTTTAATATTAGCTAAAATGTTCCAATTTCATTGATTATTGACAATTTTAGAATAAATAAAAATTTGATTAAAATCAAATAGAACATGCTGCCGTGATACCTTTAAAAAATCAAAAAGCTGTTTGTATTATGAAATTTATAATAGTATGTTGGTATAAAAAAAGCTAAATGTTTACAATTTTTGATAAATTTATTCTTTTTTTAATTTAAAAAATAATTAAATTTAAAATTATTTTATCAAAATTTTTTAAAAAGCTATATATATATGAATGATACCATCCAGAATGTTCCCGCTTAATTAGGGGCTCCTTACCCCCTAAATATGGACACTTGGATTAGCAAGAAAATAGATCCGTCCGAAATAGGGACTATCCCAAAGTGGAGTTCTAAGCACAGAAGGAACACTCTTCTACCAAGATTATGATTCACTATCTCACACGAAATCTAACTCCTTTCAGGTTTGAGTATTACTATAAATAGAGTCCTACATCCCTCACAAAGGGACATCTCATTCTCACATATTCTGATTATTTTATATTTTATATCTCTAACTTAGGCATCAGAGTGTTCGTGGGGACTTTCCCCACCTCTCACCTTATCTCCTGTTAGTGGATTGCAGGACACCAAGCCCAAGAGTTCCGGAAACCAATAATCAAGTGGCGTAGTCTGTGGGAACTCCTTGGGAAAAGCCATTCATTTACTTGCTAAGCTAAAGACATCTTCACTATGACTTCTAGCCCACCACCAGCCCTAACTCTTGAAGCCAGCACTAACCCTTTCGCACCTATCCTTTCGACCGACCTCTCAAACCCTCTCCCAGCAATAATACTTCCACCCACCTTACAGCATGCTGGAGCCTCATCCAAATATATACCTTCACTCCCTAACAACACTCTGAGATACCCATCCTTGGCACAAACCTCACATATTACACTCCTCTACAACACCATCGATTAATACCTTTGATACCTTTTCCAAGCCTACCAGAAACACCAGCAATAACCACTCCAAATTTAAACACTGTAAACCACTCATCCTCGATCAAACTAGTAAGGAAGCCATGATAAAAAATATTCAGGTGTAGATAGCTTTGATGCAACAACAGATAAATGCTATAATACAGAGTGGGCGCTCTGAGCCGGCTCAAAACGATGATAACACAACACCTTAATAGGCCCCAGGGACGAGCATGGGGAAGGGTAAAGTGTCAAAAGGGGAGTGCAGTTCAACCATTATAGCCCTTAATGATTCAAAATTAGCTCAGAAGATTAAAAAAACAATATACAAAGCCCAGACCAAACCTAGAAAGGAAAAGGAATGTGTTATGGATAGCAGAACTTCGTTTGTCAGCAGAATAATTCAAACAGAGATTCCTAGTAAATTTAGAATCTCCTAGTAAATTTAGAATCTCGCAGCTTGATCAGTACGATGGGACGGGAGACCCCATTAATCATATATCAGCGTTCTGAATAAAGATGATGCTCTAGAATGTACATGATGGAATCATGTGCAGAGTCTTTCCAAGCACACACTCATAAAGAATGCTCAAAAATGGTTTCATCGGCTCCCAAAAAATTTAGTCACTTCTTTTGAGGATCTGGTGGAGCAGTTTCGTATCAGATTCATCACCAATATTCCCCCAATAAAAAACATCAATGATCTTCAGATGTGCCGGTAAGAAGTTGACAAATCTTTATGAAGTTACCTTGATGGTTTTAATAAAACAACCATGCAGATTGAGCATCTTGTTGATGAAGTCGCCATAGAATCTTTAAAAAATGGCACTAGACTTAAAAAGCTTAAAGACAAAGTAACGACTAAAGAACCAAGTACCTTTGCAAAAGCAATGGTGATGGCGGTCTGGATGATAAAAATGGATGAAGGCAGAAGGATGCGACGATAATAAGACAGGCCATTGATCAAGAATGAACGACCGAAACAAAGACGAGCAAGCTTCCTAAAAATGAATTTTAGAAATTCGGTAGAGAGATTTGACAAGGAAGCAGATAGATATACAACCTTGAACAGCTCTCGATCCAAAATCCTTATATGGGTCAAGAAAAATGGAGTTGGGATCACCCCAGGCAAGAGAATCAGCCCAAGTTGGAGATTTACCCGAGACAGAGGCTAGTAATGCGAGTACCACCAAGAATACGAGCATGGCATGAAGGGCTATAGAGAGCTGAAGAATGCCATAGAAAGACTGGTGTAGAGGGGAAAGCTTTATAATTTCACAGACGCACCGAGGAGAGCTCGAAACTCTGAAAGCCAGGAATTGGACAGACTTAAAACAAAAAAAACCCAGAAGGAGCCGATTGGAATGATCAACATGATCATAGAGGGAGAAAACATCGAAAAGAGATTAAAGCATAGTAGAGGAGAAAAATCGATACCTAGGAGAAGCGATATTGTTTTCAATTCGGAAGATGATTCACATGTACACCACCCCCATTATGATGCTCTGGTGATAACTGCATGCATAAATAAGTATCGGGTCAAAAGGCTACTGGTGGATAATGGAAGCGCTATCAATGTTTAATCCTGGAATGTGTACAAAGCAATGGGTGGCTCTGTCACCAACCTGAAAGCCATCCAAAACCCCATCATGAGTTTTTATGGTGGAACCGTGCAACCAATGGAGATTGTTGAACTGAACCTAGAATTTGGAAACCAAGATGATGAGGAGACAAAAGTCATCCGGATTGTATTCAATGTGGTGGATATACTACTGGCCTATAATGGGATTATGGCACGGCTGGCACTTTATGAGGTAGACATAGTCACCAGCATTCGACGCTTAACCATGAAAATTTTGATCAAGAATGGAACCCTTACTATTCGAGTAGATCAGCACATGGCCAGATAGTGTTATCAGATGACCATGAAGCCTTAAGTGGAGGCTTTTCCTTTAGAGGCATGGGAAGTTGAGAAGCAAGGCGTCGTTCCACAACCAGTGGAAGACATGGAGACATTACAAATCATGGAAGAAAAGACCATGAAAATTGGCAACACACTCAACAAAAATATGAGAGACAAAATAAGGGAAGTCCTTATCAAACACTTAGAGGATTTCGCTTCATAAGCATCCAAGATTATCAGCGTGGACCCATAGGTCGCCTGTCACTACCTAAATATCAAACCGAGAGCCAAGCCAGTGGCATAGAAAAAAAGAACCTTTGCCTATGAAAGAAAGAGGATCATTGCTAAAGAAATAATGAAGTTATTAGCAGCTGGGTTCATTAAAGAGGTTACTCACTCAGAATGGGTAGCCAATGTGGTACTTGTTAGAAAGGCAAACAGGAAGTACAGAATGTGTGTAGACTACACTGACCTCAACCAAGAATGCCCTAAGGATAGATACTCGTTGCCCATGATTGATTAGCTCGTCGATTCCACCGCTGGTCACAGATTATATAGTTTCATCAATGTGGCATAAGGTTATCACCAGATTCCGATGAAGGAAGAGGACCAAGAGAAAACATCCTTCATCACCCATGAAGGGTTATACTGCTACAAGGTGATGCCCTTCAGACTAAAAAATGTTGGGGCCACATATCAAAGAATGATGAACCAAGTCCTCCAAGACTATATTGGAACAAGTGTAGAGGTATACGTGGATGACATTATTATTAAAAGTAAACATCCGGAGCAGCACCCAACGGACATGGATTGGGTTCTCCAGTTACTGAGTAAATCCAGGATCAAGTTGAATCCTGAGAAATGCATCTTCGGAGTCCAAGCAGGCAAGTTCCTGGGGTTCATGATATCTCACTGGGGTATTGAAGCCAATTTAGAAAAGATGGAAGCCATACTCAACATGGAGGCATTGAAGAACATCCATGAGGTACAAAATTTAAATGGTAGAATCACAGCATTAGGGTATTTCATTTCTTGCTCTGTTAGGCGGTGTCTACCATTATTCTGAGCTCTCAAAAATTCTGGGAAGTTTCAGTGGTCCACTGATTGCCAGGCAGCATTTAAAGACATTAAAATATTATTATCTTCACCACCCCTACTTAGCCTGTCGGTCCCATTATGTACCTTGTATTTGTACCTTTTTATTGGCCGAGAATGCATCGCTTCAGTACTGGTAAGAGAAGAAGGAAGCCAGCAAAGCCTGGTCTATTATGTCAGCAAGATGCTTCGAGGACCTAAAATTCAGTATCCTATGTTGGATAAGTTAGCCATAGTTGTGGTCCACTCCTTTTGAAAGCTTCAAAATTACTTCTAGGTTCACCATGTCGTGGTCCGATCCCGCTTCCCGCTGTGAAAAATCTTACAGAGACCGGAGACTTCGGGCAGGCTAGTACAATAGTCAGTCTTACTCAGTGAATTTGATATTGACTTTGAGCCTCGACAACAGATGAAAGCCCAGGCATTAGCAGATTTTGTGTAAGAAATAGCTCCAAAAGACATAGCCTTGACTAAAGCACCAAAATGGAAGCTCTATGTTGATGAAGCATCCTCAGCTTAAGGTTTCAGTGCCAGAATAATCCTCAGAGGACTGGACAAGGTTCATATTCGGTACGTAGTCTGTATCGAGTACAACGCCACCAAAAATGTAGCTGAGTACGAAGCACTCATTATAGGTTTGAAGTTGGCCACTAAAGTCAGGGCAAAACACCTCATCATATACTCAGACTCCTAACTGGTAGTCATCCAAGTTAGTGGAGCATTTCAAGTCAAAGACACCTGTATTGCCAAGTACGTAGATAAGGCCAAGCGGCTTTTATAACACATTAAACGGGATGAAGGTCAATGGGAGATCATCTAGATTCCCAGGGAAGAAAATAGTGAGGCCGACTACCTTGCCAAATTCACAGTTGAAAACAGTCAAGCATTCCAGGATATGAATTTCATCGAGTCACTAACCAATCCCAACACAGAAGACACTGAAGTTTTGGAGACACAAGTAGTCTAGAAATGGATGCGATCGATAATCCAATATCTAAAGTGCAGAACACTCCTAGAAGATAAGTTGAAGGCTCGGAAGCTCAAAACTAAGGCAACCCACTATTCCATCCATCAAGGGGAGCTCTACTGAAAATCCCTTTCACACCCATGGTCCAAGTACGTTTCTCCGGAGGAAGGAAATTACATACTCTGAGAAATCCACAAAGGAATTTATGGAGCAAATGAATCCCATTATTCACTCACTAGAAAGGCACTACTCCAAGGGTATTACTGGCCCACCATGTCCAAAGATGCCCAGTAGCTAACGCAAGCATGTCCCTAGTGCCAATACATGTGCCTGACTCAGTTATAAATATTCTTGACCCCTGCATCCCATTGGTAGCCCTTGGACATTCACCATGTGGGGGATGGACATCTTTGGTCCTTTCCCTCCCTTTACCTCATAGAAAATTTTTTTAATTATGGCCATTGACCATTTCACCAAAGGGTAGAAGTAGAAGCAGTCCTAACCATGAAAGAAGCCTGGATACAACAGTTCTTCTGGAAGGAGATCATTTGTAGGTTCAGCATCCCCCACACTTTAATTACGGACAATAGAAAACAGTTTGATAATAATAAATTCAGAGGTTTCTGGTCAGACCCTGGTATAAAGCTGCACTTCACCTCAATTGCTCACCTGCAGACAAATGGACAAACAGACAAATGGAAGTCACAAATAGAATTCTCATGTAAGGATTAAAGAAGAAACTTGACGAGAAAAAGGGAAATTGGGTCAAGGAACTCAACAATGTAATCTGGGCCTACAGAACCATACCCCGATCATCCATTGGTGAGACACCATTCAGACTGACTTATGGCATGGACGTGGTAATTCCCGTGGAAGTTGGGTCACCAAGTTATCGGGTAAGCTAGGATCTCAACCACACTATTAACAACGCTGATGCTCGGATATGCTTAGACCTATAAGAGGAACAGAGAGAACAAGCTATAGCAATAACTGAGGCATATCTACAAAGAGTAACATGGTACCATCATCAATGGCATCGAACAAAACAATTCAAGTTGGGAGACTGAGTACTCAGACGAGCAGATATCGGCAAAGGCACCTTAGGAACCGCAAGTTAGGTCCAAACTAGGAAGGTCCGTACCAAATCTCGGCATGCACAATGAAGGGAGCATACAAACTAAGAGAAGGAGGAGGCAAAGAACTACCATAATTTTGGAACTCCGATTCTCTCAAAAAATACTATCAGTAAAACTGTATTCAACACATGATTCAATAAAGTCTCTCTTTATTAATAAAATGCCTTTACATGTGATCAGTTATAAAAATAAACAAAAAAGAAAAGAGAAAAGGAATGTATACATATCTACTCCACTATATGTACACCCGAACCCCCAGGCCCAGAAACAGAGGGGGAAACCTCATCAACAGTCTTTGGATGCACTACAGACCTAATAGCAACAACAGCCTTTGCAGACTCCCTCGTAGGAACAGAATTGGCCTTTCGACGGGCGTCCTCTTTTGCAGCAAGTTTGGCAAAGTTTATTGGCATTATCTGGTCTAACACCACTAGATCCAGTCCCGAGTCTTGAAAGAGCATGATCCTCTTATACTCAGCCTGATAAGCTTTGAGAAACCCTCATACCATGCCTTGGTACGCCTTCTTATCATTTACTCGGGATTTCTCAAGCTCCGCCAGCCTCCCCTGGAGCTCAGCAATTTAAAGATCCTACTCTTCGATCCTCCTCGTCAGCTGGGCTTGGCTATGTTCCAACTCAGAAACTTTCTTCTGATTTGCCTCAGCATCGGACTTGGCCTCAGTATATTTTGTCTGGCAGTGCTCCAGGGCTGCCTTCGCGCCATCTGGCTTCTTCTCAAAATTGATGGCTATGGTTCCTACCTCCGTTTCCTTTAGGTTGTACTGGCTCTTCAGGTAGAAGTACTGATCCTTCGCCAGCAGTAAGGCTTGAGTCATCTGCCAAAAACCAATAATTAGCTTTAATAATAAACACGTACGATAACTACATTAGTGGCAGAAGCTAGCTTACCTCTAATGACTAGGCAATCATGGAGTCAAGCAATCCATCTAGGCCCTCATTGGACCAAAGCTGCATATCACCGAGCAGCCTTAGCGATTCTACGTATTGATCCTGCACTTGGTTGTTAGAGATACTCGAGGGCTTCATCTGCTTCAATATCCAACCCCTCATATCCAATCACCTAGATAATCGCGGACGCTAAACATAAATCTCTTTATCTAGCCCCTCTGCATCAGACTTTAGATCAATCAACCACCTTTTTCTTCGGCCAACCCACTTCGGCTATTCACTTTCCATCGTCACTTTGCCCTTGGGGTCAGTGGGAACCACTTTAGGGGCAGCAGGAACTTCAGGCTCAGGGGAAGGAGAGGCCTGCACTTCCTCTGCAGCAACCGACTCATCAACTAAGGAAATCCCGCCCACAAAATCAAAAAATTCAGCCATCTACAGTCATAAAAATAGAGCAACTCAGAAAAATAGCTCAAAGTAAAAAAAATGTACTAAGGGAGTGAACGCAACTCGGACAGACTCTCCATAGGTACCTTCGGGATGCATCCTCCGCTAATCGAGCTTTGGCAAGCCCATCGAGATATAGCCATAAAACCATCTCCATATTATGATCAAAAAGTTTTGCAGGACGAATCACCTTATGACACTCATCTGACCACATCCTCTGGACATCCAAGAAGTTCGACTGATGCTCCATAATAAAAAATGGTGTCTCCACTTCTTGTGGAGATCTGAAAGCTTCATAAAAAGGGTATGATTGGATACAGCCGACAGGGAGAACATCAACTCTCCCTTCTTTCAAGTCAACCTATACATATATCGAAAGACATCTAAATTGGGTTCCCTCCCCTCTTTATACATCAGTTGGATGAACCTGGTTAGTATCCTATAACTATTCAGGTGAAGCTCATCGAGCGCTGTGTTATTTTTATTCAGAAATTCTTTTACGAAGGGATCTAAAGGAAATTTCAAACCACCCTCTAATTGGTCAAAATATACAACTAATCTACTTAGCCCTAACAAGGGGGTATGGGCCCTAAACCTTTTATTTGCGGTGTGAAGGGTGTAATTGGTGGAAATACATAACCTCCTCCGATACCACCCCAGTAACCCACTATCTACATTAGAGATAAAAAGGTCAAAACTAACTTCTTCCCTTAGGGCCATAGTGAAGAAGGGAAATACACAATAGTAGAAACGAGGAAAAAGAGGAAGAAGAAATATAAAAGAATCACTTGGTTGCCACAAGCAAGAATTATGGCAGGCGAAAATGAAAATAGCAGAGGCAATATCAACGCAGTGAAGGCAAAAAATAACAGAAAAGCAAAGAAGTAAAATACGCCAGTTAACAAGCGCAACAGTATTTATAAAGACACAGAATGATTTGGAAGCATGCCATTAATTGTCCTCATTATTGCTGTATTCCTCCCTAGGCCATCAGGGGCCTTTTAGGAATAAAAAAGCCTATTAGATGAGGAGTCACGACAACGACGACATAAACACTTTGTTTACTGACATACGAAATGATGCATCACTCATGCGATTTCAATTACGAATCCCTAAGAGTTAAAGCGATGCCACCACGTGTCGGCCCGCCCACATTTTGACTGGGCCGCTTCATCAAGCGACTCGAAATGCATTTCAAGCAGTGTTTTTAACCCATTCCGGGTATCCGAGCATCTAAGCCTCACCCATCTAAGTCTAGTGACTGAAGTTGGCACCCTCAGGTCGCTTCTGTAGTATTGAGGTTCCGAGCATCTAAGCCTCGCATCCCTAAATCGAGCATCTAAGTCTCGTGCATCTAAGTCCAATGACTGAAGCTGGCACCCTCAAGTCGCTTCTGTAGTACTGAGGTTCCAAGCATGTAAGCCTCATATCCCTGAACCGAGCATCTAGGTCTCGTACATCTAAGTCTAGTGACTGAAGCTAGCACCCTTAAGTCGCTTTTGTAGTACTGAGGTTCTGAGCATGTAAGCCTTACATCCCTAAACTGAGCATCTAAGTCTCGCGCATCTAAGTCCAATGATTAAAGCTGGCACCCTCAGGTCGCTTCTGTAGTACTGAGGTTCCGAGCATGTAAGCCTCGTGTCCCTCAATTGAGCATTTAAGTCTCGCGCATCTAAGTCCAGTGATTGAAGCTAGCACCCTCGAGTCGCTTCTGTAGTACTGAGGTTCTGAGCTCATAAAGCCTTGCGTCAATGCACCGAGCATAAAAAATCAAGTGATGACTGGTTCCGTCATATCGTTTCCAAACAGATGGGTTAATCTATTATTATGCTCATACGCACTTGGCGGATATCCCAACTCTACAAATTATGATTCAGCAACGACCATCCATATACTCGGCATCGAGCTCTACCCATTGTGACTGAGGCTGGTCACCTCAGCTCACTCACCTTTATTACCATATTATACCCCTTATGAGAAAGCATTGGCATCCTACCCGGACACGACGGACATAAATATCTGAATACCCTAGGGGGACTCTTGATACCATCCAGAATGTTCCCGCCTAATTAGGGGCTCCTTACCCCCTAAATAGGGACACTTGGATTAGCAAGAAGGCAGATCCGTTTGGAATAAGGACTACCCCAAAGTTGAGTACTAAACACAGAAAGAACACTCTCCTACCAAGATTATAATTCATTATCCCATACGAAATCTGACTCCTTCTAGATTTGAGTATTACTATATATAGAGCCCTACATCCCTCACAAAGGGACGTCTCATTCTCACATATTCTAGCTATCTTCTGATATTTAATTTAGGCGTCGGAGTGTTCATGGGGACTTTCCCCACATCTCACCTTACCTCATGTTCGTGGATTATAGGACACCAAGCCCAAGAGTTCTGGAAACCAATTATCAATAAATTTAATTTTCAATTATTGTATTGTTGTTTATTATTTATTATAAATAAATAATTATTTATATTAAAATCAATTAAATTGGTTAATTTTTTTTTAAATTCAAATGTCGGGATAAAATTGTCAAAAATTTTAAGTATTTAGAGTTTTTATACAAATAAATTATTATAAATTTAGTAATTTAAAACGAGTTAATTGAACATTTTATAAGATGTCACGTTAATATTTTTATATAATTTTCATCAAATAAATGTTTATGTTAAAACCGTTAAATAGTTGTTAAATTGGGAATTTTTACTGAAATTAAAAAATTAAAATAAAAAGTTACAAATAAAAGATTTGAATTTCTTATACAGATAGGTCTTTTTAGGCAATTAGTTAATGATTTTCACTCAGGTGACTCTATGAATAGGGAAGCCAAAATATTTTAAAAAAAAAATTAACTAAATAAATGACATTTGTTACATTACTATTTAAATTACTTTATTTTAATTTAATTTTTTTAATAAATTTGTTTAAAACACGGTAAGTTCATATATTTTTGAAACCATTTTAAAATTTAAAATGTTGTAAAATATTAGGAAAAGCAAAAATAAAATATTAGAAAATATAAAAAAAAAAACCCTTTTCATTTAGACGTTGCAGCACCTATAAATAAAATATAAAATATAAAAATTAATTTAAAATATGTATTTTTGGTATGTTTAAATTTAAATTTCATATTTAAAAATTTAAAATTTGAACTTAAAGTTAGGAGGGTTAATTATAAATTTTAAGATAAAATTTTAAATTTGTTCTATTATAAATTAAATATATCCTAAGTATTTATGCATTTTGTTTCGATTGCATAGTGAGCATTCTTTTTTTTTACTTTACTATATATGTATATATAAATCGTATTTTACAACCAGTATTTTTAATAATCTTTTTAGAAAAAATTACTATCGCTAATATAAATACGTAAATAATAACAATAATTATATATTATTTAAAGATAAGAAAATCACATATTATTTAAAGCAGTTTAAATTGTAAAATAATTGATCAATACTGTTTATTTATCCTAGTAGATATAGGATTTCATATTTTAGTATTTGATGAATATTAGATTTCAATAATAAATAAAAATAATTGTACCAAAAAAAAATAAAATATTAAATAAAAAATAAACTTTCCTGATTTGCATGCATGTGGTGTGGGAGGCTCAGGCAGCAACTTATAAATACAACCAGCCAATTGAAGAACTCAATTCTCAATCACGCGGCCATCTGTTTAATATTAGATTTCTCTTTAGATTACAAACCCTTCCTAATATCCATATAAACTTGTTTCCAGAAAACAAGCAAAAACCTTCGTAACAGCGAAGATGACGAAGGAATATGATGAGAAGCTGCACAATAACGGAGTTTCATGGCGGAGAGGAAAATTACTAGGAGAAGGCGGCTATGGGCTGGTTTATTTGGCAGAATTGAAGAAACCCAATTCAAGAAATCGGAAGTATCCTCCGATTATGGCCGTCAAATCAGCAGAGACGTCGAAGTCAAGTTCACTACGGCAAGAGAAAGAGGTGTTCGACAATCTTCATCGTAGCTGCCCTTTCATTCTTCAATGTTACGGCGAGGAAACAACATTCGATAAGAACGGGGACATGTTTTACAATGTTTTACTAGAATATGCTTCAGGTGGAACTTTAGCTTCTCAAATTCAGCAGTCCGATGGTCATGGTTTGCCCGAATCTGAGGTCAGGAGATACACAAGATGTCTTCTTGAAGGAGTCCGTTACATTCACAGCCTTGGTTATGTGCATTGTGACTTGAAGCCTGAGAATGTGCTTCTTGTACCTACGGAGAACGGTGATTTGGTGCCTAAGATTGCCGATTTTGGGTTTGCCAAGAAGAGGAAGAATACGGCAATATCTTATAAAGTCGGTGGGACTAAGCTGTATATGGCTCCTGAGACTGTGGCTGATAAAATCCAAGACTTTTCTTGTGACATTTGGGCTCTCGGCTGCATTGTTTTTGAGATGTTCAATGGGTCTCCGCTTTGGTATGAATCTTATACTACAACCGAAGAACTTATGAAATCCATCGCTGATAGACATGAATTGCCTGAAATTCCTCATCATATTTCAAACGATGGGAGAGCTTTCCTGAAAAGGTGTCTTGCAAAGAATCCTATGTTTAGATTAACTGCTGACATGCTGTTAAATCAACCTTTCGTGTCTGATCGGACGACCACTTCTTCATCCGAATATGAAGATGGAGATGACCATTATTCCTCTTCCTTAGCACGTGACCGGTTGCATGGCGTTGGTGGTTGCATGGCGTTGGTAGTGCACAGGGGACATAGCTTATGAGACGTTCTTATAAACTATTAAGAAAATTAATCTTATCAGAAACAATAGTTTTGTTTTGTCAGAGTTTTCAAATCAATGTAAAATTCAGAATACTTCTCTTGTTATATAGTCAACACTAAATACAAAATCAGAAAAGTTATTACCTTTGTGCATATAGTTTTCTGCTTTCTCCATTTTTTCTTTTCGTTGAAGGTTATTTTGATGGATAGATTATTGAATCATCAAGTATAATATTTTCCGGAATTGAGAATCTGTGGCAGCAAATCAGAGAAAATTTCAGGGCTCTGTTCTGAAGGATCCTCTGTTTGCTCTGCCTGATTAAACCAAATGATGAATCTACGAGAAATGGTTTTGCTTAGGGAAATGATGTTATAGTCTATAACATCTCTGTGAAGCGAGAAATCATTGTTCTTATACACTATAGTTTCCCCCAGTTTTTGTGTCAAGGGAAAAAGCTGCAGTACTTGCTTGTACTAGAAAACAGGTTTTCTTGGGAGTTATCAGATTCTTAAGCTGAGTGTAAAACTTTAGAAAGGTTCAGGATCAACAAGAATTTGATGTCTGGAATGATTCCAGATGGGGTTTGGGCAGTGCCATTTGCTATTCTACTCGATTTTGGTGACGATGATTTCAGTGGACAGATATCCCCAAAGTTGGTTTGTGTTTGTCTACCAGTTTGAATCAGTTGATTTTGCAGAACAACAGGTTTTAAGGTCACCTTCCATCAGAATTGGAAAAATTGATGAATCTGCAGAGGCTCAACTTGAACAATAATAACTTCTCTGGCGAAATACCCTCTGAAATGGTGCTCTGAAGCAGTTATCGTCCATGCATTTGGAACAGAATTCATTGACAGGAACCTTACCATCAGAACAGAGAGGTTGTGTCAAAATGGTAGACTCGAATCTCGCTTCAAATTCTCTTGGTGGTCACATTCCTATTTGGACTCCCATCAAACGAGCTTCTGCCTCAGCAGATAGTGCAGAAATAGCAACTTTGCGTTTGACAGCTGCCTTGATAATTCTTCCCAAATAATCTCCAGCAATAGCTACCAAACTTGTAGTTGCAAGCTTCACATTAAAAGCAGCATCAAAATTGATTTTGATAACATTAAAAGGAGGGGCGTGCCATGACTCCTCAAAATGAGCATGCTCTAAATTCCTGCACTTTTCATTTTCAAAAGCATTCTAGTATTCATTCTCCCATCATTGCTTTTATGAGCAGCTGCTATGGGATCTGGTTTAACCCCTTCAAAGATTGCTAAATTTTTATTTTTCCAAATCAGCCAGCATAGATATAACAAAGGGCTAACTGTTTCATATAAAAAGACATTAACATTTTAATAACTTTTAGCCAACATTGAAACAAATTTGTTAACATAAGGAAAATGGGATGCAAAATAGCCCTTGCATGTGGACATTCAAACAGAATATGATTTACAGATTCAGATTTATCGCCATACAATCCACATCCTGGAGACTCCAAAAGATGCCCTACCAAGATTTTCTCTCAAGGCTAACGAATTATGAAGCACCCTCCACCAAAAAGTTTCGATTTTTAGAGTAGCAGGTATATTCCATCCTTCAGGATTGACAACTACACTGGAAATTGCGCTAGAAGCTTGATTATATTGAGAAACCTGATCACAGTGATTACAAATAAAATGATACACAAATTTGGTAGTGATTACTACTTAATGAGAAAAAAAGTATTACTTTTTATAAAATTATTGTCAGGTGAATTTTTTTTTTATCGCCATATAAAAATATATTTTGAATTCATAAAATTCAAATATTGTAATTTCCATAAAAATATTTCAAAATAAAATGTTTAAAAAAATTTCTCAATAAGATGAAGAAATATGGAGAAGAATTGATATAATCTATTTTGGTATTTGAACTATATATATATATATATATATATATATATATATACCACAAATATCTTCTAAAATAGTGTTTCTAGTAGATTTTATAGTTCAAAATATTTTTTTCTTATTTTAAATAATAAATTGATTTAAATGCGCTCATTTTACATTATATTTCATTTTCTTATTTTTTCAATGAAAAAAAATTTACGTTTTCTTTCATTCATTATACTAACTTTAATAGAAAAAGGATTAAGTACTCTTAGAATAAAATAAACTATAATAACAAAACAATTAAAATTAAATTAAAAAAATTAATTATTTTTCAAATTTAGTTGACTAAATGAAAGGTGACACATAACTTAACTAAAACGAAAAAAAAAATGAAAAGTTAATAATTATGATCAAAAAATGAAAAATAAAAAAAATTGTTTTCTAGTTTTGATTAATGAGGAAAAGAAGAACTTAACTAAAAGGAAACGAAAAAATATAACAATCTAACCATTATATTTAATACAATGAAACATAAAAATAACTTTTTTTTTTCAAGTCTTGTTTAATAAATAAAAATAATAACTTCAAATTGAATCTTTACTTGTGGAACTTGCATCGACTAGTAGAAATGACATTTCTTTATGGAGATCTGGAGGAAGAAATTTACATGGAACAACCAAAAGGATTTGAAGTTAAAGGAAAGGAGAAAATTGTATGCAGATTAAAGAAAAGCCTTTATGGATTAAAACATGCTCCGAGATAGTGGTACAAAAAGTTCAAGTCATTCATGGCGAACCACATCTATATAAAGATAAACTCTGATCACTGTGTCTTTGTGCAAAAATTCTCTAATGATAATTTTATTATTCTCTTACTATATATGGATGATATGTTGATTATTGGTTGAGACATTACAAAGATAAAATATTTTAAAAAAGAGATGAGCAAAACCTTTGCCATGAAAGATTTGGGAGCAGCTAAACAAATTCTTGGCATGAGAATTCTCCGTGACAGAAAGAACAAGAAGTTATGGCTGTCTCAAGAAAAGTACATTGAAAAGGTGCTTGAGAGATTTAATATGGGTAATTCAAAACTAGTCAATGCTCCACTTGCAGGACATTTTAAGTTAAGTTCTAAGCAATTTATAACAAGTGAGAAAGATATAAAAGAAATGAAGAAAGTGCCTTATACATAAGCTGTTGGTAGCTTAATGTACGCTATGGTATGCACTAGGCCAGATATTACTCATGCGGTTGGAGTAGTTATTAGATATCTCTCTAATCCTGGCAAGGACCACTAGCATGCGGTTAAATGAATTCTTAAATATCTTAGAGGTACTTCTAAAGTTTATTTACGCTTTGGTGATGGTAAACCTATATTATATGGATATACAAATGCAGATATGGCCAATGAAGTTAACACTATAAAGTCAACCTTTGGTTACATAATGATATTTGTAGGGGAAGCAGTGTCCTGGCAATCAAAATTGTAAAAATTTGTTGCTTTATCTACCACTGAAGCTAAGTATATTGTTGCTATAGAAGCTGCAAAAGAACTCTTTTGGAGGAAGAAATTTCTATAAGAGTTGGGTCGCAATCAAGAAAAATTCATTCTATATTGTGATAGCCAAAGTGTAATTCATCTTAGTAAAAATTCAGCATTCCACCCATGATCAAAGCACATTGACGTGCAATATTATTAGATTCGTGATGCATTGGAGATGAAGAGGTTTTCATTGGAGAAAATTCATATTGATGACAATGGATTAGATATGATGACTAAAGTCTTGACTTCAGAGAAACTAATGTTCTGCTTAAAGAAAACAACTTTATTTCTATGCCTCACTTTAAGGCATGAGGGGGAGATTTGTTGGGGTGGGTCCCGCCTGCAAGTGGGACCCATAAAGCCTACAAATTTTGAAGACTCGTGTACAATTTGACAAAAAAAGAAAAAGATAATCAAACTTTGCAGCACCAAATTCGATGCTGCATTTGTTGAAAAATTATTCAACTTACCAAATTTTGCATGGCTATTATAGCCATGTGGTAAGAGTTTTTGTGTGGGTCTTTCTTTGTTTTTTAAAGTGTAGGAGGTGTGTGTTGTGAGTGTTGTGAGGGAAAGAAAAAGCTGGTGAGTTGTGTGTGCAAGAGTAAGTGGTGTGTGCAAATAAAAATAGAGAGATTTGGGTATTAGTTTTGGATGAATGTAAAATATTTGTGTGAGCTTCTTTTTGGTATAAAGGAAATAGTGAGAAAAATAAATATTATTTTAGAAAGCCAATTTGTGAAGGTGAACCATAAATTGAGGATTGTAATTTGTAATCTCATTATTTTTATAGTGGAAGATTTAACTAGATTAGGTCCCATAGTTTTTCTTTTTATAAAGTTTTCACATAAAAAAATTATTAGTGTCCTATTTATTTATTTTTCTCAATTTATACGGCAGGTTTTTTACCGTCTATTTTATTCACTCATTGGCTAGTTTGATCATCTTATTAATTTCATTATTTTAATATGGTAAACTAAACCGCTTTTATATTACTGTGCACACTTGACCGCTTTTATTTATTTTGTAAATCTCATTTATTATACAGTAGAAAAATCTAATTAACCCAAACAAAAAGGTGTCTCGTGAAGAATCCTATGTTTAGATTAACTGCTGAAATGCTATTAAATCTACCATTCGTGTCTGATTGGAGCCCTTTATCCGAAGATGATAATCCTTCCTCTTCCTCAGCAAGTCATATGACGCATTGCGTTGGTGGTGCACAGGGGAGATATTTCGGGCGACTGGCCCCTGTCTGCTGAAGTTAGATTGATTTGTTTCATACAGAGAATTGGATGTCAAGTTTTGTTTTATACAGTTAACACCAAATGCCAAATCAGACAAGTTAATAGTTTTCTTCTGGCAGAATGTGGGAGCCAAATGTAAATTCTCTTGTTATACTGTCAACACTAAATACCGAATCAGAAAAGTTATTGCCTTAATTATGCATACAGTTTTCTGATTTCTCCGTTTTGTTATCTTTTCACTGAAGCTATTTTGATAGTTAGAGTATTGAATCATCAAGTTTCATGTTTTGCAGTTTATTTTGATTAAATATAATATCAGGTTTAAATTTAATTTCCAAAATTAAGAGTGAGGCAGAAATGAGAATCTGTGGCAGCAAATCAGAGATAATTGCAGGGCTCTGCTCTGCAGAATCCTATGTTTGCTCTGCTTGATTAAACCAAATGTTGAATCAAGGGGAAATGAATTGTTGTACAAAATTATATAAGTATCTGTTGTATAATGATGCTTACATTACTAATTTTTCTCTTAATCATGGAAGAGTTGCATTCTGACGGAAAGATATTAAAAAAAAATCTTAAATGTGGAAAAGAGAAATGAGTAGCCAAGCTTTGCAAAATTGTTTCATATGGTATGTTCAATTGCTTTTGTCTCAATGATTACACAAGTTAGCAGTGACATCACTGAGAATATCTTCTGTGCATGGAATTGTCAAACTTAAACTGCTAAAATACCTTTAGGGGCATCTGCAGAACGTGGAGCATTTTTCTTTGAAGGTACTAGAGACACATGGACTTCTGCTAATGATTCTGTGCAGATACAGTAGTATGGATGGCTGTGTGCCAATTCTGTGAAATGATTGGTGAAACTTGGCTGCCTGTAAGCCAAGAATGTAGAATTGTAGATGTATATATTTATAGATGAAATCCACTCGATTCCTGAGGTCGTGCGTTTGCCTAATTAGGACATAGCTTAGGAGACGGTATCACAAGCCTTGCCTTCCAACTATTGAACCTAAACCAGTGACAAAAACAGTCATATTTCATAGTAAGTTTCTTATGTTGAGGGACAATGTGCCTATGGAGGATGTGTTGAAAGATCTGAAATGATCTCTTAGAAATCAGTATCGATATATTCTGAAACAAAATTAGGCAATATCCATGGATTATATTAGGTACAAGCAGTTGTTGTCCTTGAAATTCCAATGTTATTAAGATTTTGCCAAAACAGATAAGAGGGGCAATATGCATCTACCTGTGTAGTTTGCTGCACAAGAAAAAAGATACAGAATTTTTGCCAGAACAAGTTTTCATTGAATGACGGACTGAATTGTGAGATTATGTCTCAGAACAAATACTAGAGAATTTCCTGACATGAGTTCTACATAAATTTACAGAATGCATTTTTCTTGAATTATATTCTTTAGAGAAAATACCACGTTTTCTTAGTTTCGAAAAGATACTTATTTGAACTTTCCATATCTTATTAATTTGGAGTTGCGAGACTGTGACATGTTATTCTGTGTGTTTAAGAGCTGAAGTTTATTTGAAAAGCTGATGTGCAAGAAGATTGCAGTTTTCCTGTATTGAAATTGAAACCTAAATGTTTCAGAAGTCAGAGCATCTTACTTCTCTGTCAGTGTAGTAGTAAACTTAGCTTCAAAACATAAGTGTTCAGTGCTGATATTGAAACTGTTAAGAAACAAGAGAGGAAAGCACAAGGAAACTTAACGTTTGAAGCTTGTATATATCGTTCAATAACCAAACCTGGTTTAAATACAAAAAAAGCTAACAATAGCAGAATATAAAGAGACTACAAGATACTTAAAAAGTAATAAAAAAATAAAAAACAATATTTCATGCTTCTCTGCAACTCAAACATGCAATGGCTACAAAGGGAGGTGAATTAACTTGCTTAAGCAACCAGCTAATTCAGGATAAGCAACAAAATGTATCTTGCGAGAAGGTTTAAGCAGCAACTAAGACGAAATATATTAAGGCAAAGTAAAGAATATGCTTAATGTCTTAACAGAAACTATAGCAAAATATAAAGACAACAGCAAGTGAAAGAAGTTTTAATGTCGAATTGATTCAGAGGATGCCAGAACAAGAAATTACTCAATTTTTCAGTTAGTAATTTCTCTTGCAGCTTGACAACTCAACATTGACCATCCCATCTATTAAAAAAATGGATAAAATGTACAAAAATGTTTCAAAATTGTTTCGTGCCGATTTATTTCTATATATTACATTAAATTCAAGCTTGAAATGGTTTCCATGAAGATGTCTTCCCTACATGGAAGTGTAAGACCACCCATTGGATGATTAAATCCAAATTCTTCTTCTGCCTGTCTCAACAATTCTTGAAATGAGGGCTGATTTAAAACTGAAATTGGTACTACGAACCGTTTCTTTTCTCTCTCTCCAACATATACGGCAAAGAATCCTTTAGGAACAGAAGCTTCTTGGTTTGCAATCAAAGATGACCGACAAAGAATTCTCTTAGCATGCAAAGCACTGCGGCAAAGAACAGCCATTCTTAAGAAGTTGCTTGTTTTTTTTTTTTTTTTTTTGGCTTCAAAACTGAGGAAGATTTTCTTGCAAGACCTGATTTGGTTGTGGACTAACACATTTATATGTTATATATAGCAAGATTGTTATATGTGGAAAATCTGGAAGGTGTGAATGAGAGGCGAAGAGGCTCTTTGGGTGAACAAACATTTATTGCCATAGAACATAATTTCCAAGACAAAAACTCATACATGGACAAGAACATAATTTCCAAGATAAAAACTCATATATGGACAACTAAAGAAATGAAATATTTAATAGACAAGGCCTTGTGAAGAGCATGTGAAGTAGGTGGCATTGCTTCCCGCTTTTAGAACAGACCAATTTCAGAAGATTAAGTAGTGCAAGCAAAGTTAATGTGACAATTGACTATGTGGACTTTTGCAGCCACCAAATCTGAAATTTGGGTTTCAAGGCGCCTCGTCTTTGTATACTCTGAAAGAGAAAGAATTAATGCTAGCATCAAGCTGGTCCCAGCATATATGACCCAATACGTCATGGGCTAGAGTTAGAAGTTGAGAACCTGAATACAGTAAAACTATATAAGTTATGAAGTGATTCATAAGATGGAAACATGTAACATTGAGCTAATTAGATTTGATCAGTTTACTGGTGTTTTTAACTTTTACTGATGTCTTGTAGTCTTTCGACTGAAGTGAATCAACGTACCAAATAAAGAAGAGTGAATCACACACATATAGAAGAGAAGAAAAAAGGTAAATTTGTACCAACAAAAATGGCTCTCTTGGAAAAACGTGCTTAGGGCCAAAAAAATTCGCAATTTATACTGATGCAGGTAGTAATGCTAGCTATCAAATGATTACAAAATGAAGGAAAAGGAGGAAAGAAATCAGAAAGGTGTATATTGTGTATAGTCACTCGTTTGATGAACTGTTGCATTCTCTAGAAGGCAAGTATATACAATGAGTTTTAAGTTGGGCAATTCTGCCATACAAAATTGTCTTCTGCGGTTAAATATATATATATAAATATATATATATATATATATATATATATAATCTACTTAAGCTAGAAGTGACATCAGCGAAAGTATCTTCTCTGCAGGGAATTGTCAAACCGCCCATTGGGTGATTGAATCCGAACTCTTATGCTTTACTTAGCAAATCTTGAAATGCAGGCTCATAAGATATGATACAGGAACTAAAAATCTCTTCTTCTCTGTTTCTCCAATGTAAACTGCTAAGAAACCTTTTGGTACATTTGAAGATACTTTATTTGTGGATATTGAAGATCGGCGCAGAATTTGCGTGGCAAGAACTGAAGCTAGATGTTTAGCCGTTGGTGTTTCTTCTGAAATCTTTGCAAGGAAGTATTGGAGGAGAATATGTCAACTTTCTTTTTTTCGCTGATATTTTTGACTTTAATATGTGGTTATATATAGATGAAAGCTGTATACAGAAAATCTTCCAACATCAGAAGTGACTAATGGCTGCAAATTGTTTGCAGTGCTATGGTTTGGATACAGACCATGAAGGGTCATGTGGTGTTGTCTTGTAACTATATCAGCAAATTGGGTTCTGTGGTGCTACTATATCCCTGTTTTAGAATGCCCCACAAAGCACATCTACAAAGGAATGGAGATCCACCAAAGTATTTGGAATTGTATGGCACATATGCTCAGTAATCATGCGTTTAAGAACATGTGGTTGAGACAAATGTCCTTGCACTGACTCTTTGATAGAAGACACATACACCTGATTCAAGACTTAAGAGTAGCATATGTGTCAACAAGGTTTGCTATACTGTATGCCCCATTCTCAATCTTTAGGAGGACTTTGGTTGGCTTATATAGTGGTGCTGGTGGATATGAACGTCACTGCCCTGCATTGGATGATTAGTCACAAGGCAAGTCCATGTGAAGTCCTCATGGGCTATGTCCTGACCGAACTCCTCCAAATGATTTCTATCCTGATTCTCTACAAATATTTTCATGCTTTCATCTATGTGTATATATGCATACTCCATTCCAGAGTCAGGACACAGCCAATTTTAGCAAATTATTATCTATAGCTACACTTTTTTTTATTTTCTTTTCATACTTTTCAATAGAACAGAAGCACCATGGCTAGACATCTACCTGCTGTTCTTGCCAAACAAATTCTGCGCCGATCTACATTAGCTCCGAAAGTAGCAACTTCAAGATCTTCAAGTGTGCGTAAAGGATTCTTGGCAGTTTATATTGGTGAGACAGAGAAGAAGAGATATGTAGTTCCAGTATCCTATCTGAAGGAGCCATCGTTTCAAGATTTGCTAAATAAAGCAGAAGAGGAGTTCGGATTTGATCATCGAATGGGTGGTTTGACAATTCCTTGCAGAGAAGATGTCTTCATCAACCTCACTTGTAGATTGAAAAGATCATAAATGAATTCAGTTACACTAATCACACAAAAACAATTTTATTTGACAGAATTAGCCAATTCAATGTAAATGTAAATGTACATACTTGTTTTTTAATGGGCATTTTTTATTTTACCATTGTTTGTCAATTTGTTTATTTATTTATATATTTTTTGTATTCTATCATTATTATTTCTCTCAATTAATGCTTGCTTAGAAACATTGGCATCTACATTTGATATTTCACCATCTGATCAGGTTTATACAGTGCTTAAGTAATTCACCATCTGACTTAAGTCTGAAGCTTTATTTTTCTGTTCAATTTTTTTTTTTTAAATTTCTGTGAGAAAATTACTTGTCTGAACAATATCCTGATACAAGAGAAATGAGATATAGCATAAGTAATTAATCTTATATGATATTTTCTACTAAGCACTGTTACCATCTCACATCATTACCCACAATAACAAGCTGAGACGTCTAAAGCTTGTCCTTCTTTATCTTAAACATATAATCTGATGCAATGAATACAAGTTGACCAATGGTCACAAGTGTGTTCCTAACCCAATATTTAATAATTGGAAAATAGTACTATTTGCCTCAAGATTGTACCTAATCCATTTATACAATAATTTCTTAGCTTTAAATCAACATGAAGTAAGCACTGATTCCAAATCTTTAGCTGATCCACAGTAGGATCACGATCTTGTAGTTGTAGGGCGTGGTGTCTTCCAACATATCAGTTCCATATCAAGGGCTTGTTTATTAGTTGCAAGACAAAGGCATGTGATTCCATCTTGTAGTAAGGCCCCAGCCAATTGGCCACTAATTCTCATTACCGAAGAATCTCAGCGATATCTGTACATCCTCATACATTTCTTACAGCCAACCAAGTTTTCAGATTCTCACCAAGTGCTCTACATCCCAATTAACAAATACGTCTTACCCCTAAAAATCATAGCTATTGAGTTCATTTTCTTGGTCCAGTCTGTTCTGCAAACACATCAATGAAGAAAGGATGGCTGTGCGTTTTCCTAGCGTTCTCCTCTGCGCTTCTGTGTCGGCGGCGAAGAAAGCTGCCTTGAGATCTTCAGAAGTGCGAAAAGGTTTCTTGGCAGTGTATGTTGGGGAGGCAGAGAAGAAGAGATTTTTGGTCCCAGTGTCATACTTGAACCAGCCTTCATTTCAAGATTTGCTAAACAAGGCAGAAGAAGCATTTGGATTCGAACATCCAATGGGTGGCCTCACAATTCCCTGCATGGAAGACACTTTCATTGATGTCACTTGTAAGTTCCAACTTGAATAAAATATTCTATAATAGACACATATGTATACTAATCACACAAACAATTTTTTCTGACAGGAATTTTATAGTGAGTATAAATATTTCACTTTCCAAAATAGTTCCTTATTATTTTATTTTTATCTTTCTGTCCAATTCTGATAGAGAATTAACAAATGCCACTTTACACAATTCTGCAGCAAAATTCTATGTCAAGTTTAGTCATTCATTCCATGATTAAGCTCAACACAGATTCATAACTCTGTTAAAAAAACCATGTCAATTCATTCTATGCCAATTCCCCGTGTATGTTTCAACACTTTCATAGTTCGATAAGATGTTGGTCGTAACTATCCAAAAAACTTGTAAAGATTAGTGGAACAACTGGGATTGAGTAAGTATGAAATCCTGAAGATTGAAATGGCAGATCTTCCTGAAATAATATCATTAATATCTAACTTTTAACTAGGAGACTCCATTTGTTCTGTACACTGATAGAGAGCAGCAATAACGCAATAACATTATCCCCAGGAACACTAAGTGGCCATAAAGAAAAGTGTGGTAACATCTTTGGAAGGATTTGACAAAGTGAAATATGGGTTGTAGCTGAAAAGCAGATGTCATACTTGTGGAAGACCAACCAATGATTGTTGAACTATGTCTTGACAAAGATGCAATATAAATGATAATCTTCCATATCTTTTTTTTTTTTTTGCCTTCAATTCAATGGTCTCGAAAATTAAATTTAGCATAAGAGTAGTGATGCTGCTTTCATAACTAAGCAGGGCACAGCTGTGCTATCTACACAAGTCCTTTTTGTGTTGCAAGTTGCAGCCTATAGCCAATTAAATCAAAACTGAAAATATTCTACATGAGATGCTTACACTCGGGAATATTCCATTCTGCTAAATGATCATTTTTAATTGGTAACTTGCATAAAATCCATTCATTTACGCATGAGAATTAGTACTGGAAAAGGAGTAGTAGCAACAAAAACTATTCAGAAAATGAGTATGCAAGAAAACAATTTGTATCCTCAAACCTTTCTCATTAGGCAAAATTGTTTAACCCTGTGACATTACAAATTTACATTGTATTGAATTTCCTCGAGTACTAAGTCAAATGCTCTCTCTTATCAGCATCTATTCAAGTTGAAATGACATCACTGAAAATATTTTCGATGCAGGGAATTGTTAAACCTCCCATAGGATGATTGAAACCGAACTCCTCTTCAGCGATGCTAAGCAAATCTTGAAATGAAGGCTGATTCAAGTAGGATATAGGCACTAGAAATCTCTTCCTATGAGTCTCACCAACATAAACCGCTACAAATCCTTTAGGAGCATCTGAAGTTAGAGATGCTTTACTGGCAGTCAACATGGATGGGCGAAAAATCTGCTTAGAAATAACACCAAGCAAGCGAATAGCCATTTTTTATTTTCTTGATGTATGTACTGAGAAGTGATTTACAAGAAGATTGATTATACCTGTATTCTTTTATCTAGAGAATGTGAATGTTTGAGTTGTTTGTGAGCACTACATCATTCGGTAGGTGTATACATAGAGGCAATGATCTGTGTTGCAAAATTTGAGTTGTCCCAAAGAACCATGTGATACTGTCTTCTAGGGTCATAGCTCATAAGGGCATCACATGGTTCTGTCCTCCATCTAGCTAAATAAGGCCAAATGATTCACAGCCATCAGATTTATATGTGTTCCCACGAAGCCGTGACCAGCAAGCATTAGAAATGGATGGTTGAATATTAATGTTGAACAAGGAAGCATAATGAGTTAGGAATATGGTTTATCAACAAGCTAAATTAAGGACTTGCTTTTGACAAATGAGTTAGGTTCTGTTATTGAATGATGGAAGTAAGTAGGCCATCAAAATTGTCAATGTCATTTAGTAGTATATATATATATAGACGCTTTTAATTGCGAACCGTCATTTAGCAATGAAGTATTGACACTATAAGTGCTTGGACATCACAGTCAGGACACTTTATATAGGCTACTTATACGTGAGATGCAGCTACAAGACCTGATTGCTGGTGGCAAACTGGTAAAGGAATTGAAATTTGAAAGAATTGCAATGGAATAAGTAAGAAGTTGTTGATTTTCAGAGAAGAAAAACAGAAGAAGAGCTGAAGCTTGAATTGCTTAGGTTTCATTAACTGAACTTTAACTTAAATATACACTAAACTAATGATTACAAGAAAAATTAATTAAAGCAAGTAATCTAAAAATCTAAAAATATAGCACACAATATCAGTGTGTATTATAAGAAAACCATGCATGCAGTTGTCTTAAGCATGCTGTAAATTATAATTAACAAAGCTCTTAAATCAAAACAAGAAAACAACATGCAGCAAATAGAGACAAAAATATTCAGAGCATAGTTGCTTGCTAACAATCTCCTCCTTTGACTCTCAATATGCTGCAAATTTTTCAAGACTCATCATGCCTATGAGGGATCTCATCTTTTCAAACCTGTTTCCAGACAAAGGTTTGGTTAATATGTTTGCAAGTTGGATCTCAGAACTGCATTTTACTAGCAGAACTTCAAGTTCACTTTGAGCTTCCTTTACAACATGAAACTTAATCTTGAAATGCTTTGTTCTTCCACGAAGCATGGGATTTTTGGCAATCAATACTACAGACTTGTTGTCACAATGGATCAGTGTAGGCTTCTTTTGAACAAATGCAAGATCAAACATAAGTTTCCTAAGCCAAATAGCATGGTTTACTACAACTATAGCTGCTTCATACTCTGCTTCTGCTGTTGATTGTGCAACCAGCTCCTGCTTCTTTGAACTCCATGTAAATGCACCTGAAGCAAAGGAAAACAAGTACTTAGAAGTACTCTTCATATCCTCATTTGAACTAGCCTAATCACTATTGCAGTACCCTATCAAAATTGCCTCTTCATTTGATTCTTTAGCAAAGGAAAATGAAACACCATAACTTGATGTCCCCTTCACATATCTCAATACTCTTTTTGCTACTTTAAAATGCAATTCAAATAGTGAGTGCATAAATTTTGATAATAAACTAACAACAAACATGATATCAAGCCTTGTAGTTGATAAATACAACAAACAACTCGTTAGACTTCTATATTTGTTTTGATCAATCAAAGTAGCCCCATCATTCTTAGTTAGCTTGGCATTTTGAATTAAAGGAGTGCTAATTGGCTTACAATTATGCATATCAAACTTCTTCGATATCTCTACTGCATATTTTTGTTAACAAACAAAAGTTCCTTGTTGCATTTGATTGATCTCTATGCCAAGAAAGTATGCCACTTCACCAAGGTCAGACATTTGGAACTCCATCATTTGAAGGTTGAATTGCACAATTTGATTCTTATAACTACTTGTGACCAACAAATCATCCACATACAAAGAGACAATCAAAAGCTCATTGTTCGCTAATTTAACATTTAAGGTTGGTTCACTCAAGCTTCTTTTGAATCCTAAACTCAAAAAATAATAATCAAATCTATTGTACCAAGCTCTAAGGTCCTATTTTAACTCATAAAGAGCTTTCTTTAACAAAAGACCTTAGATTCATTTCCAAGCTTCACAAGTCCTTCTGGCTAATTAACAAACACTTCCTCTTTAAGCATGAACATTCATGAAAACTGATTGAACATCAAGTTAATGGATTTTCCACCATTTATGAGTTACAAGTGCAAGGAGCATCTTAATGGCATCCAATCTTGCTATCGGAGCAAAAGTTTCGGAGAAATCAACTCTAAATTGCTGAGCATAACCTTTCACCACCAATTTTGTTTTTAGTTTGTTCACAAAACCATCACCATTCCGCTTGGTCTTGTATACCCATCTTATGCTAATTACTTTCTTGTCAGATGGCCTATCCATAAGAACCTAAGTTTGGTTCCTATGAATCATTTTTAACTCCTCTTGCATTGCTTGCCTCTAACTAGCATCTTTTGTTACTTCCTCATAGCTTGAATGTTCAAAAATAGCAATATTACATTACTTATAAATATCATCTATCATTTTTGTCTTCTACCCACCTTCAATCTCAGCTGAGCCATGGTGCTCAACTAGATTTTTAGGCTCATTAATAGTTGCATCTTATTCCCGGGGGTCTTTCCATTTAAGAATTTGTTATTTTGGTGTAATAACTCCATCTTCCTAGCTCCAACTAGCTTGTTCATCCACTTCCACATCTTTATGGATAGTCACCTTATTGGTGTGTGGCTTGTAAATTCTATATCCTTTAGCATTCGAGCTATAACCAACTAGGATACCCATTTCAGACTTTTCATCAACCTTTCGTCTCTTCACATCTAGAATATGAACATGGAAAATGCTACCAAAAATAAGGTGAGCAATAGAAGGTTGAAAATCATTCCAAGCCTCAAATGAAGTTTTCTCCTCCAAGGCACTAGTTGGCAGCCTATTGAGCAAATAAATAATAGTATTTATTGCTTTGGCCAAAACTTCTTTAGTAGTCCCTTCTTAAACAACAAACACCTTGCCATTCCGCAAAGGTTTTATTGTTTCTTTCACTCATGCCACTTTGTTTTGGTGTGTAGGTGATTGTGAACTGCTGCTTAAATGTTGTATCTTCATAAGATTTTTGAAATTTTTTTGATTTATACTCTATGCTATTGTTTGATCTCAACATCTTTAATTTCTTCCCTACTTGATTCTCAATCCAAGCTTTAAACTTCTAAAACACAACTGCAACATCTGCCTTGCTTAAAAGAAAATAAACCCAGCACATTTTGGAATAATCATCTATAAACGTAATAAAATATTGACTACCATTCAAAGACAGTGTTCCCATTGGTCTATAAACATTTGTATGCACTAGTTGAAGCTTTTCAGAAGCTCCCTATAACTGACCATAAAAGGGAGCCTCTTTTATTTCCCTTTCTCACAGATTTCACACACAACACATTATAGGCATATTGTGCATAAGATTAAGCTTACACATCTTTACAAGAGAGGAAAAACTAAAATGCCCAAGTCTTTTGTGCCAAAGTTCTAAAACATCAATGAAACTAGGAAGCACAACATCATTAGACTTTAGATTATGTACGTCTAATAGGAAACTTCTATGATGCATCCTAACGGACAATAACTCTACACCATTAGGATTACATATTTCATAAGATTTATTTTTGAATATAAGGGAGAAGTCTTTCTCTAGCAGCTAATCCACACTAAGCAAGTTTTGATTAATTTCAAGCATATAAAGAAAATCAAAGATTGATTTTGTATCTAAAGGTGTCTTCATGGTTACAACACCCTTACCTCTTGCTTGTATTTTGGACTCATTACCAATTCTTACTTTAGTTTGGCATGTTTTATCCAAGCTGCTGAAGAGACTTTCATCTGCTGTTATGTGATAAGTGCACCCACTATCTATGAGCCAAATCTTGTCATTGCTCAGGTCTGGACAACATTTAGTCGTGAACAACCTCTCCTCCAATTCTTGTGGTTCTATAATAAGGGCCTGCTAATTTTGCTTTCTATTTCCACAAATCCTTGCAATGTGTCCCTTTTGCTTGTAAATCTTACAGTGAACATCTAGCCTTCTCCAGCATGATTTTTCTCTATCGTTAGACTTAGCATAATGAGAGCACATAAGGATTTTCCCTTTCTTTTCTACTGCACTATTGCTTTCCATATGATTCTTCTATCTACCATCACCATTTGCTAACACCATGTTGCTACTATACTGGACATGCTTCTGTTTTGCCATAAAAGCTCCCTCAATTACACCATTATGCCTAAAAGCTCTCCTTATCTCAAGAGCTTCAAGTGAATTTATCAAAATTAAAAGCTTTATAGCATTAATATCCTTTAATTCCTCAAGTGAAGAGATTTTAGACTCAAATTTCTTAAGCAAACTAACAAGGATTTTCTTAACAATCCTTTGATTAGTAATAGATTCACCAAGCAATCTGATTTTGCTTACAAGAGTTGTAATTTTGTTAATGAAATCCTTCACATTTTCATTCTCCTTCATTCTATCAAGCATGAATTTTCTCTTAAGATTCATAATATGTATCTGTTACTGATATGCACTAGGTCAATCATTTGTGATTATGTATTAACTTTCTTATTTTATTAATAAAAAGGTATTTCATTATCATTTGATTTTATGATAATTATATGAATGGTTAATTCTTACTAAGGCCATCAAGTATATGACTTGATAGTAAAACCCTTAGATTAAAATAAGAGTTCTATTTTAATTATCCCTAGCCATTTATTCATTATATATAAATATTAAAGTATTAAGGCTAGTATAAAGTTGACTGATGGTTATGTTTTACTAATCATGAATATGAGATATTAAGTCAACTCATAAGTACATGATCAAAGATCATGTACTAGATTGACCCATTATGAAAATACTACATAGATTATTGTCATAAGTATTTCTCATCACAGTAATTTTATTTCGATCCTTTGACCTTGAAATCATAATGGATTTCTACATAGTTATTTTATGTTTTGACACAGTCTAACATTGTCTTTAATCAGACAATTAAATAGGATGTTATTGGATATGCAATTAGTTATATGAGGAATGTGAGTGATTCAGAAGGAATTTATCCCTCATTAATATGAGAAAGATATCTAAGGGCCCCTTGATGAGATAGACTGAAGGAAAATGCATGGCCACACTGAAATGAATTGATAAAGAGTTATCATTTTCAGTCTACTTGGAATCAAATCATAATATTGAACTATATAAGGATGACATTCTATGCCTTATGTTCAATTAAGATATCACGTGATAAAGGGATAATAAAATTCATTGTAATTAGGTTATGTCGGATTATTGACTTCACATGACTTGGGTAGTCATAATGTCTTGCTAGAGGCCACTTATGACTTGTAGGCCTAAATAGAGATTTAGACCCACTGCCAATGTTATGTGGACCTACAGGGTCACACACTTAGAACAAGTCCAAACTGAATATGGGTTTAATAAGCCCAAAATAAACTCTGTGGAAATAAATAATTAAAGTGTTTTATTTATTTATTTGTTTATTTATTTAAGATAAATGTTATTTTAAATAAATATGATATTATTTCTGATTTGTTTTAAAATAAAATCAGAATATAATAAATGGAAGTTACCAAAAGGTCATTGGTAAGTGAAACCCTAATTTGGAGTCTATAAATATGTTATATTCTCTAGGGTTTAACACATTTGTTTTTCCGACTTCCAAATTTGTTTTCTTCTTCTTAGAAAAATAAAAAAAAATTTCTTTTATTGTTGATTTGTAAGACAATAAAAAAGGTTGCTAGCACACACTTCAATTCGTTTTGTGAAGGGTTGTTCGTGTGGATACCTATAAAGGATGCATCCTTTTGGAGACGTCTAGATCCGAACAATCAAAGCAAAAGACTTAAGGTAAGGTGCCACCAGTGTGAACCTCCTCTCATCCTTCTAGAAAATCTTGCCTCTTCTGCATCTTAGTGAGATTCTTGAAACCCTAGATTTAATCAAGTAGTCAAATTACATGGATCCAAGTTTGGGAATGTGATAAATTTTTAATTTTTTTGCTGCGTTTGTATCATAAAACCCAACAGTATCTGCTTAGTCATGTCATTTACATGGAACTTCTCCTTTAAGAAATCCCAAATTTCTTCATCAGTTTAAAAGTAAAAAATCTTCTCAAAGATGGATTCAAAGACTAGTTTATGAAGGCAACTCTTGGCTTTAAATTTCTTAGCCTTCTCTTCATTAAAGTGTCAAATTTGACTTCATTAAAGTGTCAAATTTGACTTCATTAAAGTGTCAAATTTGATTGACTATTGGGTTATTTAGTAGAGGGTGAGGATCTTTATCATTTTCAACTATCTCCCATAAGTTAAGAGCTTGAAGATAACATTGCATCTTGATAGCCCATGAAGAATAGTTGTCACCATTAAGAATGGGAGTGCAATGAATGAAAAAGCACTTTGTTCTATAGCATTTGCCATTTTTTGAATCTTAGAAAGACCAATAAAGAAAGGAGAAGAAGGGATAGTGTTTGGGTTTAGATAGGTTGCTCACTTATTTTCTCTTAAAAAACTAAAGAATGGACTTTAGCTCATAAGTCCCTTAAGAAAATTGGTGCTCTGATACCAATAATTGATTTTTAGAGAAGAAAATCAAAAAAAGAGCTGAAGCTTGAATTTCCTAAGTTTCATTAATTGAACTTTAACTTAAATACACACTAAGCTAATGATTACAAGAGAAATTAAATAAAACAAGTAATCTAAAAAGCTGAAAAAGTAGCACACAATATCAATGTGTATTAAATGCAAACCATGCATGCAGTTGTCTTAAGCATGCTGTAAATTATAATTAACAAAACACTTAAATGAAAAAATGAAAACAACATGCAGTAAACAGAGACAAAAATATTCATAGCATATTTGCTTGCTAACAGAAGTCTTGAATTTAACATGGTGGATTCTTTAGAAAGGATTGATTGCATAAATAGTTCCTAGATCAAATGAAATTTTGAGCAAAAGACCTATGCTTAGCTAAGGAAACAAGTGAATTCATAATAGTACATACTTGATGTTCCTTAAAAGGCTAGCCATGACCATAGTAAATCGTGAAACTGCATACTTGTGGTTTTAAAGTTGTTAGACATTTTTTTTCTTTTGAAATAATTAGATGAAATGATTAATTCCCAACACCATAAGGGGTTGGTGAGGGGTGGGGTTCGCCCTACTCTAGACATCAGGATGTCCACACCTTTTGCCACTTGGGCTAGTCATAGGGGACAAAGCTGTTAGACAATTCATGCTTCTAGAATGAGACAATATAATTGTTCTATGTTTCTTAAATATTAGAATTATACCCTCTTAAATATTAGAATTATACCCTCTTTGAAAGTCAAGTTGCTTTCAGCAATGACAACACCCCCCCCCCCTTTGATTTTTTTTTTGTTTTGAAGGAGAGCAAAAAATATGAAAGTAGGCAAAAAATATCAAAGGACCAAATATATCAAATTAATTGAATGCAATTTCATTTTTTCTTATTATTTTTTATTTGCATATATCATATTAATTGAATTCTTATTTCGTAGAGAGAGAAAGCAAATTTAAATAAAGGGGTTACAGAAAAACTCCCTTTAATATCCCATAACTCTCTCATTTATTTCATTAACAAAACGAGTTATTTATACAACTTAGTTAATGATAAACAATGCTTAGCAACTAGCTTAAGTAACTAAACATGCCAAGCTACATGTATTGGCTTACAAAAAAAGGTTGTCTAAACATACTTAAAAAAACAAACTTAATAACTAAACATGAATACTTAACTTTTTAGGCTTTCACTAATATTAGGGAAAAAAATTTAGGTTTTGGATAATGAAAAACTATATTAATTAAGGGATAGGACTAATGTAGAAGCTTTTCAAAATTAGTAAAGACATGGTTATAAATAAAATGTCTCTTATGACTTAATTGTAAAAATGGAGAACATTTTATGATTGAAAATGGTATTATTTCTTAATATTTAAATGGAAACTATTAGCTAATCATCTCAAGAATATACCAAATCCATTTATCCAATAATTTCTTAGCTTTCTGTCTACATCAGCTTAGCACTGATTTCAAATCTTTAGCTAATCCACAATAGGCTCATGATGTTGTGGTTGTGGGGCATGTTGTCTTCCAACATATCAACTCTGTTGGATAGTAGAACAAATATTTTCTTTTTTTTGGAACTTGCTGAAATCATGTTTATTGAAAAGGGAAAGACACCTACTTATATAGTAGGATTTAGAATTTTAAATGCAGAAAAATTTGCTACATAACAAAATAATCTAAACTAATATTTGACTACTTCTTTGCTTAAGAATAGGAAAAACATGAACTGATGCCTAAAGAATAGAACCTAAATAGCTTTAAAAAGTCACAATAGTTAACACTCCTTCTTGACTTTGGAGCTGCACACACCAAGCTTTTATCTTAAGGACTCAAATCTTGCTTTGGACAAAGCCTTTGTTAAAATATCAGCATATTGATCTTCTGTTTTGCAATTTACCAGCTGCACTTCTCCTTCCTTTTGAACATCTCAAAGAAAGTAGAACTTTCTCTTGAAGTGCTTTTTTTTTGCCATGGAATACCGAGTTATTAACTATTAATATTACAGCTCGGTTGTCTACAAATATCTATGTACTTTCTTCTTGCTTTAGATGCAAATCTATAAGAAGTTTTCTGATCCAAAGTGCTTGATTTGTAGCAGCAGTAGCTACTACATATTCTGCTTCAGCTGTAGATTGAGCAATGATTTCTTATTTCTTTGAACCCCAAGAAAAGATTCTAGAACTAAGAGTAAAATAGTAACCTGAGGTGCTATGCATATCATCAGCACATCCAGCCCAATCACTATCCGAATAACCATAGAGATAGAAATTTTGCACTTGATAGAACTTTATCCCATAATCAATCATGCCTTTCACATATCTGAGAATTCTTTTTGCTGCTTGAAAATGAATTTCACTAGCACAATGTAAGTACCTTGATAGCAACCTTACAACATACATGATGTCTGGCCTAGTTGCAGTCAAGTACATCAAGCAACCAATTAAACTTCTGTAACATTTTTCATCAACCTTTTCAGCTCCATCTTCTTTGCAAAATTTCTCCTTTTGATTCATTGGAGTTGAAGTCGGTTTGCATGCATCCATTTGAAACTTGTTCAGGACTTCTTTTGCATATTTTTGTTGGCATACAAAAATATCATTTTGCTTTTACTGTACCTGCATACCAAGAAAAAATGTCATCTCACCAAGATCTGTCATTTCAAAGACCTCTTTCATCTCTTCTTTGAACTTGTTAATCAGCTCCAATCTACGTCCTATTACAAGCAAGTCATCAACGTAAAGAGAAACCATAAGTATTTCATCTTTGCTCTTCTTGATATACAAAGTAAATTCACTTTGGCATTTTTCAAAACCCAAGTTCAACAAGTATGAATCAGTTCTACTGTACCAAGATCTTGGTGCTTACTTTAAGCCATACAGGGCCTTCTTCAAGTGATACACCTTCTCTTCTTTTCCTTGAACAACAAAACCATGTGCCTGTTCTACAAATATTTCTTCCTCTAAGTACCCATTCAAAAATGTTGACTTGACATCCATTTGATATACAAACTAACCTTTTTGAGCAGCAAGAGCTAATAGCATCCACACGGTATCCATCCTAGCAACCGGAGCAAAAGTTTCTAAAAAATCTACCCCAAACATTTGAGCATAACCTTTGACAACCAACCTCGCCTTATACTTATTTATAAAACCATCAGGATTGAGTTGGTTCTATAAACCCATTTCACTCCTATAGCATTCTTGTGATTTGGTTTGTCCACCAATTCCCATGTTTGATTCTTTTCAATCATGTTCAACTCCTCCTTCATTGTAACTATCCATTTTTTATCAGTAGCAGCTTCTTCATAACATGTAGGCTCCATTACAGCAACATTACACCTTTGATAGATGTCAGAAAGCGATCGAGTTCCTCTAACGAGTTCATCATCTTCGTCATCATTTTCCTCATGAAACTCAATCTTTTTGTCAGCATCCCAACTCCAGCTGTCTGACTTATTGAATTGGACATCTCTACTGATTATGACTTTGTTGCTTTTTAGAAAATAGATTCTATAGGCTTTTAAGGTAGAGCTGTAGCCTACAAAAACTCCAGGTTTTGCTTTCTTATCCAACTTGTCTCTCCTAACCTGATGAATGTAAGAGAAACACAAGTAACCAAAAATATTTAGATTGACAAATTTTGGTTTGTAGCCATACCAAGCTTCAAATGGAGTTTTTTTATGCAAAGCCTTTGTTGGGAGTCGGTTCAGTAGATAAATCACTGTGTTTACTGCCTCAGCCCAAAATTTCTTCAGTAGTCCTTTATCATGAAGTAAGCACCTTGCCATCTCCATAATTGTTCTATTTTTTCTCTCTACCACACTGTTTGTTGCGAAGTGTAAGGTGCAATGAACTAATGTTCAATGCTTGCATCTTGATAGAATTTGTTAAATTTTTTACAAGTATATTCAGCCCTGTTATCAGATCTGACCACTTGCATTTTACAACCACTTTGAGTTTCCATAAAAGCTTTAAACTTCTAAAAAATGTCGGCAACTTTAGATTTAAGCTTCATAAAATAAACCCAGCAAAGTCTTGTGTGATCATCAATGAAAGCAATGTAGTACTTACTGTCATTCAACGATGGTGTATTGATGGTCCCTCCAATGTCAGTATGTACTAGTTGAAATTTTTGAATAGCCCTCCAAGCCTTGTTTTGTGGGAAAGGAAGTCTTGTTTGTTTTCCATATTGACAAATTCTACAGGAAGGTAGCTCCTTCTCTAGTTAAGGAAGTCCCTTTGCAAGGTTGTTTTTCTTCATGAAGCATACAACCACATGGTGAAAATGACCTAACCTTTTATGCCAAAGCATCGCATTGCCATTTTCTTTATGTACAGCAGCCTGCTCTTCTTATATTAAATCTAAGGCAAAGCACTTGTTTTTCATTTGAACTTTGAACAAGTCTTGGCCTTTTGCATCTTTGATTATGCAATCTTTTTCTTCAAACAACACTTTATATCCTTTTTCTAACAACTGAGGAACACTCAAAAGGTTTTAATCAATTTCAGGCCCATATAAGACATCAGAAATGAATTTCAAACCTGTGTGACCTTCAATTGCCACTGTTCCTTTGCCTTCCACAGTGATATATACCCCATTTCCAATTCTGACTCTAGAGACAGCAGTTTGGTGAATCTCTTTGAAGAGTTCACAATCGTAGGTCATATGGTTTGTGCAACCATTGTCTATGAGCCAACTTTCGGTTGAGCTGCTAGTGGTGAAGCATAATGCCAGAAACATTTGCTCGCTAGCTTGTTGATTTTGAGTAGCATTAGCTTCTCCTTGTTGCTTTGGAGACTTACATATTTTTCCATATGTCCTAACTGTCCACACTTGTTCCATTTTACATTCGGCCTCCACCAACACCTTTTTTGTGGGTGATTGGTTTTTTTACAATAAGAACAAAATTGAAAAACTTGAGTGTTACCTTTTTTATTCTCATCTGTTGAACCTCCAGGCTATTTGTTCTTATACTGCATCTTTTTCTTAGTTTTGCCATCATTGTAACCCTGTGATTTGGCTTGAAGAGCACCCTCAGTTGTTCCTCCTTGTCTCATACGTCTCCTTTATTCTTGTGCCTATAGAGCATTCAACAATTCTGCCAGCGTGATACTCGATGCATCCTTGATGTTTTCCAAAGATGCGATAGTAGTATCAAATTTTTCAAGAAGCGATACAAGAATTTTATGCACAATTCTAGAATAAGAGAAGTTTGTGCCAAGGAGTCTTATGTTATTGACAATGCCAAGCAATCTATTAGTGTACTCCTTGATTGTCTTTGATTGTTTCATCTTTTCCAACTCAATTTCTCTGCACAAATTCAGTGCCTTCATGCCTCTATTCTCGTTGTCTCCTTCATACTCTTGCTTCAAGAAATCCCAGATCTCTTTGGTTGTTTTCATTGTCATTACTCTATTAAAAATAGAGATTGAGACCGCTGTAAATAAACTAGCTCTGGCTTTAGATTTTCGCTGCTTCCTTTCCTTCTAATTTTTTATTTGTGCCATTGTTGGGTTATTTGGTAAGTCTGGAATTCTGTATTCCTCCTCTATAGCTTCCCACACATCAATAGCATCAATGTAGGCTTCCATTCTAACAGTCCATCCTTGATAATTTGCCCCATCAAATATCAGAGGAGCAGCCACAGTAAATGGAGTTTCTATATCCATATTTCTGGTTATGGTTTTGGTTTTGTGGTTGAATGGTAAGTGTTTATGGGTTTTGGTTTTTTATGTTTTTTATGGTTATGGTTTTTTATGGTTATTTGATTTCATAGTTCCCTTTAAGATATTGCTCTAATACCACAATGTTGGATAGTATAACATATGTTTTCTTTTTTTTAGAACTTACTGAAATCAAATTTATTGAAATGGGAAAGACACCTGCTTATATAGCAGGATTTATAATTTTAAATGCAGAAAAATCTGCTACATAACAAAATAATCTAAACTGATATTTGACTACTTCTTTGCTTAAGAATAGGAAAAACATGAACTGATTCCTAAAGAATAAGACCTAAATAGCTTCAAAAAGTCATAATAGTTAACAAGCTCCATATCAAGGGCATGCTTATTACTTGAAAGACAAAGGCATGTGATTCCATCATATAGTAAGAACTCAACTAAATGATTCTTAGCCACTAATTCTAGTTTCTGAAGGATTTCAACACACAATTTCAGCTATATATCTACATCCTTGTACATTGCTCATAGCCATCCGAGTGTTTAGATTCTCTTCAAGTGCTTTACATCCTAATTAATAAATACATTTTACCCTTAAAAAACCAAAGCTAGTGAGCACATTTTCTTGATCCAATAAACATTAACCAAGAAAGCATTGTTGTGCATTTTCCTAGTATTCTCCTCTGCACTTCTGTGTTGACTGCAAAGAAAGCTGCCTCAAGATCTTCAGAAGTGCCAAAAGGCTATTTAGTAGTGTATGTTGTGAAGATAAAGAAGAAGCGATTTTTGGTTCCAGTGTCATACCTGAACCAACCTTCATTTCAAGATTTGATAAAATAGAAGAAGAAGAATTCAGATTCCATCACCCAATGGGTGGCCTCACAATTCCCTGCACAGAAGATACATTCATCGATGTCACTTCTAAGTTGTAACTTGAGTAGAATATAAGAGAATAGAGAAAGATCCATGTATACTAATGACACAAACAATTTTGTTTGACAGGAATTTCATATTAGTGTAAATATTTCATTTCCCATATGAGTGATTTTCTTGCAAATGTACTATTATTTTATTTTTATCTCTATGTTCGATTCTTAATAGAGAACTTATAAATGCCACTACATCTTCTATAGCAAAATTCTATGTCCATTCATTCAATGACTAAGCTCGATACAGATGCATATATAATTTGGCTAACCCTGGAGTAGGAATACCCTGCGTATGCCTGATACAAAAGCTTGGGGATCTTTTCATACTCCCGCAAGATGTAGGTTGCAACTATCAATGGAACTTGTGACGATAGGTGGAACAACTGTGACTGATTGGTTGACAAATTTATTAAGTAATATAAAATAAATTCAGGTTGATCCCAATATGATTAATGTTTATCCAACTATTAATTTTATTTTTAACTTGTTTAAGAATCAAATATTAAGTGAATTATAATTGTTAAATTTTAATAACCAAAATGAAATTTAAATAATAAAATCAATTAATTTAAAATTTAACAAGAAAATAAATTTTAATAAGCAAATAATAGAATGATGTTAGAGATTGTTTTGCTATATTTTAATTAAGCCAAGCTCAAGAAATTAGTCTTTTTTTCTATTGCAATTTTAGGGATATCAAAGGTAGTAATAAATCTTTCTCAAGTAAAAATTACTTAAATTTATTTCTATCAATTGAAAAAGTTTAAACTAATGCTCATTAAATTAAAACCTAATCAAATTTAGTAGATAAATCATAAAGTACAACCAATTGAAATTAAAATAATTTAAGCTATCTCTAGACTTAAATCAATTAATCAAGCACTCCTATTTCTATTAAGATTAATATTTCTCAATAATTAATTTAAAAAAAATCAATTATGAATGTCCAATTCATAAACAATTAAGCTCAATGAATACTTCATGAAATAAAAGAAAAACTAATATATAAATCAATTTAAATTAAAATAAGTTTAACAATCCCCAACATAGACAAATTAACTAGACATTATACTCATAATATTCTGAAAATGCAAATAAGAAATATATCTAAGAACGAAAGAAAATTAATGAGGAAGAGAAAACTCTTTTAGTGCAGTTCTTCTCCTAAGAAATACTTTTGCCTCTTTCTCCCCATCCCGTTGCCTTCTCCTCTACGTGTGTCTCCAACTCTCTTAATGCCTTGATAAAAAAAAATCATCCCCCCTGCATGTGACTTTCTACTCTCTTTATAAAACAAAACCACTCATAATTTATTTATTATCTCTTCTCTCTCTCTTTTTTCATAATTGTGTCTTCATAATTATATGTCTCCCATTATTACATTTCTTTTGCCATCATTCCATGTCTCTCTCCATAAATTGCATGTCTCCAGAAGCACCCACTTTATTTATAAAAAAAAAGAATTGTTCACCATTACAAAATTGCAAGCTGCACTACCCCATAATCATGCATGTCCACCATCATCATCACATGTGCTTATGTATGCTACACCACCATTCTCTACAAAGTTTAATTCAACAATTCATATAAAATTCATTTTAAAAGAAAGCCAAGCACATTACTAAATTCATAATAAATATAAAAATAACTAAATTATAAAAAATTATAAAAATAAATATCATGAACATGCATTAACCAACCTAAAAAAACTGCTACACTTAACGTATAATTAAATAACCCCACATTTAGCTTCTTGCTTGTCCTCAAGCAAAATGAAAAAACAATACGAATCAACAATGAGAACTCGACACATTAATCAATTTTAACTTGACTGATTAATAAAATATCCACTTAATATAAGATTTAAATCATAAAACAAAACAAGCAACTCATGATCAAGAACATATATTCATACCCCACATATATATTCCTATTTACATAAGGTCTTTATTTTCTTATACAAGGTCACTTGGTTAAGAAGGACATCGAAGTTAAATAGGAAAAGAGTCCTAATCAGGAGACTCCCAAATAAGAAGAAACACTCTCCTAGTTGGGATAGGACTTATATCAAAGACTAATCTTATTCCTCTTAGGTTTGAGCATCACTATCCCTATAAATAGGACCCCATATCCCTCATTCTCATTCATTATTTTCTCTTATATTCTCGTTGTTCTCCTTTTCTCTCTCTAGATTCTCTCTCTATATATTCTGACTTAGGCATCAAAGGGTTTATAGGGATCCTTCCCACCTCTCACCTTGTCCTTTATTAATCACTTGCAATGTATTAGCTCAAGAGTTCAGAAAAATAAGTTATCAAGTGGCATTGTCTGTAGGAAGTCTTGAATAAAAGCCATTCGTACATATATCGGATGAACCCCAGACATCATGTCTTCTAGTCCACCACAAATCTTAACTCCTTACACACACATCAACCCATCATTGATAATACTATCATCCCCTTTTTCGCACGTTGGACCCTCATCTCAAATTACAGCAAGTGGTGCATACCTTCCACTTGGAAATACTCAACGGTACCTAGCTCTGGGCATCGATCTTCCCTACTATGTTCCTCTCCAACACCATCATAGACCTATACCTTTTATACCTTTTCCAACCTACAAGAAACACCTGCCACAACCACAACTAATCTAAACATAGTAATCCAAACACTCAACCTCTCCCCAATAAGCAAGGAAGCAATGATACGAAACATTCAAACTCAGATGGCCTTGATGCAACAATAGTTGAATGCCCTGATTCAAAGCGACAACCCCAGATCAACTTATACAGAATGCAATACTACATCTTTGGAAGTACTTGAAGCAAATAAGAAGTATAAAACCCCAAAAAGGGAATCTAGCTTAGCAATCCTAGCTCTTGATGATTCCAAGTTAGCCCAAAAAGTTAAAAAAGTTATGCACAAATCTCATACAAGGCCAAGGAAATAGGATAAATACATGATGGAAGGAAGGATGCCTTTTGTAAGCAGGATAATCTAAATAGAAATCCTAACCAAATTTAGAATGCTGCAACTAGATCAATATGATGGAACCAGAGATCTAATCAACCACATATCCTTGATAAGAACAAAGATGTTACTCTAGAGCATGAATGACAGAATCATGTGCAGAGTCTTCCTTAGTACACTCACCAAGAATGCTTAGAGATGGTTCCACCGTCTCCTAGAGAATTCTATTACCTCTTTTGAAGATTTAATTGAAAAATTTTAGACCGCTAAAAAATTCTAGACCCATTTTATCACCAACATCCCTCTAGCCAAAAATATTAATGACCTTTGGATGTGCCAGCAAGAGATCAATAAGTCACTATAAAGCTATCTGGACTGATTCAATAAAGTTGCTATGCAAATTGAAAACTTGGTTGGTGAAGTAACTATAAAAGCCTTAAATAATGGCACTGAGCTCAAAAAGCTCGAGGATAAGATAATGACAAAAGAGTCTGTCACTTTTACGGAGGTGATGGCGATGACAGTCAAAATGATAAAGATGGACGAAGACAGAAAAATGCGAAGGGAGGATGAGAAAACACCAGTTAAGGTAGAAGAAATATCAAGACCCAAGAGGCCAATCTTTCCATAAACAAACTTCAAAAACCCCATGGAAAGGTTTGAAAAGGAAGCTAAAAGATACATGCCTTTAAATACCTCCAGATCCAGAATTCTCATGTGGGTCATGCAGAATGGCATGGGAATTTCTCTAACTAGAAGAATAAGCCTGAATAGGAGAGTCATGTAGGATAGAAGGTACTACTGCCAATATCATCAGGATTATGGGCATGACACTAAGGCCTGCTGAGAACTAAATAATTTCATAGAAAGAATGGTGCAAAATGGCAAACTCGACAACTTCACTGACACACTTAGAGGAACTAGGAATCAGGATGTGCGGGAACAAGATACACCGAAACCAAAGAAAGCCTGGAATGAACCAGCCGACATTATCAACATGATTATTAGAAGAGAGAACATAAAGAATAAGCCTAAAAGAGTTTGCAGAGAAGAAGGGTCTGCCCTCAAGAAAAGACTGAACATCATGTTTAGTCTAAAGGATGAGAATCATGTTCAGCACCCCTACAATGATGCCCTGGTGGTAAGCGCTTACATCAACAATTATCTAGTAAAGAGATTACTAATCAATGATGGAAGTGTCATCAACGCATTATCTTGGAATGCCTACAAAGCAATGGGAGGCTCAATCATTAACTTGAAGGCTATCCATAATCCCATTACAATCTTCTATGGAGGAACCACACAGCTAATGGGAATAGTAAAGCTAAATTTGGAATTTGGAGATTAGGATATTGAAGATACAAAAGTTTAATCCTCCCACTAGCATACAACGACATCATAGGATGACCAGTACTTTATGAAACTGATGCAGTCACAAGTACCTGACATTTAACCATAAAGCCTCCTATCGAAGGTAGAGTTCTAACCATTTATAGAGATCAACACATGGCCAGGTAATGCTACCAAATGGTAGTCAAACCTCGAACAAAGACATTCCCCTTAGAATCTTAGGAAGTCAAAAAATAGGGAGTCAGCCCTGAGCCAATCAATAAGGTTTAGACATTACAGATTGCTGATGGGAAAATGGTAAGAATTAGCAATGAGCCTGACAGTGAGGGACAAGTAAGGTCCTCATTAAACACTCATAAGACTTTGCCTCTCAAGTATATGAGATTACCGGGCTAGACCCTCGGATTGCCTCACATAGCCTAAACATCATACCAGGGGCAAAGTCGATTGTCTAGAAGAAGAGGACCTTCATGTATAAGAGGCATAAGATAATTGTTAAGGAAATAAGAAAATTATTATAAGCTGGATTTATCAAAGAAGTCACTCACTCAGAATGGGTAGCCAACATTGTGCTAGTAAAGAAGTCCAATGAGAAATATAGAATGTGTGTAGATTACACTTACCTCAACAGACCATGCCCCAAGTATAGCTACCCACTACCGATAATAGACCAACTTGTAGAGTCTATCGCCAGTCACAGTATGTATAGGTTCATGGATGTAGCACAGGGGTATCACTAGATACCAATGAAGAAAGAAGATCAAGAGAAAACATTTTTCATTATGCACAAAGGTCTTTACTATTATAAAGTAATGCCCTTTAGGCTGAAGAACGCTGGAGCAACCTATCAAAGGATAATGAACCACATACTCTGGAATCAAATAAAAAAAATGTGGAAGTATACGTAGATGACATCATCATCAAGAGCAAGAATGTGAAACAACATCCTGCTGACCTTGATCAAATCATCCAATTATTGAGCTAGCACCAAATCAAGCTAAACCTAGAGAAGTGCATCTTTAGGGTAAGGGCAAGCAAGTTCTTAGTATTCATGATATCACACAGGGGAATTGAGGCTAACTCAAAAAAGATGGAGGCCATTCTCAATATGAAAACTCTGATAATAATTAATGAGTTACAAAAGCTAAATGGATAGATAATAGCCTTGGGGCATTTCATCTCTTGCTCAGCCAAATAGGGCCTACCACTATTCTAAGCACTAAAAAATTCCAAGAAATTTATTTAAACTGAAGACTGCAAGGCAGCCTTTGAAGACATCAAAAAATTCATATTCATGCCACCTTTTATCAGTAGACCAATCCTTAAGGAAACACTAAACTTATACCTTTTTATGGCTAAGAGTCAATAGCTTCAGTACTAGTGAGGGAGGAAGGAAGTTAGTAAAGCCCGGTATACTACATCAACAAAGTGCTCCGAGGATAAGAGATTCAATATCCAACACTAGATATATTAGCCATGGATTTCATCCACACATCCCAAAAACTCAGGCACTATTTCCAAGCTTATTCCATCATTGTCAGATCTAACTTCCCCTTGAGGAAAATCTTACAAAAGGCCTAAAACATCTGGCATATTAGTTTAATGGTCAATATTACTCAGAGAATTTGACATCGATTATGAACCCTAATAGCAAGTGAAAGCTAAGGCCTTAACAGACTTTGTGCAAGAAATGACAGTAAAAGACATTGCTCTTTTCAAGAGACCACAATGGCAACTCTATATGGATGGGGTGTCATCCACCCATGGTTTTGGCATAAGGATTATTTTTAAAGGGCCACACAAAGGCTTTATTAAATATGTCATCCGGATAGAATATGATGCCACTAATAATGCAATAGAAAATGAAGCACTCATCAAATGGCTAAAGTTAGTTACAGAAGTAAAAGTCAAGTATCTCAGGATACACTCGAACTTGTAACTGGTGATGAACCAAGTCGAAGGGACATTCCAAACAAAAGATCCAAGCATCACTAGATATGTCAAAAAAAGTTAGGTAACTCCTAAAAAATCTTGAACAATAGGGGGACTGTGGGAAATCACCTAAATGCCCAAAAGTGAAAATACAAAGGCAAACCTATTAGCCAAGTTAGCAGTTGAGGACAATCAAACATTTAGAAGACTCAAGCTTACCAAAGCACTAACAAAACCAACCACTAAGGATCTAGAGATCATGGGCATACGAGAAGCCCCATAATGGATGAAATGGATCATTTAATATTTGGAGAGCAGGATACTTCCAAAAGAAAAACTAAAAGCTCAAATGTTGAAGATAAAAGCTGCACACTACTCCATCTACCATGTAGAGCTCTACAGAAGATCTCTTTCACATCCATGGTCTAAGTGTGTATCTCTAGAGGAAGGGAACTATGTACTTGGGGAAATTCATGAAGGAATTTTTAGAGCACACGAGTCTCATCATTCATTAATCATAAAAGCATTGCTATAAGGATACTACTGGCCCACCATGTCCTGAGACACTAAAAACTAACTCAAGAATGCCACAAGTGTCAACAGTTTACCCGCCTTGGCCATAAGCCCTCCCACCCTCAACATCCATTGGGAGCCCTTGGCCATTCATTATATAGTGGATGGACATCCTGGGTCCCTTCCCTACCTCAACATCTAAGAAGAAATTCCTAATTGTGGCCATAGACCATTTCACTAAATGGATAGAAGTGGAAGATGTACCAACCATCATAAAAGCCCAGACTCAACACTTCTTTTGGAAAGAAATCGTCTATAGGTTCAGAATACCACATACCCTGATCACAAACAATGGAAAGCAGTTTGATAATGAGAAATTCAAAAAGTTCTATTTCGAGCTTAAAATAAAGCTCCAATCAAGATTGGTAGTTCACCCGTAAACAAACAAACAGAGAGAGGTCACCAACAGAACCATCATGCAAGGGTTAAAGAAGAGGCTCGATGAAAAGAAGGGAAACTAGGTCGAAGAGCTCAATAATGTCATATGGGCTTACAGGACTATGCCTAGAACCTCCACAGGGGAGAGGCTATTCAAATTGACATGCAGGACGAATGCAATGATACTGGTTGAAATTAGGTGACCAAGTTACAATGTTAACAAAGAATTAGACTAAGAAGTCAATGGCATAATTACCTGAATATGCCTGGATCTACTAGAAGAAAGACGAGAATGAGAATTCACTGTGCAAAAGCAAAAAAATGAAAGTTAGTTTAGTATCATCATCAGCATATCCAACCAAGACAGTTCAAGATAGGAGATTAGTTATAAAAAATTTTATATATAAACTTTTTTTTGGGTAAATGTATAGGTAGTTAGTTAAAAATAATTATGTAATTAGTTAAGGAAAATTTTTTTATTTACTTATCGAATTTTTATTTAGTTATAGAATTTTTATTTTATTTAACCTATATTATATAAAACATATTTATGGAAATTAGTAAAAAATTATGTATTTAGGTGGTTACTAAAAATATGTGCTTTCTATAAATAGTTTGATGATAATTAAAATTTATATAATCTCTTAATTACGTAAGTTTTGTTATGTAGTTAATCAAATTTATATTTTAAAAAAAATTATTTTTTTAAAAATTAATTAAAATGTAAAATTTAAAATTATGATTTAACAATTATGATTATGTTATTTTTAATGATATGATTTAAAATTATTTTATAAATACGACTTAATAGGAGAGTAATAAATATCATATACATATACATAATATTTACTATTAAAAGTACCACATACTGGAAATTATTTTTCTTTTTTATCATAATTTGGTAAATAGCCCAAGCTCCACACACACACCACTCATGCATTAATAATAATAATAATAATAATAATAATAATAATAATAATAATAATAATAATAATAATAATAATAATAGATTGAATTAAAATAAAAAATGTTAAAATTAATAAACAAAAAGTTTTAATATTATCATAAATATGATATTATTTTTTAATATTATTATAATTAATTAATTGTAAACATTATAAAATTAAAATTAAAAAAAATGACGAATTAAAAAAATAAGAAAATGATCAATTTTTAATAAAATATAACTAAAATTATATTTATGAACTTACATTATAATTTTATTTTCAACTACAATATACAAAAATGACTATGTTTTAATTACTAATTATCTAATGTAATATAAAAAAAATGTAACATTTAAAATTTAAAAATAAAAAAGTCATAATATTATTATAATTATGATATTTTTTTTAATATAATCATAATTATTTAATCATAATCATTATAACATTAAAATTAAAAATTAAGAATTTTGAAAAAGTAGGCCAATTACGCAACACACATAACAATCATATTAGTACAATAGTAATGATAATAAAAGCATAGTAATATATTTGATAAGTTATTATATAATGATAAATAAATAACATGCAAAAATAAAACTGAATATAAACTAAAATAAATTAAGATTGATAAGGCTTCTTTTTTCGTACTTTGGATCATAAACCCAAGTTACGACGCTGTGTTATTCGACTAGAGCTCATGTCAATAAACTGTGAAGAATGGGAACTAACTCCAGCTATGCCAACATCATCATCATCAACATCATCATTATCATCATCATCTTCATTATCATCATTATCATCCTCATTGTCATCGTCGTCATCATCATCAACAAGAGTGGAGTTGCGAGGCACAAACAGATTTATATGTGTAAGAGGTGTAAAATGTGAGGGTGCTATTGTAGATGTAAAATGCAATGGTTATATTAGTAATGCATGAATTAGAGTGGCAACCCGAGAAAGCAAATTTGTAATGGGATTGGGAGCCGACATCATCTGATGAGGTGAGGGAAAAGGACTAGAAGGATAAGAAAATGGAATCTAGTTAGGAAGAGTAAGCTTTAATGGAAAAGTTAAGGAAGAAGGTCTAGGTGGCTGAGAAAAGGGAAACTGAGGGGAAGGAATAAAAGAGGATAAAGGAGGACTGAGTGGATAAGAAAATGGAAAACGAGGGGAAGGAGTGAAAGAGGATGAAGATGGACCGAATGGATAAGAAGAGCAAAACTGACTGGCGAGAGGGAAAGAGGATGAAAAGGAATAAGTAACATCAACAAATGTAGATGAGAGGTTAATGTTAGCAAGAGATGATGAAGAGGATAGCTGAGTATGAAAAGAGACAGGAGGAGGAATAGCAAATATCAAAGTTGGGGCTTAATGAGGTATATCAGCTGGACCATGTCATCGTGTGTGATGTTGATGACATAAAACCATATACTCATCAATAGCTCTAATATTTTATAAGTTTTCTGGGAGTGGAACATGTACTAGTGTAGGTTCAGGTCGGGGCTTCTCATCAGTAACTCTGCATCTGGAATCATTAAATGCAAATAGTGCACTACTGGATAGGTGTGTGGACTGAGCTACATCTTAAGACAAAGATATATGCTCTAAAGCATCAACATACATGTTAAAAACTATAACAGAAATTATTATCCTCAAGTAAAGCTTAAGTTAAATAATTTGATACTAAGAATGAATGTGTACATACAACTAATGCCAACTAAGCACTCCTAGGTGAGATCCATCTGCGTATAATAGATTAGTACCACTCCAAATATTTTGAATGATAATATCTAGCTTGATGTGAAGTTATGCTTCCTACAACACTATGAGTGTGACAAGCCCAAAGATCCACCCATCTTGCATGTTTCACTAGCCAGTCAACATCTTAGTCACATAAATCATTATAATGCAAAGCATCAAGCTCGAATGGTATAGTAGGTATGGGCTGGGCATATCTAAATTGACGTAGTACCCTATTAGGGTAGTACAATTCAACAATATGAATACAAATGAGTGGCATGACTGAACGCCAAATGTCGCAGCCCTATAAACAGTAAGTTAGTAGAAGTTAAATAACTTCATTACTATAGGGCTCCCAGATAATCTAAAAAAATATAAAAAACCAATATATGGTACAAACATTTATGTTACATTGGTAAAATGAAAAATAAATTATTTCTTCAAATGTTCACCTTTTCCATGGTAAGTTGTACTTCATCCTCTTGTGCATTATCGAATCTAAAGCGAATGTCGATGATAACATACATCGTAATAGAAGTAGTTGTTCGAGATCTACTCCATTTGAAAAAAAATTATATTAAATTTTGTTGCATATGTTAAAAGTTTAAAATTTTATTTCAAAAAAACATAATTATAAAAATTTATACCTTTGGCATAAAGAAGCATCTGATGGAATTGCATTATCATGTATTGTGGGAGCGAGAAAAAGAAATCACTCCCAAGCCCAAAATTGAAGCAGAAATAGTGGGCTTTTGTAAGCACCTAATTTCGAGATGATGGAGTATGGATGCGACAGAGGACTCTAATGAAGAAAATATTATAAATAGATATTCAACACTTGAAATTTGAAATCTCAAAAGCATAAATGTGTTTTTAAAATAACTTAATTGGTTTTTTAAAGGACTTAATTTGTAAAATTTTATTTCTTTTAGGCGTCACTCAATAATTAAAAGTTAAAAAAAATTAGAATTATGTAATTTCAATCAGAATTACATAATTCCAATCGAAATTATATAATTCTAATTAGGATTATGCTATTCTGATCGTGTTCCGTTTGTGTTTTTTGGTTTTTCAGTAAAAAAAATTGTTTTTCAATTTTTAATTGGTCAAACAATGTGATAAATCCCTTTTCTAAGGCTTATCTAAATTTTTTAAAAAATTAAAAGTCCTTATTAAACCAAAATTTTATCTCTGTGAAGGAGAGAAGTCATAATGAGATATGTGACCTTTAGCTAGGGTTTTCTATATAAACCCATCTTAACTATCCTATGAAGGGGGGGGGGGGGGGGTTTCTTCTTTTCTTTTTGAATAGGGCACAACTTTAAACTCTAAAAAGGAGCTTTCACAAAGGAGAGAAGAGACACCCAAAAAAAAAATCTTATTGATGTACTTTTCTTTTAAAAAGAAGCAATAGACCTTTTGGGAAGAGAAAATCAAGCATTAAAGATTTATTCTAGAAAACAATGGTGATTTATATTACTCTAAGGAGTAAATCAATACTGTATCTATCCAATCATCTCTTCTTCTACCCTCTTCTATTTATTTTTTTTTATTATTTTGGTTTTATTTAATTTTAATTTTAATTTTGTTTAATTACTAATCATTGTCTTTTTTTTTTTGTTTATGATTATGGATGGAGTTACATGATGAATTCATTATAGAGAACAAAATTGATAAAGATCCATAGGATGCCATGGATTGAATTTTGTGTTTGAATATAGTTTCTAGGTTTATTTATTTGTTATTATTTTATTGGTTATTTTATTTTGTGTTATTATTCATTTATTTTTTTTAGTTGTATTAATTTTTTTTATTTTCAATAGATTATTGCAATAGCCCCAATAGTGGGATAATGAGATCTTGTTGTTTTATTTTTATTAATTGATTAGAAATTTAGGTTTATCCAGGACAACTTTAATTAAAATTAATGGTGGTTGTAGTAAATTTAAGTTGCATATAATTTTATTAGGGTTAGATATCATCAAATGCATTATTAATGTAGTTTTATTTATTATATAGTTTAGTTTATTATCTTCATGTTTTTTATTCTTTCTTATTTATGCATTTTAATTAATTGTTTGTACAATTATGTTATTTGATTTGTTAATTTTTATGATTTTTATATCATGTTTTGTTGTGTTTTCCTTAAACTCTTGATTTTAGGATTTTTAGGTTTAACAATTAGATTCACCTTTTCTTTAATAGGTTCATTAATTTAATTAGGACTAGGTTTATTTAATTAAATTTGATTTTAGGCCCATAATAAACTATATTTAGGTAAGAAATAATTTGGGCTCACCAAGCTAATTTAGACATAGGCCTACTTAGATTAATTAAAATTAATTAGACATAGCCCATTAATTTAAAACCTTTTCCATAACTTGTAGATTTAATATCACCTTATAATTAAAACTTTAGAACTAGGCTCAGTAATTTAAATACTTCATAATTTGTAGACTTAGGCCCTATAGACGACGGGGTTTAGCACACGTCCAAGATTTTAGCAACTGTGACATTGTTTGAGCTGAGGGCTCTAGAGAACATACTAACCACTGTCACAAAGACATGGTGTAGAGGTGAGGAGTCACCACTTAGGGTAATAACTAGGACAAATAAAAAAGGTGGTACTCAATTCTCTAAAAGAAAGCTAGCACAACAACCAAAAGATTTTGGATATGAAATACCAACTTCTTTCAGTCTCATGTTCTTTTATAATTACCTTATGAATTACTAAATTATCCACTATTTACATACAATTTTATATAAACCCTTATTGTAGCAATTAACTCTAAGGCAAACTAGTCATGAAAAATAAAAGTAAATAATGCATTCAATATAATCCCTAAGTTAGTCTAATCTACATTGATTTTAATTAAATAAGCTAAATCTACATGTTTTTAATAAGTGACCCTAAAGGGCCTAATTCCTTTTAATTTTAATTAAATTAACCTAAGTCTATTTATTTTAATTCTAAAAATGGGTCTAAATCTACAAATTATGGAGTATTTAAATTAATGAGCCTAATTCTACATGTTTTAATTCTAAGGTGATCTTAAATCTACAAATTATGAAAAGGCTTCAATTAAATGGGCTAAGTCTAATTAATTAGATTAAATTAGGTGGGCCTATATCTAATTTAATAAATGGACCTAAGCTATCTCTACCCTAAAAGTCTAATTAATTATGGACCTAAAGATATATTTTAATTAAAACCTTGACCTAATTAATTTAAATGAAATAGGCTAATTAAAGGGTAAGCTAAAAAAGAATTATTTAGACTTAAACATAAATGAATGAGTTAAAGCCTAACATGAATTTAAGGCCCAAAACACATAAAAATAAATAAATAAGCCAAAAAAACATTAAAAAAAATCAAAACCATAATTTCCATTAACATGCAACCTAAATTAATCTACTTCCTCCATTGATTTTAATAAGTTACCCAATTAAAACCCTAATTTTACTAACTAATTCATCAAAATAAACATAGAACCACACATATAATTGTACTATTCCCACTATTAGGGTTATTATAATAATCTATTGAGAATAAAAAGAAAACTAATTAATACAAACCAAAAAATATAAATAAAATAAAGCAATAAAATAAAAAAATAATAAAAAACCTAGAAACTATATCTCTACAAGGTCTTATTTATGGCATTCCATGGACTTCTCATGAATTTAGCCCTCCAAACATGATCATCATGTATTTTCCTCCATAATCACCATAAAAAGAAACAAAACTTATGATTAGTGAATAAATTATAAAGAAATTTGAATAAAATTAAAACTCAACAAAATCAAAAAGAAAAATAAAAGACGAATATGGAGAAGATGATGATTATGGATGTTCTTAATAGAGTGGTAGTCAGATTTTGTAAAATCACCGTTCTTGATAGGTTTTCAAATATTATCCTTCTACTTCTCTAAAAGCCTCTAATTAATAAAAAAAAACAAAGAAAGTTTTGTGTAAAGAATCAAAAAAGAAAAGCTATGTATAGAATGATGATACCAAAAAATCCTCCACAAAAAGAAAAATCCTCCTCCTCCTCCTTCCTTAGGAGCCAAACCCATCCTTTTATTGAAAAACAACACAAAAATCCTAGTTCACGTGTTGGTAGAGTTTCATTCCTAAAAGGACTTTATTTTCTTAAAAAAAGGATAAACATAAAAAAATTTAAGAAAAATCGTTCAACCAATCAGGATTAAAAAAAAAGCATTTTTTATTTTCTAGAAAATCCAAAAATCATACAGAACGAGTCTAATTTCAATTGGAATTGAGTAATTTTGATCGAAATTACACAATTCTTATCAGAATTAGTGTTATTCAATCAGAATTGTGTAATTCTAATCGGAATTACATAATTCTGATTTTTTTAAACTTTGAATTACAAAAAGACCCCTGAAAGAATTTAAACTTTCCAATTACGTCCTTAAAAAGCATTGCAATTTATTCCTTAAAAACATTAAATTATTTATTTAAAAAATACAATTAGACCTCTAAAGTTTCAAAACTCAAGTATTGAAGACCTATTTAACATTTTTATCATTGGAGTCCTTTGTCGCATCCATAACTCATTATCTTGAAAGTAGGTGCCTACAGTTGCCCCCCTTTATTGCTTTTTGTTTGACAAATTATGACTTACTTATGCTCCGTGAAGCTTTTGCTTATGAACTTGCTATACTCGGACGTACAACATTGATTTATAAGGACATATCATACTCGATCATATGATGTTGACTATAGTCAGTCCTATAGTCTTGTGTGAAAGGGATACATTGCACTCGATTGTACAATATGGACTATACTCAAACATATAGTACTGAGTGAAAGGATACACCACACTTAGTCGTATGATGTTGATTGAAAATACATTGTTCTTAGTCATACAATGCTAACTATACTCAGTCATATAGCCTAATTTGAAAGGGATACATCATACTTGGTCATATAATCTTATTGAAAATGCATTATACTTGGTCATACAATGTTAACTATACTCGAACGTATTGTCTAAATTAAAAAGATACATCACACTCGGTCGTATGATTCCGATTATACTTGGTCATATAATCTTGATTGAAAATACATTGTATTCGATCATACAATGCCAACTACACTTGACCGTATGGTCTTGATTAAAAAGATACATCACACTTGGTTGTATGATGCTGACTACACTCGGTCGTATAGTCTAAATTGAAAATACATAACACTCGGTCATATAGTGCAAATTGAAAGAATACATTGTACTCGATCATACAATGTTGACTATACTTGGACGTATAGTCTAAATTGAAAATACACTACACTCTGTCATATAGTGCAACTTGAAAGAATACATTATACTCGGTCGTACAATGTTGACTATACTCGAATATATAATTTGAATTGAAAATATACTACACTCGGTCATATAGTGCAAATTGAAAGAATGCATTGTACTTGGTCATACAATGTTGACTATACTTGGACGTATAGTCTGAATTGAAAATACACTACACTCAGTCGTAGAGTGCAAATTGAAAGAATCCATTATACTTAGTCGTACAATATTGACTATACTCAGACGTATAATCTAAATTGAAAATACACTACACTTGGTCGTATAGTGTGAGTTTCTTTTCTACATGACAAATTCAATAATCTATGCAATTTAAGACTAAATTGCAAAGAAAATTTTGGACTTACATGCAAACAAAGCTAAAGGACTAAAATGGACATTTACCACTTCAATATAAGCATTTTTTCCTCTTTTGTTGATTAATTCTTCTTTTGCTCTTCTCTTCTTTTCATTTTCTCTTGATTTTCAAAGTTTCTTTCTTTAATTATTCTTTTATCTAACATCCATTTTTGAATCCATCTTATCCTATTGCTCACCCACAATACAGACTATATGGGAGCAACTATAGATAATCAGATCTAATCACTTCATATCTACATTTTCCTCAAAATGATTTGGCACTCCATAAAGGTAAAGATGTGCTTCCTTTGACTCATTTACACCTCCACAAATGTTCACAAGCTGGACTTGAGGTAAATTTTCTTCCTCTATCTTCAATTCTACAATAAACATATTCATTTAGTGTCTAAAAATTAATATGTTCATGCATGCAATATGAAGATATTTGCTATATAAATCAAATAAAACTTATAGAAATTTGACATTTTAGAACCAAAATTTTGCAAAATTAGTCTCAACATGTCACAGGACTAACAGAAATATGTTTAAATTTTCTAAATTTCTCATTGGGATTTTGAATTTTGGGTTGAAATTCTTGGATTTCCAATCAGAATTCTTAGATTTTCGATCAAAAATTTGGAAATCCAATTGGAATTTTGGATTATCAGAAATCCAATCTTCCGATTGAGCCTTAGCCTATTTTTTTTATTTTTTAACTTCTTAAACAAACAAAACACAAGCATTTGTAAAAGAAAAATAATCATGTCATTTTCTGAATTTTATTTAGAAACCACTAAAATTCTCTAGTTGCTTTCACTTGGCTCAAGAATTATTTCATGACTTTTTTGGAGAGGTAGTATAACATATCTAGGCATTTGGCTTCTGATACTTTATTGTTGCTTTACCGACTGTTCGAGGTAGGTCAAACCACTACTCACTTTTTGCTCTTTATCAAGAGGTGGATGGACACCGCTCACACTTTTCACACATGGGTGGGTGAACATAGCGAACCTGAGCAAGTAGCGAACATAGCGACTCCTAGCATCCTCTAGAAGAGTGTAGTAATGGCTATTAAAGGGAATCAGGGTACCCCCGAATGTGATCTCAGTAATAGCAGAAAAGTTCATAGGGGAAATAGTCAGCTTGTGAGATGCTTCTTATTAATATTACTTGGCACTACTCTCTTTTGTAAGATTAGTCAAGAGGTTAGCACCACCCTTCTACGTCCCCTTCAGGATCTTGCTAGGGTTGCTACTTTAGATTGGAGCTCTTTCTTATCTCTACTATAAACTAGATACTTTTAGTAAAGGCATTGTGATGATGTTTGATTTTTAGCATGTCTTGCATGTATGTCTCCTACCCTTCTCCACTTTGCTTATTTTTCACATTTTCTTCCTTATTTCTTTTATTTCCTCTTTTCAAATCTGGGGCATTGAGATTGGATTGATCTGAGGCTTCAATGCCATTAGCTTTGACAAGAGTCCTCCCTTGATGCAGGGATGGGGCTCTTCTCATCTTGTTAACATCAAGCATGACTTGCAAACTTATCGGGACCAGCTGAACTCCTTAGAGTGGGACTTGGTAAAATAAATTATTTTTTTTAGTATTTCACTGATTGTAAAAGTTCAACAAATTTAAATGAATGAGTTTGCAGGTCAAATTGGATTGGTTGGTTGGTGTTGAAGACATTTAGCGATACTATTTCATGACTACAGCTGTGAGCCTTGAGACTATAAGAGTTTTGCTCCCCATTTGTAATTACTAGATGTGGTATCTCAGTGAGCATATTTATCATTGGCACATGGGACCTTCTAAGAGGCGCGTTCCCTCTTCTATTCCCTCCTCGATGTTATGGAGCAATAGTATGACTAATCCTGAGCTTAAAATAGCTCTTGAGGATATAATACTTTGACTCTGCTCAGGCATTCCTATCATTATCAAGAGTATATTCAGGAGAATCTCCTAGAGCAGGTTCCTATAGGTCCAGCTAAGGTATGTTTTCTGTCACTATTTTAGTTCAACTCATTCATCACTACATATGATATTCGCTTTTTGCACAGGTTAAAGAAGTCTTGGATGTTACTATAGAGGAGACTAAGCAAGAGGTTAAGCCTACTTATCACAGTGAGGTTGCTCATGGTGATGCTTCCTCAAGTACTATTTTAGGCGATGTTCCCCCATTTGATAGGTCTATGAATTATTAGGCTCCTATGGTATAGACTCTTGTTGGGTAACACATGTACTTTGACGCAGCTCAGATTCCTAGCTTCTCTCCTCCTGATGCTTCACATGTAAGTGCAATTTACCTTTCCAACCTTATACAAACTAGCACTTATTACTGAATTAGTAAACTTTTTTCTATAGGTCCCTCGGACAGAAGTAGAGTATCTATACGAACTCACCTCTTCCTAGAGATTATGTACTATGCAGATCACAAATACTTAAAGGGTTAGTATTTACAATAAATATGCAAATGTATGCATGTTATGTATAATATACATACATAATTCTAACTATTCTTAATGCAAAATAGTTATGCTAGGGATTTGGAGTGCGAGAAAGAGAGGCTTCAACGATAGCTTGCTAGCCTTGGTTTTGACAGTCACAATGTCAGGACTTTTATGCCTCCATATAAGAAAAATGATCCAACTAGAGGATGGAGACCCTGACTGAACACTGGAGTGTAGGATGACTGATTTCCCTATCTTTAGGACTTGTGTTAGCGTGACTGTACTTTAGATACTTCATAAGCTTTCCTTTTTATGAATGGATCATGGACTTTTTTTTTGGACCAAACCCTAAAAATTATTATTATTATTATTATTTTGCTAGAAATGTTGGAAATCTGACTGGCAACCTAGATTTTTGATCAAAAATCTAGAAATTCGATCGAAATTCTTGATTTTCGATCAGACTTCTAGAATCTCGATAAAAAATTTGACTTTTACTCTTTGTATTTCCTATTATAACTCAAATTTGGTCCGAAAACAATTGAGACAGATCTTAATCCCTTATGTACTAATTTTTTAACTTATATAAAAGTCATAAAAATAGTCATTCCGCATCCTTTTCTTCCACTTATTTTCATCGTGACACAAGCTACCTTTAATTTGATGAAGACATTCCTCAAGACTATTGATGGAGATGATTGGAATAGAGTGCTACCCTTCCATGCCAAATCCTTAAAGTCCCTTCAACATCTAAAGATAGACAACAATTTTTTACATATTACTGCCACATTTTGGGATGCTAAGGATAATGTATTTAGATTCAATGGACAAGAGTTGTGTCCACTGATTAAGGAGTTTTCTACTATTCTTAGATGTTCATTAGATTCAACTACTACAATTGCTCTCCCTGATCTTGAAATGGAATTTTCTAGTAAGCTAGTGGCATTCTTTGATATGCGCCCATATGTCATCTACATGCACACACATAATGCTAGGACCATCAGTCTTCCTTTTATGATTACCTCTTGCAAAACTCGAGACAAGAACAATGCTGCTTGGATCAAAACTGTCACCTTTTGCTTGTATGCCCAATTTCTACTAGTATCTTCTCATGGAGATGCTAATGCAAGGATTATCAGTATCCTAGAGCAAATAGAAACTGGAGCTAATCATGTGCATGTCATACTTGCTAAAACTATCATTAAGTTAGATAATTTTAAGGTTCAGAACTGACTTTGAGGTAGTTTACTTCTCCTTCAGGTATATAACCTTTTTTTTTTTGCCTAAGCTGCCCTTTCAGGTTTTCAACTTAGTAGTATTTTTTTAGATTTGGTTATAAAAGAAATTTAGACTACTTAATGCTTATGCGAATGCTTCAATTTATCAACCTCACCATCTATAGTCTCATCCATTGAAGATAAGAGACAAGCATGCTATAAATCACTAGATTGATTGGATGAAAGGCATTCCTAATACTGAGATTACTTGGATCTGTCCTTAATGGAGATTGAAATTCATGAACATCAACCTATATGACTACTGCGTCCGTATTCATGGATTGCACTTTTCGACCTTCCTTTCTCCCTCACGCCTTTGCCGTTAATATGGTCACCCCCAATTCATTATGGTTGTTATAACTAACTCTGAAGGCTTACCTTTAAGACAAGACCTTATTGACAAAGTAAAAAACTTATGGCCCTATAAAGCTTTAGAGCGAAGCATGCACCTGAATGTTGGCATGACTATTAACAAAAACTATAAAGCTTGGGTTGTCATGCAATCTACAGAACCACTAAAATTTACTAACTACAAAAGGACTTAAGTATTATTAGATGAGTCCTAAAAGAAAAAACAAAAATAAAAATAGTGGTCTCATAAGTTTGCCTTCTTATGTTTTATTTTTCCTTTAAGTCTTTATACTTTTTAATAAAGATAGAACATGCAATATTTAACAAAAATATCATTTCAATTTATTTCATTAATTAGGGAAAAAATGAGTACATTTATTACATCATATGACATAACTCTTATTATTAACTAGTCCTTTCAGATTTTCTAACTAAACATTTTTCCTTACTTTTATTTCCCTCATTTCTGCCTGATCAACCCTTTGTGAGTTTTCTTATCAGTGCTCTTTTATTTTATTCCCTAATTTTTGCCTGCCAGCCCTTTAAGGGTTTTCTAAACAATAGGAATGTTTTAACTTTTGCCTGACTAGCCTTTTCAGGTTTTCTAGAAAGCGGACCTCTTTTTTTTTTTTTAAAAGGTGGTATTTCTTAAGGCGATCTAGGTTGATTGGCTCAGTGAACTCATTCCCTTCTAGATCTGATATCTTTATAGCTCCTTTAGGCAGGATTATCTTGACTAAATATGGTCCTTCCCAATTTGGTTTGAATTTCCCTCTTAGGTCAAACACCATTGCCCTTGCCTGCTTTAATACCATATATCCAGCTTTTATCTTTCCCAGCTCAACCTTTTTTTGAAAGCTCTTGCTATTCTCCTTTGATAAATCTGAGTGTGAAATAAAGCATCCATCCTTTTCTCATCTAGAGATACTAGATGATCAAATCTCTTTTGTATCCATTCACTCTTAGGGATTTTTGCTTCCATAACAATCCTTAAGGATTTAATTTATGTCTTAATGGGCAAAATTGCTTCACAACCATATACTAGCAAGAATGGTGTTTGTCTCGTAGTAGTGCGTGTTGTAGTTCTGTATCCCCACAATGCAAAAGGGATATATTCATGCAAATCTTTATTTGTTTTCACCACCTTGGAGATGATCTTCTTTATATTCTTATTAGCTACTTCAACTACACCATTAGTCTGAGGTTGATAAGGTAGGGATTTATGATGCTCGATCTTGTATCTTTGGAATAATTCAGTTGTCTTTATATCAAATTGAATGCCATTATTTGTCACAATATAATATGGGACCCCATATCTATAAATTAGATTCTTCTTAATAAACCTTGCCATATGTCTAGCCTTCAAGATACCAAAGGACTCTACTTTTATCCATCTAAAGAAGTAGTCAATTGCAACTACTATATACTTATGCCCATTTCAAGCAGTTGGTTTTACTTCCCCTATTATATCTATTCCCTAGGCTACAAAGGGCCATGGAGACATTAAATTGTTTAGCACCATAAGGGGAAGATGATTAAGGTTCCCATGCACTTGACACTGATGACATTATCTCACTACTTGGATACAATCCCTTTCCATTCTCATCTAGTAGTACCCTTGCTGAATCATTTTCTTTAACAAAACCATCCTATTGATATGAGACCCACAAACCCCTACATGAATCTTTCTCATCGCCTATTCTGCTTTATCCTTTTTAAGACATCTCAATTGTATTCCATTAAGCATCCTTCTGTATAATACCCTATCATAACTTGCATAATGGCGTGCAAGAACATGAAGAGTATATCTTTCTTTGGAAGTTGCTTTAGCTGGGTATTTCCTTTCCTTGATAAATCTTTGGATGTCATAAAATCATGGCTTTTCTTCTAGCCATATTTGAATACTTGTGACTTGTTCCTTGCCATAACACAAAGCTTTCATTTTCATTATTACCAAAGGCTTCATTATTGATCATGTCGGTTTATCCTACATTGAAGAAAGCATTGCTAAGGCATCTGCCATTTGATTCTCAATTCTTGGTAAATGCATGAAGAGACATTTAGTCAAATTCCTCATTAGCTTTTTCAAATAGCAAATGTAAGGTTTCAACCTCTCTTCTTTCACTTCCCACTCCTTATTAGCCTAACCAATGACTAACACAAAATCTCCATAAACTATTGGGTCTTTAGCTCTAACTGCTAGTGCTACTTCCATGCCATAAATACATGCCTCATACTCAACCATGTTGTTTATGACCCTAAAGTTTAATTTCTTAGCCATTGGGATGGTTTCTCCTCATGGTGTGACAAGAATTACTCCTAGCCCTACTCCTTTATTATTCACAGCTCCATCAAAATAAAGCTTTCATTCACGTTGTTCTATTACTGCTAAGTTCTTATATGGAAACTCTAGATTCCACTGCTCATTTCCTTCGACTGCATTTTGGGCCAAGAATTCTACTACTGCTCTTCCTTTGATGACCTTTATAGTGATGTACTCTATATCAAAATCAGTCAAAAGTACTAACCATCGAGACATCTTTCCAGTCAAAGCTAGTGCTTGAAACAAGTACCTCAAAGTATCTATCTTTGAAACGGCTTGTACTTTATAAAACTAGAAATAATGCCTTAACTTCTTTATAGCCCAGATCATTATCAAACACATCTTCTCTACATGATTATACTTTTCTTCATATAGCAAGAACTTTTTACCGAGATAATACACTATGTACTCCACCCCTTCTGGTCCTTCTTGTGCTAGCATTACCCCCATTACTTTTTCTTATAAAGCCAAATATAAGATTAAGGGCTTACTTTGCCTTAGTGGTCTCAACATAGGTGGATTAGTAAGGTATTCCTTAATCTTATCAAAGGCTTTTTGACATTCTTCATTCCATTCCACTGGCTAATTCTTCCTTAAAAGCTTGAAGATCATATCACAAACCATGGTAAGTATTAAAATAAACCTATTGATGTACTATTGTTTCCTAATAAATCCTTGTACTTCTTTCTATGTTGCTGTTGGCATCTCCTGGATGGCTTTAATCTTGTCTGGATCAACTTCTATTCCTCTGTTACTAACTATATGCCCCAATAAGTTTCCAAAAGTCACCCTAAAGATGCATTTCTTTGAATTAAGCCTTAGGTTATATCTTTCTATTCTTGCTAAGAACTTATCCAAAGCCTTAAAGTGTCTCTCTCTTGTTTCTGATTTAACCATCATATCATCGACTTACACTTCCATTTCCTTATGCATCATATCATGAAATAAGGCAATGTCCGCTCTTTGGTAAGTTGATCCTACATTTTTCAACCTAAAGGGCATCACTTTGTAGCAATATGTCCCCCATTCCATGATAAAAGCAATTTTGATCTTGTCCATAACTACCATCATTATCTTATTATAACTTGAGAACCCATCCATGAAGGAGTAAATTGCACTAGATGTTGCACTATCAATAATCACATCAATATGGGGTAAAGGAAAGTCATCCTTTGGACATGCTTTATTCAGATCCCTAAAATTTATGCACATTCGAACTTTTCCATCTTTCTTACGAATTGGTACTATGTTTGCCAACCATTGAGGGTATTCCACCACATCTAGAAAATTAGCCTGGATTTGGTTAGCGATTTCTTCCCTTATTTTTTCTATCCACTCTAGACTTAACCTATAAAGTTTTTGCTTTACAAGTTTAGCTTTTGGATATAATGGAATGTGATGCTCTATGATTCCTCTATCTAACCCTGGCATATCCTTATAGGACCAAGCAAATACTACCTTTCTTTTTGTTAATATTCTCTTAAATTTTTCTCTCTTCAAGAGTTAAATCATATGATATAGAAAGGTATTTTGGTTGTTCATTTGTGCTCATGTTTAATGAATCTAATTGAATAGAATTAATATCAAACATGCATGAACGATCATTATTAAAATGCATAAAACCATCAGAATCAACATCACACAAGTAAGCCAAACTAGAATTCATATCATTGACCATAAGAAAAATAGAGTTTTCATCCTCAAACAAATCATGTGTTATTACATCAGTTTCTTCATTAAAAAATCACTAAAACTATTATTAATAATATTAGCTAACTCCTGTGGTGGTTCTTTATTAGGTGGCAGATAAAGCAGCTTTTCAATATCCTCAGCTTTCATCTTTTCAGCAGTTGTCTTTATTGTCTTGCACCAGCCTCTTAACTATCTTTTTCTTAAAGATCTCAAACCCAAGGATATCCACACTAGCTACTTATATACGCTCTTTTTCATCCATATAGAACTTCTCCTTCCTTTGTTTGATAAAGTTATCCTTCATTAGTCCCACATTCCTTAGGAGGTTATTCCTATTAAAAAACCTTCTTCTAGCTCTTTTATTGTTGAATCCAACTCATGTATAGCCCAATCCTCTTGTATCATCATAGGTTTTAAAATTTAGGAGTTCTGGGCTTCCTTACGCATTCTTTCCTAGTCCTTGTCTAGGCTGATAATTCACCTTCTTAATCATGCTCATAACCCTTGGATCCATCATAATTCCATTTGAGATCATGGCTATTTAGAAACTAGGAAGAGTAACTACTTGATTATGACTATCCATAATTGCGGACACGGTCTTGCCCATACTAGCACCTAAAGTCTCCACTTCCCTATCAATTAAGAATTTCACCTTTTGATGCACAGTTGAAGGCACTCCTCCCAAAATATGATACCAAGGCCTACCCAAAAGAAGGGCATAAGTGATAGGGATATCTAGCACAGTGAATTCCACCATTGCCTCTATAGGCCTAATCTTTATAGGAGCCATAAATGTTCCCTCTACATTCCTTATGCTATTATCATAAGCTCTAATTATGAGGTTTGATTTTTCCAAATCCTCCACCTTCACTCCTAAATTGGATAGGATCCGTAGTAGGCAAACATTAATTATGGACCCATCATCTACCGTCATATAATTAGTCCTTTTCCTTGTTACTTCAATTGGAATGAATAGGGCTTTATTATGATTCCTTCCTTCCATAGGTAGATCCTCATCAGAGAAAGTAATAACTCCATGCTTTTTCTCAGTAACCTTAGCCACCATTGCCTCAATAGTTGTAGTAGTTTCAATGTTGATCTTAGCTAAAGCTTTAACCAGAGCCTTCTTATGGCTACTTGAGTGCATCAAAAGCTCCCAAATACTTACATTTGCTTTTTCTTTCTTGAGCTATTCAAGAATCAGGTCATTGCCATATTCATTTGAGTCTTCTCCTTCAGTGTCTTCTTCATCAGAATTATACCAAATGTCAATGACCTCAATAGTTCGATCATTCTTTTCATCCTTCCATACCTCAACCATGCCTTTTTATTTCTTAATTAGCAGCTTCTCATCATCAAACTCATCATCGCATCCTATAAGCTCAATTGAATCAATGGGTACATCAAAAGAAGGTGGTTTAGGGTAAATCACCTTGTAATCAAACTTGCTTGAGGGCTAGCCAGTAAGTCTTCTACTCTTTCCACATCTTTAGGGGCATTAGGAGATTTCTCATTGGTTTTAAGGTTTAGATCCTTAAAAGATTTTAGCACTTCTTCTTTGCTTACTCCTAAGTTGATCATCATGGTTGGTGGAGGTGGCATATTTCAGTAATTTGGAAAAGGATTATTTCAGGTGTTTGGGTTTTGATTAGATTTCTCAGGGTCTGTAATTTTTCTAGAGTCTATGAGGTTTTGAATTTCATGTTGAAGGTGCATGCAAGAGTCAGTAGAGTGGCTAGTAACTTGATGAAACTTGCAATAATTATTTTAGTCAAAGCAAGGGAGATTTGGGTTTTGGTGGTCTAGAGGGAGTTAAGGGTCTATAGAGGCCTTTCTGGATCAAATGGTATAGGACTTTGGATAACAATTGGTTGAAAGTTGAGAATCTCCTACGTTGTTGAATAGTATAGACTCTTACAACCCAGCTAGTATTTCCTTATTGCATGCCCCTAGTTGGGTAATTTCTCACTCCAGTGTTTTTAGTGACCTTCTTCTTCTCATTTTCAATCTCTTTAGCTTGCAACCCATCATCATAAAGGTCTACAAATGTCTTGGGGTTCATCATCTACAACCTTTCAACCAGATTATGTGACATATTTCAAACTATCATCCTAACCTGATCCTTCTTAGCCAACTTTTTCTTCATTAATCCTACCTTATTCATGACCCTGATTAAAAAATCTGAGAATGACTCATTAGGCTTCTACTTGCTTAATTCTAGGTCCTTGATGGACACTTCAAGCCTGGTATTGTAGTCATATTACTTCATAAAAGGAGTGCACAACTCTCTCCAATCCACTCGAATGGACTTCTTTAACCCATGATACTAATTAACAGCCATACCCTCTAGATAGTAAAAATAACTTGGTAACTATAAACAAAGGAGCCTTAGTGGTGCTCATAGTAGTTGTGTACTAACTAAGGTGAATCCTTAGATCTCCAGTATCATCAAACTTCTGTAGCTGTAGCATTTTGAACTTATTAAGCAACTTGTCCTCTTTAAATTATGTCACATTATCAAAGTCAAATGAGTATCCATTGCCTTATACTCTCATTAACTCCTCAATCTGGGAAATCTTTGAGTCAATGCTTTCATCTATTTGGATTCCAGCTCTTAAACTTGCTCAAGTGAGTCCCTTTTCGCCTTTTTAACCATATAACTCTAAACATCCTCCAACTTCATTTCCCTAGTAGGTATGTTCCTAGTAGCACTATCATTATTAGTGAGTGGTGTACCCACAATAGGTGGATTGGCCGCAACAGAAGGTGCAGCAGCAGCAGGTGGTGGCATCAGTCTAGCCAAAGCCTATCTTAACTCATCTTGCATCATCACTCTCATGTCATCCATCAATGCCCCTTTGACATCGCCTGGGGTCTAGTTTCCTCCCTCTTGTTGTTCCATTTCTTTAGTTTTTTTAGGTTGTGCAACTTCTAGGTAGAGTGGATTGATGGGGCTCCTTTCCATTCTACTAAGGATTTCTTTCATAATTAATTACAGACTTAAATCGGTTTTGACTAGTCTACCACCTTTTTGATTCCAAACACAGGAAGACCCAGATGAATCTATGATGGCTAAAAAATAAAATGTTAGTATGATGCATGAAATGCATGTATGCATGATGCACGTGTTATGCAACAAATAACAAGTAACAAGTCAAGTTAAGTGTACATACATCCTTCTAACCTTATTCCTCCCACACATGTATTCAATGGCAAGTCTCTTTTCCTAGGATTTTTGGTCTTGGCCTTAATATTAACAAAGGATATCAAGAACCGATGTGCATGTCAAGTCTCTCAAAGTAATAAAACATAAAAATAGTATTTCTAAGTATAAAAGATTAGCCCAATCTTTATTAGTTTAAATGAGCTTTTACAGTATGGGCTTTGGCCTTTATAAATAAAAATTCCTCATGGTAACATTCACAAGAAATTTGGGTAGATCCTAAAGGAAGTTACTAAGCCATTCAATGTGGTTAGGGTCTAGTGAATAGCAAAATGTCCTTCTTTAAGATTTAAGTTTACAGGCTAAGGTCCGAGGGGCTCGACATCCTTTGTAAACTCAAGAGAAGACTACCCCCTTTTAGGACTTAGGTTACAGGCTCTGGTCCTATGAGCCCAATAATCTCTCTTAGATTGAGTTTAAGCCTACAAGTGATGGTTAGCCAATCTACAACTCCATGAAGCTAGTGGAATCATAAGCTAACGCCATCAATTAATAAGGACATATAGAATGAATGCAAGAAAAAAAAATAATTAATAAAATAATTATAAAGAACACAAGTAGAATCAATATCTCTTACCCTAGTGGAGTTGCCACTATATATGGTTGGGTTTAACACGTGTCCAAGATTTTAGCAACTGCGACACTATTTGAGCTCAGGGCTCTAGAGAACACACTAACCATTGTCACAAAGACATGGTGTGGATATAAGAGTCGCTACCCAAGGTAATAACTAGGACCAATAAAAAAGGTGGTACTCGATTCCTTAAAAGAAAGCTAGCACCACAACTAGAAGATTCTAGATATGGAATACCAACTTCTTTCAGTCTCGTGTTCTTTTATAATTACTCTATGAATTACTATATTATCCTTTATTTACATGCAATTTTATATAAACCCTTATTCTAGCAAATAACTCAAAGGCAAACTAGTCATGAAAAATACAAGTAAATAATGCATTCAATACAATCCCTAAGTTAGTCTAATATACTTTGATTTTAATTAAATGAGCTAAATCTATATGTTTTCAATAAGTGAGCCTAAAGGGCCTAATTCCTTTTAATTTTAATTAAATGAACCTAAGTCTATTTATTTTAATTCTAAAAATGGGCCTAAATCTACAAATTATGGAGTATTTAAATTAATGAGCCTAATTCTACATATTTTAATTCTAAAGTGATCTTAAATCTACAAATTATGAAAAGGCTTCAATTAAATGGGCTAAGTCTAATTAATTAAATTAAATTAGGTGGGCCTATATCTAATTTAATAAATGGGCCTAAGTTATCTTTACCCTAAAAGTCTAATTAATTATGGACCTAAAGATATATTTTAATTAAAACCTTGACCTAATTAATTTAAATGAAATAGGCTAATTAAAGGGTGAGCTAAAAAAGAATTATTTACACCTAAACATAAATGAATGAGTTAAAGCCTAACATGGGCTTAAGGCCCAAAACACATAAAAATAAATAAAAAAGCCAAAAAAATCAAATAAGAGATCAAACAATCAATTAATTTATTCCTTCTAAAGAAACCCTTATTTTCATTAACATGCAACCTAAATTAATCTCCTTCCTCCATTAATTTTAATAAGTTACCCAATTAAAACCCTAATTTTACTAACCAATTCATCAAAATAAACATACAACCACACATATAATTAAACTATGACCACTATTGGGGTTATTATAATAATCTATTGAGAATAAAAATAAAAATAATTAATACAAATTGAAAAATATAAATAAAATAAAGCAATAAATAAAAAAAATAAAAACCCTAGAAACTATATCTTTATAAGGTTTTATCTATGGCATTCCATGGACTTCTCATTAATTTAGTCCTCCAAACATGATCATCATGTATTTTCCTCCACAATCACCATAAAAAGAAACAAAAATTATGATTAATGAATAAATTATAAAGAATTTTGAATAAAATAGAAACTCAATAAAATCAAAAAGAAAAATAAAAGAAAAATATGGAGAAGATGATGATTATTGATGTTTTTAATAGAGTACTCCTTAGATTTTGTAAAATCACCATTCTTGATAGGTTTTCAAATATTATTCTTCTACTCCTCCAAAAGCCTCTAATTAATAAAAAAAATAAAGAAAATTTTATATAGAGAATCCTCATTTAAAAAAATAATCAATAAAAGAAAAGTTATGTATAGAATGCTGATACCAAAAATCCTCCACAAAAAGAAAAATTCTCCTCCTCCTTCCTTACGAGCCAAACTTATGCTTTTATAGCAAAATAACACAAAAACCCTAGCTCACGTGTCTGTAGAGTTTCATTCCTAAAAGGACTTTATTTTGTTAAAAAAGTAGATAAATGCCAAAACAATTTTAAGAAAAGTCCTTCAACCAATCAGGATTAAAAAAAGCATTTTTTATTTTCTAGAAAATCCAAAAATTAGACAAAACGAGTTTAATTCTGACAATAATTATGTAATTTGTATCAGAATTACATAATTCCAATTAGAATTAGTGTAATTCTAATTGGAATTACACAATTTTGATTAGAATTGTGTAATTGTGATTGAAATTACAAAATTTTTATTTTTTTTAAAAAACTTTTATTTACAAAAAACTTTGAAACAATTTAAAATTTTTAATTACGTCCTTAAAAAGCATTGCAATTTGGTCCTTGAAAACATTAAATTCTTTCTTTGAAAAATAAAATTAGACCTATAAAGTTTCAAAACTCAAGTATTAAAGACCTATTTAACATTTTCATCACTGGAGTCATTTGTCACATCCATAACTCATTATCCTGAAATTGGGTGCTTACAGGCCCATTATTAGAATTAAATAAATAAACTTGGGCTCACTTAATTAATTAAAATATGAATTAGGCTTATTAATCTTCAGGATCACTTGTAAATTAAAACATGTAAATTTAGCCCATTTAATTAAAACAAATGTAGATTAGACTAACTTAGAGGTTATGAACTTAAATGAATGAATTGGTTACATATTTTTTCATGACCAGTTTACTTGGGGTTAATTATAAATAAGTTTTTTTATGAAATTGCATATAAATAGAGGATAAGATAGTAACTTATAAAGTAATTCTAAATGAACATGTGACTGAAAGAAGTTAGTATTATGTATCTAGAATCTTCTAGTTGTGGTACTAGCTTTCTTTTAGAGAATCTAGTACCACTACTTTTAATTTGTCCTAGTTATTACCCTGGGTGGCAATTCATCATCTCTAAGCTATGTCTTTATAATATAGTAGTATGTTCTCTAGAGCCCTTAGCTTAAACAGTGTTGCGGTTGCTAAAATCTTAGAGACGCACTAAACCCTGCCGTTTATAGTGGTGACTCCACTAGGGATAAGAGATACTGATTATACTTGTATTCTTTAAAATCATTTTATTAATTATTATTTTATTCTTGTATTCATTCTATATGTCCCTATTAGCTTATGGCATTGGTTTATAGTTCCGTGATTCAACTAGCTTTATAGGATTGTAAATTGTCTAACCATCACTCTTAGCCTTAACTTGGTTCAAGAGAGATTACTAGGCTCATCTGACTAGAGTCTGTAACCTAAGTCCTAAAGAGGGGTAGTCTTCTCTCAAATTGGTAAAGGATGTAAGGCCCCTCTGACCTTGGCCTGTAACTCAAATCTTAAAAGAGGGCATCTTGCTAAGGGAACCTTGACCTTTTTCACCGGACTCATCTCATGTAGTGGCTTAGTAACTTTCCTTAGGATTACCTAAATGGCTTGTGTTTGTTGTTATGAGGTATTTTTTTCTATAAAGGCCCAAGCCCATACTTTAAAAGACCATCATGACTAATAATGATTGGGCTATACTTTTATACTTAAAAATGTTGTTTCTATGCTTTTACTACTTTGAGAGATATAGCATGCACATCAGTTCTTGATATCCTCTATTAATATTAATACTAAGACCAAAAATCCTAGGAAAAGAGACTAACCATTGAATATGTGTGTGGGAGGAATAAGGTCTGAAGGATATTGTACACTTGGTTGTTACTTGTTACTTGTTGCATAACACGTGCATCATGCAGACATGCACACATGCATTTTATGCATCATACTAACACTTTATTTTTCAGCCATCATAGATTCATTTGGGTTTTCCTATGTTTGGAGTTGGAAAGGTGGCAAAATAATGAGAACATATTCAAGTCCATAGACAATTACAAAAGAGATCCTTAGAAGATTGGAAAGGAGTCCTATCAATCCACTCTTCCTAGAAGCTGCACAAGCTCCAACTAAATAAGCAAAAAAATAGAACAACAAGAGGGAGGAAACTAGACCCTAGAGGACATCAAAAGAGCATTGATGGATGGCATGAGAGTAATGATGTAAGATGAACTAAGACAAGCTCTAGTTGGATTAATGCTAGTACCTGCTGCTGCACCTCCAATTATGGCTGATCCAATTATGGATGCACCACCTACTAATAATGATAATGCTAAGGGGCAACCTTTAAATGCTACTAGGAATGTACCTGCTATGGAAATGAAATTGGAGGATGTTAAGAACTACATAGTTAAAAAAATAAAAAGGGAATTACTTGAGCAAGTTCAAGAGCTAAAATCCAAGCAAATGAAAGCATTAACTTAAAAGATGTCCAAAATGGAAGAATTGATGAGAGGACAGGGCATCAGATATTTGTTTAACTTTGATGATATGATGCAATTTGAGGAAGATAAACTACCTAATAAGTTCAAGATGCCACAACTGCAAAATTTTGATAATACTGGAGACTCAAGGATCTACCTTAGTTAATATATAGCTACTGTGAGCACCACTAAGGTTCCTTTTTCTATAGTTACCAAGTTATTTGTACTATCCTTGAGGGTATGGTTGTTAATTGGTATCATAGGTTAGAGACGTCTATCCGAGCTGACTGGAGAGAATTATGTATTACTTTTTTGAAATAATATAACCATAATACCATGCTTAAAGTGTCTATCAGGGATTTAGAGTTGACTAAGCAGAAGCCTAATGAATCATTTTTAGATTTTTTAACTAGATTCATGAATAAGGCAAGATTAATGAAAAACAAACTAGCTGAAAAGGATCAGGTTAGGATGATTATTTGAAATGTGGTTGAAAGGTTTCAAATGATGAACCCTAAGACATTTGTAGACCTTTACAATGATGGGTTGCAAGCTGAAGAGATTAAAAGTGAGAAAAAGAAGGTTGCTAAAAGCATCGGAGCAATAAACTACCCAACTGGGGGCACACAGCAATGAAATGCTAGTTGAGTTATGGGAGTCCATGCTATTCAACAACCCAGGAGATTTTAGAATTTTAACCAACCCTTATCCAAAGTCTTAGACTGTTTAATCCAAAAAGGCCTCCTTAGACCCTTAACCTCCTATAGACCACCAAACCTAAATCTCCTTGGCTTTAACTCAAATAGTCACTATAAATTTCACCAAATTATTGGCCATTCTATTGACTCTTGCATGCGCCTTAAATATGAAATTCAAAACCTCATAGGCTCTGGAAAAATCACAGACCTTGAGAAATCAAATCCAAACCTAAACATTAAAAATAACCCTTTCCTAATTTATCGAAACATGTCACCCCCAACTACCATGATGATTAAATCAAGAGTTAATGAAGAGGAAGTGCTAAACTCCTTTAATGACCTAGACCTTAAAACTAATGAGAAATCTCCTAATGCCCCTAAATATGTAGAAAGAGTAAAAGACTTGTTAGGACAACCTTCAGGCTAATTTGACTATAAGGCGTTTTACTCCAAACCACCTTCTTTTGATATACCCATCAATTCAATTGTGCCTACAAGATGGGATGATAAGAGCTATTAGATAAAAAATAAAAATGCATGGTTAAGGTATGGAAAGATAAAAAGAAGGATCAGACTATTAGAGTTATTGACATCTGGTACAATTCAGATGAAGAAGGCACTGAAGGCTACAATGTATGGGTTGATAATCTAAAAGTTAGTCATGTTACTAAAAGTGGTAAGGGTTATAAATCAATAGAGAAAACTATAGAGAGAGAAGAAGTTATTGAGGGAGAAGATCTAGATGAACATAATAATGACCTAATTCTTGAATAGCTTAAGAAGGAAAAAGTAAATGTGAGCATTTGGGAGCTCTTAATGCATTCGAGTAGCCATAAGAAGGCTTTGGTTAAAGCTCTAGCTAAAATGAACATTGAAACTACTGTAACCCCTGAAGCAATTGTGGCCAAGGTTATTGAGAAAAAGCATGGTGTTATTACTTCTCTAATGAGGATTTACCTATGGAAGGAAGAAATCATAATAAAGCCTTGTTTATTCTAACTCAAGTGAGAGGGAAAAAGACCAATTATGTGATAGTGGATGATGGGTCTGCAATTAATGTTTGCCCACTACAGATCCTACCTAATCTAGGAATGAAGGTAAAGGATTTAGCAAAATCAAACCTTGTAATCAGAGCTTATGATGACATCACAAGGAATGTAGAGGGGACATTTTTGGCTCCTATAAAGATCGGCCTATGAAAGCAATTATGGAATTTACTTTGTTATACATCTTTGTCACCTATGCCTTACTTTTGGGTAGGCCTTGGTATCATATTTTAGGAGGAGTGCCTTCAACTGTGCATAAAATGGTGAATTTCCTACTTGATGGAGTAGTTGTAACTTTATATGCTAGTATGAGCAAGACTATGTCCGTAGTTATGGATAGTTAGAAGCAAGTAGTTGCCCCTCTTGGTTTCTAAATAGCCATGATCTTTGATGGAATTAAAATGGATCCATGGGTTATAAGCATGATTAAGAAGATGAATTATTAGCCCAGACAAGGACTAGGAAAGAATGAGCAGGGAAGTCCAGAACTCCCAAATTTTAAAAGCCAATATGATACAAGAGGATTAGGCTATACAAGAGTTGGATTTGGTAGTAAAAGAGCTAGAAAAAGGTTTTTCAATAGGAATAACCTCTTAAAGAATATGGGACCACTAGAGGACAACTTTGTCAAAGAAAGAAAAGAGAAGCTCTACTTAGGTAAAAAAGTGCATATCCAAGTAACTAGTGTGAATATTCTTGGGTTTGAGATCTTCAAGAAATACATAGTTAAAAGTCTGGTGCAAGATAACAAAGAAAAGGTGATGAAGAAAGTTGTTGAGAAGATAGGGACAGAGACCATTGAAAAGCTACTTTGTCTGGCACCTAATAAAGAACCACCACAAGATTTAGGTAGCATTATTAATAATAGTTTTAGCAATGTTTTTTTTATGAAGAAATTGATGTAATAATTTCCGATCTGTTTAAGGATGAAAACTCTATTTTTCTTGTACTCAATGATATGAACTCTTGTTTAGCTTATTTGTGTGATGTTGATCTTGATGGTCTTGTGCATTTTAATATTGATCTTTCATGTATGTTTGACATTAATTATATTTAATTAGATTCATTAAACATAGGCATAAATGAACAACTAAAGCACATTTCTATATCACATGATTTAACTCTTGAAGAGAGGGAAAATTTTGAAAGAATGCTAATAAAAAGAAAGGTAGTATTTGCATGGTCCTATGAGGATATGCCAGGTTTAGATAGAGAAATTGCAGAGCATCATCTTTTAGTATATCTAGAAGCTAAACTATTAAGCAAAAACTTTGTAGGTTAAGACCAGAGTGGATAGAAAACATAAGGGAAGAAACTACTAAGGAAATCCAGGTTAATTTTCTAGAAGTTGTAGAGTACCCTAATTGGTTGGAAAATATAGTACCAGTTCCCATGAAAGATGGAAAAGTTCAAATGTGTGTAGATTTTAGAAATGTGAATAAAGCACGCCCAAAGGATGACTTTCCTTTACCTCATAATGATGTGATTATTGATAGCGTAACATCTAGTGCAATGTACTCTTTCATGGATGGGTTTTGAGGTTATAATTAACTAATAATGGCATTTATGGACAAGATCAAATTTTCTTTTATCTTGGAATGAGGGACATATTGCTACAAAGTGATGCCCTTCGGAATAAAGAACGCAGGCGCAACCTATTAAAGAGTGGCAACTACTCTATTTCATAATATGATGCACAAAGAAGTGGAAGTCAGTGGTTGTTTTCCCATAATAATCTCAAAGGGACTCTTACCCATGGACCCACTATGCTAAAGATTATAAGAGAATTGGGCAACGTCAAGTAACTTTGCCATTTAAAAGTAAGACCACTACCTCTAAGCCTCCTAAGCCTTATTTTATTTATGATGAACCACATTGGGTGAGGGACTATCCCAATAGGAAAGCCATGAATGCACTCATGGTGGAAATTTTATGGATGTACACAAGGAAAAGTGCCTAGGGTTGAAGCTGTCAAAGGGGATTGGCACAATTAAAGCTATCAACTCAGAGGCAAAGCCTATACATGACACAGCTGAAGGAGTAAAGGTAAGTTGTTCATCATCATTACAAATGGGAGGAGTGGCCTTTATATAGGTTTTCCACCTCCTCAATGTGTGGCTACAATTAATTCTTTTAGACATTTATATAAATATCTTATGTATAAGAAACTTCTTGATATTTACAAGAGCAAGGGAAGTTTCTAGAGTCAGGCTGAATAATGTATAGGCAGCTTGGCATGGGAAGCTTTTCCACTGCTCAACATGGCTTAAAGGTCCCTAAACCTGCCATGTACAATGGCACTCGTAATGCCACCATGGTGGAAAACTTCTTATTCAGCCTCGAGCAGTATTTTGATGCAGTGAACGTCATGTTTATGACATAATGGTTAAGTTAGAAATAAGAGAAGGACAATTTGAGGCTTTAGATAAGTTTCTAGCAAGAATAGAAAGATACAAGGTTAATATGAAGAAATGCATCTTTGGGGTTACTTCTAGAAAGTTATTAGGGCAAATAGTCAATAACAGAGTAAAAGAACTTAATCCAGACAAGATCAAAGCCATTCAGGAGATGCCAACACCAAAAACAAAGAAAGAAGTATGAGGGTTTATTAGGAAACTATAGTACATTAGCAGGTTTATTGTAAGACTTGCCATAGTTTATATATGATCTTCAAGCTCTTAAGGAAGAATCTACTGGTGGAATAGAATGAAGAATGTCAAAAAGCCTCTGATAAGATTAAAGAATACCTTACTAATCCACATGTGTTGAGACCACCAAGACAAGGTACACCTGTAATCTTATATTTGGCTTTAGAGGAAAAAGCAATTAGGGTAATGTTAGCACAATAAGGGCCAAAAGGGGTAGAGTATGTAGTGTACTATCTTAGTAAAAAATTCTAGCCATATCAAGAAAAATATGATCTTATGGAGAAGACATGTTTGATTATGATATGGGCTACAAGGAAGCTATGGCATTATTTCCAATCTTACAAATTAACAAGCCATTTCAATAATAGATCCTTTAAGGTACTTATTTCAACAACCAGATTTAACTGAAAAGATGTCTCGATGGTTGGTACTTCTGACTGAGTTTGAAATAGAGTGCAACACTACTAAGGTCATCAAAGGAAGAGCAGCAACAAAATTCCTAGCATAGAATGCAGTCGAAGGAAATAAGTAGTGCAATTTAGAATTTCCAGATGAGAATTCTTGTCATACAAGCAAGAGAAATCATCTCAATGGCTATGAAATTAGAATTCAAAGTTACAAACAACATGGTTGAATATGAGGCTTATATCTATGGGGTAGAAGCTGCTCTAGCAATTGGAGCTAAAGACCTACTAGTTTAGAGAGATTCCTTATTAGTTATTAGTTAGGCTAACAAGGAGTAGGAAGTGAAAGAAGAGAGGTTAAAACCTTACAATTGCTATTTAAAGACGTTAATGAGGAATTTTACTACATGTCTCTTCATACATTTACCAAGAGATGAGAATCAAATGGCGGATGCCTTGGCAACACTTTCTTCAATGTGGGATAAATCGATTGGGTTAATGATGAAGCATTTGGTAATAATGAAAATGAAAGCTCCATGTTATAGTGGAGAACAAATTATGAGTATTTAGATAGGGCCAGAAGAAAAGCCATGGTTTTATGACATCCAAAGATTCATAGAGGAAAGGAAGTATCCAAATGAAGTAACCTCAAAAGAAAAATATGCTCTTCATGTTCTTGCACAGCATTATGCAAGTTATGATGGGGTATTATACAAAAGAATGCCAAATGGAATGTAGCTAAGATGCCTTAAGAAGGATGAATTAGAACAAGTGATGAGAGAGATTCACACAGGGGTTTGTTGATCTCACATGAATGGGATAATTCTGATAAAAAAATAATTTGACAAGGGTACTATTGGATGAGTATGGAAAAAGATTATATCAAAATAAAGAGACAATATCATCAGTGCCAGATACATGGGAATCTCAATCATCTACTCCTCATAGTGTTAAATAGTTTGACATCTTCATGGCCCTTTGTAGCATGGGGGATAAATATAATAGGAGAGATAAGACCAACTGCTTCAAATGGGCATAAATGTATAGTAGTGGCAATTAACTATTTCTCTAGATGGATAGAAGTAGAATCCTTTAGTACTTTGAAGGCTAGACCGATGGTAAAGTTTATTGAAAAGAATCTCATTTGCAAATATAGGATCCCACATCATGTTATGATGAATAATGGTGTTCAATTTTAGGCAGAGATAGTTGAGTTGTTGTAGAGATATAATATTAAGCATTATAAATCCTCACCATATCAACCTCAAGCTAATGGTGCAGTTGAAGCAACTAATAAGAATGTGAAGAGAATCCTCTCTAAGATGGTGAAAACGTATAAAGATTAGTCTGAGTATCTTCCTTTTTCCTTATAAGGATATAGAACTACGATGTGCATTGTTATAAGACAGACACTATTCTCATTAGCATATGGTTGTAAAGAGGTTTTGCCTATAAAGATAGAAATTAAATTTTTAAGGGTTGTTATGGAAGTAAAAAACCTTGAGAGTGAATGGATACAAAAGATATATGACCCATCTTGTATCCCTAGATGAGAAAAGGATGGACACTTTATTTCACACTCAGATTTACCAAAGAAGGATAGCAAAAGCCTTTAATAAGAAGGTTAAACTTAGAAAGATAAAGGCTAGAGATGTGGTACTAAAGCAATCAAGGGCAATAGTGTTTGATCCAAGAGGAAAATTCATACCAAATTAGGAAGGACTATATTTAGTTAAAATGATTCTACCTAAGGTACTTATAAAGATATTAGATTTAGAAGGGAATGAGTTCACTAACCCAATCAACCTAGATTGCCTCAAGAAATACTATCTTTAAAAAATAATAAAAAAAAGTCCACTAGCTAGAAAACCTAAAAAGGCTAGTCATGCAAAAATTAGGACATTCTTGATATTCAAAAAACTCACAAAGGGCTGGCAAGAAAAAATTAGGAAATAAAATAAAAGAGGTGATCTCACTTATCAGAAAACTCGCAAAGAGCTTTTTAGTTAGAAATTAGGGAAATAAAAGTGAGAGAAAAATGTCCAGTTGGAAAATCTAAAAGGACTAGCTGATAACAGGAGTTATGTCATGCGATGTAATAAATGTACTCATTTTAGACCTAATTAATGAATTAAATTGAAATGGAATTTTTGTTTGAATATTGCCTATTCTATCTTTATTATAAATTATAAGGAGTTAAAGAAACAAGAAAACATGAGAGCCTAAAAAACTAGACTTATGAGATCACTATTCTAGTTATGTTTTTGTTTCTTCTTTTGTGACTCATCCAATAATACTTGAGTCCTCTTGTACTTAGCAAATCCTAGTGGCTTTGTAGCTTACATGATAAGCCAAGCCTTATAGTTGTCATCAATAGTCATATCAACATTCAAGTGCAAGTTTTGCTCTAATGCTTTACAAGGCCATAGGTTCTTCACCTTGTCCAAAAAATCTTGTCTCAGAGGGAAGCCTTCAAAGTTAAATATAACAATCATAATGAATTATGAGTGACCATAGTGATGACAAAGGCATAAAGGGGAAAAGAAGGTCAAAAAGTGCAATCTAGGAACAGGAACACATTAGTCATACAGGTTGATGGTTATAAACTTCAACCTCCACTAAGGACAGACCCATGTAATTTCAGTTTCTGCAATGCCTTTTATCTAGTCAATCCATTAATCTATAGTGTGCTTATCCTTTATCTTTAATGGACGAGACTATAAATGATGAGGTTGATAAGTCAAAGCATTGGTGAAGGCATTAAGTAGACTCAATTTCTCCTATAACCAAATCTAAAAAAAGCCTGCTAAGTTAAAAACCCGAAAGGGCAACTTAGGAAAAAAAAAGGTTACATACCTGAAGGAGAAACAAACTGCCTAAGAATCAATTTTGAATGTTGAAATTATCCAACCCATTGATAGTTTTAGCAAGTATGATAGACACAAGGTTAGCTCCAGCTTCCACTTGTTCTAGGACACTGACAATCCTTATGTCAGCATCTCCTTGAGAAGCTACTAGAAGAAATTAGGCATATAAGCGGAAGGAGATAGTTCTGATCCAGGTAGCATTGTTCTTATCCCTAGTCCGACAAGAAGTAATCAGAGAAGAAAGACTGATAGTCCTAAGATTATGTGCATACATGTAGATATCGTTTGGGGGAATATCAAATAATGCCGCTAGTCTACTGGGAAATTGCATCTCAAGAACATAGAGAGCAATCATAGCAGTTGATTATGAAGAATAGCCAAGAATAGTAGCAAACTCTTCAATTAATGGACACAGCTCTTGTCCATTGAATATGAACATGTGGTCCTTAACATCCTAGAAGGTGGTAGCGGCATGTAGAAAATTGTTGTCTATTTTTAGATGTTTAAAATATTTCAAGGATTTGGTGTGGAAGGGTAGCAGTCTATTCCAATCACCTCTATTAAAGCTTTTAAGAAATTTCTTCATCAAATTAAGGGTGGTATGTTTCATGAAGAAAGTAAATAAAAGAGAAGAATGGAAAACAATCCTCTTATAAGCCCTTTATATAGGCATAAAGGTTAATCTAGATGGGATTAGGATTTCCTTTGCTCAATGTTTTCAGATTGAATTCAAATCAGTAATCAAAATGGAAAAGATCAAAGAACCAGAGCTGAATTTCCAATCAGAAATCCAGAATTCCGATTAGAATTCTATAAATCTGATTAAAAATCTAGAATACCAATCGGATTTCAAGATTTTTGAAAAAAAAAAGAAAATAATAATAATAATATTATTATTTTTAAGGTTTGATCCACAATGAAAAGTCGGTAATCCATTCAGAAAAAGTGAAATAGTACAAAGTGAAAAAGGAAGTCAAAGTAAAGTCATGCAAGTACAAGTATTAAAAAAAGATTAGTTATCCTAAGCTCTAGTGTCTGGCCAAGGACTCCACCCTCTACCTGGATCGTCACCCTGATCTGCAGGCATAAAGGTCACACTGCCATGATTGTCGAAACTTAAACCAACAAGCTTTCGACGAAGCCTCTCATTCTCACGATCTAAATACCCAACATAACTCTATTGCATTAAGAATAGTTAGAATCATGCATATCATACATAACATGCATACATTTGCATACTTGTTGTAAATATTAAATCTCCAATTATCTGTGAAATAAATGGTAAATAGGTTATAGGATGAGGCGAGTCCATACAAATACTTTGCCTATATCCGAGGGACTAATAAAATAAAGTTTACTAATTTAGCAACAAGTGTTAGTCTGTATAGGATTGAAAATGCAAATTGCACTTACATGTGAAGCATAAGGAGGAGAGAAGCTAGGAATATGAGCTACATCAAAATATATGTGTTGCCCAATGGGAGTCTGTACCATAGGAGCCTAGTAGTACATGGACCTATCAAGTAGTGGAATATGGCCCAAAATGGTACTCGAGGAAGTATCACCTTGAGTAGCTTCATTGTGTTGAGTATGCTCAACCTCCTACTCAGTCCTCTTAGTGTCAACCTCAGTCTCCTTCTCCATAGCAACATTAGTGGCTTCTTCAAACTATACAAGAAAATGAAAATATCATCTATATTGATGAAAGAGATGAAGTAAAATGATGACAGAAAGCATACCTCAGCTTGGTCTATAGGAACCTACTCTAGAAGATCCTCCCAAATTTTATAATTACTGAAATACTCAAAATTAAATTTATCTTACTAGGTCGCACTCTAAGGAGTTCAGCTGGTCCCAGTAAGTTTGCAAATCATGCTTGATGCTGGCTAAATGAGAAGAATCCTATCTCTACATCAGAGGAAGACTATTGACAAAGCTAATGGTACTGAAGCCTTGAATCACCCCAATCTCAATGTCTAGATCTGAAAGAGAGGAAATAGTTGAGATAAAAAGAAGAGGTTATAAAAATAAGAAAAGTTAAAAAGGGTGGAAGACATACATGCATAATATGCCAAAAGCTGCACATCGTCATAGCACCTATACAGACAGTATCCAATCTATAGTAAAGATAAGCAAGAGCTGCAAATCCCTAATCAAAGGTAGTGACTCTAGCAAGGTCTTGAAGTGGACCAAGAAGAGTAATGCTTTCCTCATGACTAGTCTTACATAAGAGGGTACTGCCTAACAATATTAATAAGAAATATCTTGTCTTTTGAAGGATCTGACGAGGTGTAGTGGTGGGTAACATCTTGAAACCTTGAATGATAGAAGAAAGGAGCACGTTCTTCCAATTTTTCCATATCGAAATGAACCCAAGCAAGTCACGAACATAACGGCTCCTAGCATCTACTAGAAAGGTGCAGTAGTGGATATCAAAAGGAACGGGGGAACCTCTAAAGGTAATCCCAGTAATGGCAGACAAGCTCATAGGGGAAATAGTTAGCTCACCCACTCATGTGTGAAAGGTGTGAGTGGTATCCATCCACCTCTCAATGAGAGCAAAAAGTTAATAGTGGTATGATCTACCTCAAGCAATCGAACTTGGCAATGAAGCATCTAAAGCCAAATGCCTAGATTGTTATACTACCTCTCCAGATAAATCGTGAAATAATTCTCAAGCCAAGTGAAAATAACCGAAGAACTTTAGTGGTTTCCAAATAAAATTCAGAAAATGATAAGATTATTTTCTCTTTATAAACTTTTAATTTTTTTCTGAATTTTATCATTGTTATTTATTCATTTAAACTCTAAAAGGTGTTAGGTTAAATCCAATCAAAAATCTAGAATTTCGATTAGGAATGCAGATTTTAGACTGGAAATCCAGAGGTTCGACTGGAATTCTAATGGTCATATGTGACATACCAACATCAATTTTATTTTCAAGTTAACAATTTTGTGTAGTTTTATTTTATCTTCATAGCAAATATCCAATAATTGTATGCATGAACATGTTAATTTACATATTCATAGGAATATATTTTTTTGCAGAATCAAAGACAAATGAAGAAAATTTACCTCATCACTAGTCTAGGAGCATCTATGGAGGTGTAAATGAGTCAAAAGGAGCACATCTTCCCCTTCATTGAGTCCCAAATTATTTTGAGAAAAATGTAGTTATGAAATGATTGGATCTTATTGTCTAGAGTTGCTTCCATGTAGTGTACGTTATGGGGTGAGCCATAGGATCATACAGATTTAAAATTGGGTGTCAGATGAAGGAACAATTGAAGAAAAAAGATTTGAAAGTCAAAAGAAAGTGAAAAAAAGAGAGAAAATCAAAGAAATGAAAAGGATAGGAAAATGAAAGAGATTGATCAGCAAAAGGAAGGAAAAGAAGGTTTATATTAAAGTGGTAAATGTCCACTTAAGTCCTTTACCATTGTTTGCATGTAAGTCCAATAATTTTTCTTGCAATTTAGTCCCAAATTGTAATTTAACTGGGAAGTTAAAGAAAATTATAAAATATTACATAATTTAATCATTCAATGAATTATTAAATTGTCAGTAGACAACTTATCAATACTATACGTCTGATTATAGTGTCTTTTTAAATAAACATCATACATCCGAGTATAATGTCTTTTCAAATCAACATTATATGTCTAAGTATGGTGTATTTTCAAATCAACATTATACGTTCGAGTGTAGTATCTTTTCAAATCAACATTATACATCCAAGTATAGTGCATTTTCAAATCAACATTATACGTCTGAGTATAGTGTCTTTTCAAATCAACATTATACATCCGACTATATTGTCTTTTTAAATCAACATTATACATTTGAGTGTAGTGTATTTTAAAATCAACACTATATATCCTAGTATAGTGTATTTTCAAGTCAACAGTATATGCCCGAGCATAGTGTATTTTCAAATCAACACTATACATCCAAGTATAGTGTCTTTTCAAATCAACATTATACGTCAGAGTATAGTGTATTTTCAAATCAACACTATACGTCTAAGTATAGTGTCTTTTCAAATCAATACTACACGTCTGAGTGTAGTGTATTTTTAAATCAACACTATACGTCCGAGTGTAGTGTCTTTTAAAATCAATATTATATGTCCAAGTATAGTGCATTTTCAAATCAACATTATACGTCTGAGTATAGTGTCTTTTCAAATCAATAATATACACCCAAGTATAATGTATTTTCAAATCAACATTATATGTCCTAGTGTAGTGTCTTTTCAAATCAACATTTTACATCTAAGTGCAGTGTATTTTCAAATCCACACTATACGTCCGAGTATAGTGTATTTTCAAATTGGCATTATACGTCCGAGTATGGTTTATTTTCAAATCAACATTATACGTCCAAGTATAGTATATTTTTAAATCAACACTATACGTCAGAGTATGGTTTCTTTTCAAATCAACACTATACATCCGAGTATAGTAAATTTTCAAAATCAACACTATACGTCTGAGTATAGTGTATTTTCAAATCAACATTATAAGTCCGAGTACAGTGTCTTTTCAAATCAACAATATACATCCAAGTATAGTGCATTTTCAAATCAACATTATATGTTAAAGTATAATGTATTTTTAAATCAACAATATACATATGAGTATAATGTCTTTTCAAATCAATACTATACGTCCGAGTATACTGCATTTTCAAATCAACATTATACATATGAGTATAATGTATTCTCAAATTAATAGTACACATCTAATGTATGGTGTATTTTAAAATCTCATCACTAGATGTTCCATAGGACCTATAGCATATTCTCAAATCTTTTTTCACTAGATGATTCACGGGGATTATAGTGAAATTTGTTAAATGCTATATAGTGGCTTTAGCATTCTGCTTGGTGTTGCATAACAACATAAGCATTCATTGTGAATCGATGATTAATTATAGGCAAAACCCTTAAGGAGCAGAAGTAAGTATCTAAACTTTTGTTTTTAATGAATTTTGGTGCTTATTTGCTTTGTCACAATTTTTAAGGCAAATAGTGATAAAGGGAGGCAACTATAAGCACCCAATTTCAAGATGATGGAGTGTGGATGTGACAGAGGACTCTATTAATGAAAATATTATAAATAGACCTTCAACACTTAAAATTTGAAACCTTAAAATCCTTAATGCATTTTCAAAAGAACTTAATTGGTTTTTTAAAGGACTTAATTTGTAAAATTTTATTTCTTTTAAGGGTCTTTTTATAATTAAAAGTAAAAAAAAGGATCAAAATTATGTAATTTTGATTGAAATTACATAAAAATTATCAGTATTATGTAATCCTGATCGGAATTACATAATTCCAATCAGAATTATATAATCTCGATCGGGATTATGTTATTCTGATTGTATTCCATTTATGTTTTTTAGTTTTTCAGTAAATAAAAAATTATTTTTTAATTTTTAATTGGTCAAACAATGTGATAAATTCCTTTTCTAGGATTTATCTAAATTTTTCAAAAAATTAAAAGTCCTTATTAAACCAAAAATTTTATCTCTGTGAAGGGGAGAAGTCACAGTAAGATGCATGACCTTTAGCTAGGGTTTTCTATATAAACCCAGCTCAACTCAAAAAACTAATATTTGTTTTGTAGGTTTATTAGAATATGGATTTTTCTTTCTATTTCCTTTTTATCTTTGATGTATTTAATAGAATAGGGAATTTTCCATGGCAATGTAATCCTCAATCTCGATTCTCCTTTCATTTTCTATTTTGGATGCATTTATTAGAATAGGTTTTCTTCAAAGGTTGTATCCTTAATCATTTTTCCTATTTTATTTTGTTTATTATTTCTTTCATGCTTGTATGCTACTTGGTACTTGCTTATCATTTGCATTATTACTTGCTTAATTGGTGTGATTAGTGAATATCTATTTTTCTGTTTATTTTGTGATGTATGCACACCAAATCCAATTATCTCTTATTTTAATTTCTATTTTTAATGCAATTTAAAGTTGGATAATAATTAAATGTGGTAAATGTGTCATTAAACCAAAATTAGGTTGAAGGAATGACTAATAGAGTAATGTATAATAAAGAACAGCATAAGTAAACTCCTACCCTCTGAACTTGTAATCTCTAGTTAGGAAAGTGAGTCCTCATTCATTTTTCATTTCTTGATAAAGTTGGATGGCGACTCTTATTTACAAGGCCTATTTAGGTAGACCCTCCCCCATTAATATCACTCTGATAAATAGTCACCTTAGTCTGTGTGCCTCAACATCACATTAATCCTATCCCATAATGAATAAAAAAGTGAATCACATACACTTAGCCTATACTATGGCTTTATTATTATCACAAAACAAGTCCAGTGGATCTGATATACTAGGAACAACACCCAATCTAGTTAACTTCTTGATCCAAATAACTTCCTTAGTTGCTTTTGAGGAGTTTATGTCTTCAACTTTTATTGCAAATTCAACAACAGTGTCGTATTTTAAGCTTCTCCAGCACACTGCACCTCTATTCAAACAAATAGATAACCTAACTATGATCAAAAGTCACCCTTGTCAAATTGGAAACTAACATCAGTGTAACCATTTATAACTAGCTTATCTTCCTTCCCACTATACAATAAAAATGCATCTGTAGACCTTCTCAAGTACATAAGGATACTCTTAATTGTTATCCAATGACTTTCACCTGGGTCTGATAGGTATCTACCTATTATATTTAAGGCATATGAGACATTTATTTGAGTGTATAACATGGTATACATTATGGATTTAATAGCAAAAATATATGGAATTTTACTTATACGGCCTCCCTCATCTTATGTCATTAGACACTGAGTCTTACTAACACTAATGCTATAGGATATTAGCAAGAACCCTCTCTTAGAGTTTTGCTTATTGAACCTATTTAGTACCTCATAGATCTAACTTTATAGGTCTTAATGCTTAAAATATAAGTGGCTTCACCTAAGTATTTCATTGAGAAATAATTTTCTAATCGTGATTTAACATTTTGTTAAGTAAGAATATCATTTCCAATAAGTAATATGTCAATAACATATAGCACTAAAAAAAACTATTGCACTCCAACTAACCTTCTTGTAAACACAAGGTTCATCTTCATTTCTAATAAATCTAAACTCTTTAATTGCTTCATTAAAATGAATATTTTGACTTTGAGAAGATTACTTCAATTCATAAATAAATCTTTTAAGTTTGCAAAACTTTCCATCATTCTTAGGATTAACAAAACCCTCTGGCTATATCATGTACACATCCTCAATTAGGTTTCCATTAAGAAACATTATTTTGACATCCATTTGCCATATCTTATAATTATTGTTTGTGGCTATGGAAAGAAGAATTCAAATGGACTTAGGCATAGCAACTGGTTAAAAGGTTTCATAATAGTTTATGCCATGTGTTTGCTTGAAACCCTTTATAACCAGTCTTGCTTTAAAGGTATGCACATTACCATCCATGTCAGTTTTCTTTTTGAAACTGAATAGTTTTTAAACTATCATGTGCATCAATAAAAGTCCATACTTAATTATCATACATGGATTGCATTTTTTATTTCATGGCTTTTAACCATTTACCAAAGTCAAGACTATCCATAGCCTCTTGGTAAATTGTGGGCTCCCTTTGATTCACAATCATCACATTTTTATTATTTGTGATAATAAATCTATATCTCTCAGGGTTCTGACATGTCCTACCAGACCTCCTAGGACCTTGTGGTCCTTATGTAGATTCAATAGTTACTTGTTGATCCAGTTAAGGTTCCATATATGGTACAATACTATTTTCTAGTTCTTGCATTTCTTTAAGTTATACTTAGGGGTGTAAACGAGGCAAACTGCTCATGAGTAGCTCAGTGTTCAACTAGATAAAAGATCATTGAGCTTGAATATTGAAGCTCAATTAATAAATGAGTCAAGCTCAAATTATATAAAACTTAGCTTAATAAACTTGCGAACAAGCTCAAATGTAAGTTTGTGATCCAACTCATAATTTTAATGTTTTGGAATTTGATTTTAGATATATAATATATAAATTTGTATTATAAAAAATATTTTAGAAAATATATTATTAGAATAAACTCATCATTTTTGTAAAATATATTATAATTTATTTAATAAATAATTTAATTTTAATTTTAATTTATAGTTTGCATTTTTAAAAATTTTTTAGGGTCATTTAAGCTCATGAACACCAGGTGGGATAGTGAGCTCTACTCAAGCTAGCCAAATCTTGGCTCAGTTCGGCTTGATTACACCCCTAGTTGTAACTTACTTCCACTAGTTCCTTTGGAAATGTATTCTCTTTCTAAAAATACACCATTCCTAGCAATAAATACTTTATTTTCAAAAGCATTATAAAAATAATATCCTTTTGTTTCTTTAGGATATCCCACAAAAAGGCATTTGTCTGATTTGGGTGCTAATTTATCTAAAATTTTGACACTTCACATAAGCATCACATCCCCAAATCTTAAGAAAAGATAAATGAGGAGATTTCTCATTCTATATCTCATATAGTGTCTTTTTAACTTCCTTTAATAGAACTCTATTCAGTGCAAATGCAGTAGTTTTTATAGCATAGCCATAAAACGAGTTTGGAAGATCTAACTAACTCATTATAAATCGAACCATATCTAAGAGAGTTTGATTTCTTCATTCAAATACATCATTCCATTAAGGTGTTCCTAGTAGAGTCAATTGTGAAATTATCCCACAATCTTTAAGATGATCAATAAATTATTGGCTTAAATAGTCACCACCTCCATAAGATCTTAGTGCTTTAATATTCTTACCAAGTTGATTTTGTACTTCATTTTTGAAAATTTTGAACATTTCAAAAGATTCAAATTTATGTTTCATTAGATAGACATAGTCATATCTACTAAAACCATCTGTGAAAGTAATGAAGTACTAAAAACCACCTCTAATAATGGAACTTAATGGACTATAGACATCATAATGTATAAGACCTAATAAGTCATTAGCCCTTTCACTATGTCTAGTAAAAGGTGTCTTAATCATTTTTCCTAATAAAAAAGATTTACAAGTTCTAAATGATTCAAAATCAAATGAACTCAAAAGTCCATGTTGGTTGAGTTTTTACATGCATTTCTCATTTATATAGCCTAAACGACAATGCCAAAGATGGAATTTTAAACTTCTTTATATCAATGTTATAGATGAAATTTTCATCCGTGTCTTCAATGTCTAAAATATAAAGACCATTAATTCATGGATCATATCCATAGAAACCATCATCATGATAAATAGAGAATTTATTATTCCTAATAATAAACTTAAAACCATTTTTTTCCAAATAAGAAATAGAAAGTGATATTCCTGGTCATAGTAAATATGTAATAATTTTGTTCCAAACTCAAAACAAGTCCATTAGGCCAGGTTAATTTATAAGTTCCTACAACTAAAGTAGCAATGCTAGGTCCATTTCTAACTTGTAGGTCCACTTTACCGTTAGCCAAGATTCTACACCTTTTAAAGCCTTGCACATTAGTAAAAATTTGAGATGCAGATCTAGTAACTAATACCTAAGAATCAAAAGTACATAAATTAACTTTTATAACATGAAAGCCTGAAGAGGTAGTTGCACTACCTTTATTCTTCTTTAGATTATTCAAATAGAGCTCACAATTTCTTTTCTAATGGCCCAGCTCATTGCATAAAAAGCATGTTCCCTCCTAAGGTGGTTTTACTTGGATTGCAGGTTTAGGCTTGGGATTAGGCTTTTAAAAGCCTAAATCTTACCCTTACCCTCTCCTATCCTTTTCATACCTTTCCTTTTATTGACCATTAGAACATCCTTAGTAGTCTTGATATTCGTTTTAGCAATCTTAAGCATCTCATACAATTCAAAAATAGTTTTGTTCATGCTATACATGTTTTAGTTCATAACAACCCCATCATAAGTTTCTAGTATAAACTAAAGAATAACATTAATGGCTAATTCTTGCTATATTTTATTACTAAGCCTTTTTAGATGTTCAAGATGACCCTTCATTTTAAGAACATGAGGACTCATTGAGCTACCAACAATCAACTTGCAAGAAAGTAATGCCTTTATGGTGCCAAACCTCTCAATTCTAGCTTTCTCTTGGAAAATTTCATGGAGATGGCCTATTATGGTATAAGCATCCATCTCCATCAATTTCTTTTAAAGCTCCAATTCTATGCTTCTAAACATAAGGCAATGACATCAATAAAGTCATTAAGATGGTTACCATAAGCATTATTTTGAGCTCTAGGAGCATTAGCAGTCGATTCATCTGAGATAGGTTGATTATGGATATATTCCTTTCTCTCTAGCTTAAGAACAATTCTTAAGTTTTTGTACCAATAAAGTATATTAGTCCCATTAAGCTTACCCTTCTCAAAGGATATGACAAAAATTAGATTTAGTGTTTAATGCCATTATCTATAACAAATATATATGTAGTGTACTCAACATTTTATCAAATTATTTTAATAAGGCATAATTATAAATCCTATAAAATTTTGTCTAAATTAACAACCCTCTAAGTTAATTTGTAATTTTATTGGCTAAAGTATAGCTATTTAGGTAGGTAACTCTTACTAATTACATCTCATGTAACTCTTATAAGGATATAGGATTTGACATCACATTTCCTAACTAAAAATCCCATCAAATTCCTTAGTTTCTATTTAAGTCAAACCATTTCAAACATTCGAATAGCACCATTATTTAACTTGTCATCCTTATATGACTTAATGCACCTAGCTTTGGTAGACCCCATATATAGTAATCCAAGGCTTGACAAGTGTTTGAATTTAGAGGATGCATTATAATGACTTAATATTGAATAAGGGTTCCTCTTTATTTTGATTCTTACTTGGTTATTATTATGTTTTACACATATATAGCATCATATACATAACATCATATACCTTACATAATAATAATAAAGTAAATGTTACATAACATGGGCTGAATCTATATCGATCTTCATAAGCCAATATGAAGATCAAAGGTCAATCCTAAATAATAAGACATCCTTCATCTTGAGCTTTACACTTTAGATCTCCTCTTTCAGTAATCACTTTGGATCCCCCATCCTTGGCCTCTATTTTGGATCTCGATATTGTGTTTTAATTTACATTAAATTACATGTTGTAATCTATAGTATTCTATAACTATTAATAAATAATATTATAATTAATAAATAAAATCAACTCATATGCCATATTTAATAAATTTACAACCCATAAAATAAAGAATAATAAAATCCAATCACATTAGTCTAAGGGCCATGTCATGTACCATGCATTTACATTCAACACATATAATCAAAATAATTTAACTTTCATTAAAATTAATATTATTTTGAGACTGATTTATATAGTGAATCTATTCAAGTTAAGAGGCAACAACTCTAGTGGCAGTCACAGGGGCAACACCCCTTGCTAGGGATCAGGGGCAATGCCCTCAAAAATGAAACAATTTACCTTAATTGGTTGAATGAATTATTGCCAAATCCCTCGACCATTGTAATCATATTACATTTTTATTAATATTTTCAAAACATGTTAATTTTTTTCAATGCTTGTACAAAAACATCATTGGCCTTAAGAGACACAACTATGTGTCAAAATAAATATAACCATGTGTATTAGCACTATGAAAATATGCTCTCAACCATGATTGTGCCAAGATGTGTAGACTTATCATTTATTCCATAAGAAGACCCATATTTTTTATAAATATACTTAATATGAGAAATAAATAAATAAAAACCATGCTATTTAAACCTCTCCCTCATCCTACTCCACCCTTTTCCAAAATCTACCATAAACCCTAACTTTCCAACCTAAAACCTCTAATTTATAATGTTGATCTTTGCTTTTCAGGTAATGTTATATTTCTATAGAATTTTTTGCCTTATTGGAATATCAAATCACTGTGGCATTTATTCTCAAAGCATTAGTTCATTAAAGAGCTTTTCATACCTAAAAAGGTTTATACTAGGAAAACTAAATATTTCTTTGCTTACTTGCATTTTATTCAAAATTGTTAAGCCTTTTTGCATTTTGTAATGCAGTCTCCATAGGCTCATACATGTTGTGTGGTGCTCTTTCTATTCACAGTTATCCTTTCACTCATACATAGTCTATAGATTAAAGTTGGTGAGTAAATTTTGATAAGAATGTTGATACTCAATTGTAATGCAAACCTATACCGAAACCACCTCTACCAAAATCTTTTTAGGATCGCCACTCTTATTCCACTATTATTTCCTCTTTAAAAGCAACATCTACTATCCTTCTGACTAATCAACCTACTAATTTTAAAGCATTCTAGGAAACTCAGCATATTGTCCCATAAGATACTCCTTTACCATCTCGACAATGTCTTGGTTCTTTTATTGCTCCAGATTTGGTCTTTGATTGGCTTTCTAGATCAATGGTTGGCTTTTTGGGAATGGTCTTCTATCTTGTAACTTTCAAAAGATTATTAATAATGTTAGCTTATATTTTGTCCATTATAGTCTAATGGAAGGTAATATGATCTTACTTTCATGTCCTACATTATCTTCTAAATTATAAGTGCTTGCAAATTATAAATCTTTCTTAGATGAATTTGTTTTAAAAATTGAAGATTGATAGCATGGTTTATTTTCTTCCCAACATTTTATTTGGTTATGGTGTCATGGAATTTTGTTACAACTTTGGTGCAATGATTTTTTTTAGCTAGTTTGGTTCTTATTGTGGAACCTTTATTGTTTGGATTCTTTAACTTAAACAAAAACTAGATTTGATATAATAAATCTCTTAATATCCACATCATCCATTAACACTATTTTAAAATTTTTTTGGATTCTTTTCTAAGGATTCCATTTAATATTGACATTTTTAAAGATCTTAGTATGAGTAGCCTTGTTTATTCATCCCTTTTGTCATCAAATTTCTCAATTGTTGATAACACATCTATAGCTAATTTAGTTAGAATGGATGCCTCATTATTTGTTGATCCCTCAAAAGACATTCAAGATACTAATAATGCCAATTTGAATTTGAATGTTGTTCCATTTGACTTTGTCTTATAAAACCATTTTCATAAACTTAAGCTTACTTAAAGTTAACTTTATTGAATTTGTCTATTTGTTAGTTATTATGCTAGCAGCTAGTCAATCCTTTTCAAATCTAAACCATTTATTCTATATGCCCAAGTCTCCTAATTTCCCTCAATTACCATGGCACTTAACACCTTCTCAAACTCTCCCTTTGAGCGATTCTCAACAAATCAAGCTACCTACTAAATCCCAAAAAGTTAGAGCCTTGCCTAAGAAAGCCCATCTCCCTTTCTATTTTTCTGGAATGTACCAATGCTTTAAAAGATAAGGAGATCATTTCATGCCTAAACACAAGACTACCCAATCTTATTTTTCAAATGCTTGGCACCCTTCCATTATTGACATTAAGTAAATAACATACTTGCCAATCAATCGATTGCCTCTTTATAAGCCAATGTAGCATTTTCTTTAAAAGAAACTCTTAGTTTCCATTTCTTTTTTCCCGATCATGATGTTATTAATCAGCTTTGAGTGGATTTCATTATCAATTCTAATTACTAGTCTAAGACTACCAAATAAACTTAAGTTTCTTCTATTCTTTATTTTTTATAATAGTCTTTATTATTTATTAGAATTGTAAAGGACTCAATGAAGTCTCTAAAGGTAGACATTTGTATAGTCTACTACACTCCAAATGTCTAGAAATTATTGTCCTTCAAGAAATTAAATGTACATCAATTGACTTCTCTCTTTTATGGAGATTTTGGGGCATGGGAACAATTTCATGGCATGTAACGGATGTAGTCAATTCATTAGGTGGGATCTATTTTATTGGGATTAATAGACTTTTTGTTCACTAGCTAATTTCTCAAGATCTTACTGGATTGCTATCAAGGGCACCTTTATTTAATAGAATTTTCATTTCATTATTTTGGTTGTTTATGCTCCTTCTATTAGTGATCAATAATTATTATGGTGAAGCACTCTTCATTTTTATATTATTTTAATGATTTTTTTTATTCTATTGATTAGTGATTTTAATTAAGTTCAAAATTCAAATGAACAAACTATAACTCAAGAGTTTACAGATGGAATGTGTTCTTTTAATGATTTCATTTTTAGAGCTGGTGTCCTTAACTTACATCTTAATGCATCTTTGTTTACTTGGAAGAATCTGTTGGGGTTCCGTGATGCAAACGCAGTGGAAAAATTAAAATTTTGTCACGTTCCCAAGCCAGGATCCATGTAATTCGACTAATAGATTAAATCTAGGGTTTTAATAATCTTACCAAAATGCAGAAGAGGCAAGATTCTCTGGAGGTTCACATCGGTGACACCTTACCTCGAGCTTTTTGGCTTGGTTGTTCGGATCAAGACGTCTCCAAAAGGATGCATCCTCTATAGGTATCCACACGAACAGCCCTTCACAAAACGAATTTGAGTGTGTGAGCTAGCAACCTCTTGACTGTCTCACAAATCAAGAACAAAAGGAAAAACTCTGTCTTTGTTTTCTAAGAGGAAAGAAAATGAATTTGGAGGCTAAAACAAGTGTGTGAAACCCTAGAGAATATAACATATTTATAGACTCCAAGTTAGGGTTTCACTTACCAATAACCTTTTGGTAATTTTCCATTTATTATATTCTGATTTTGTTTAAAAAATAAAACAAATAATATCTTATTTATTTATTTAAAATAACATTTATCTTAAATAAATAAACAAATAAATAAATAAATAAAACACTTTAATTATTTATTTCCACAGAGTTTATTTTGGGCTTATTAAACCCATATCCGTTTTGGGCTTGTTCTAAGTGTGTGACCCTGTAGGTTCACATAACATTGGTAGTAGGCCTAAATCTCTATTTAGGCCTACAAGTCATAAGTGGCCTCTAGCAAGACATTATGACTACCCAAGTCATGTGAAGTCAATAATCCGACATAACCTAATTACAATGAATTTTATTGTCCCTTTATCACATGATATCTTAATTGAACATAAGGCATAGAATGTCATCCTTATATAGTTCAATATTATGACTTGATTCCAAGTAGACTGAAAATGATAACTCTTTATCAATTCATTTCAGCATGGCCATGCATTTTATTCAGTCTATCTCATTAAGGGGCCTTTAGATATCTTTCTCATATTAATGAGGGATAAATTCCTTCTAAATCACTCATATTCCTCACATAACTAATTTTATATCCAACAACATTCTTTTAATCATCCGGTTAAAGACAATGTTAGAATGTGTCAAAACATAAAATAGCTATGTAGAAATCCATGATGATTTCAAGGTCAAAGGACCGAAATAAAATTACTGTGATAAGAAATACTTATGACAATAATCTATGTAGTATTCTTATAGTGGGTCAATCCAGTACATGATCTCTCATCATGTACCTATGAGTTGACTTAATATCTCATACTTATGATTAGTAAAACATAACCATCAATCAACATCATACTAGCCTTAATACTTTAATATTCATATAATGAATAAATGGCCAGGGATAATTAGAATAGAACTCTTATTTTAATCTAAGGGTTTTACTATCAAGTCACATACTTGATGGCCTTAGTAAGAATTAACCATTCATGTAATTATCATAAAATCAAATAATAATATAATACCTCTTTATTAATAAAATAAGAAAGTCAATACATAATCACAAATGATTGACCTAGTGCATATCACTAACAGAATCATCTTTTTCAAAGTCAGCTTGACCTTGCTTTGGTGCTGTACTTAATCGCAGCATTGCCCATTCATATCATTAGACTATTGGTGGGATTATCTAGACTTTATAAGCACTATTACACTCATATGGCATTTGATCTCATCCTTTCTTCTTTTCATCATAAGATTAAATGTCTTTTTCATTCTTTTAAAGGCTGGAATCATATTATTTTTGGTAATTTGAATACTACTTTTTCATATATTCAAAATTAGTTATATGTTTTGGATTATACACAAGAACTTCACCCACTTTCCTTTGTGGAAAAAAATTTCTTCCTTGATCTCACCCAGTAGTGTTTTAGAATCTCATGTCATTAAGAATCTATTTGCAAATAGAAATATAAAATTCAATGGTACCGCCTTGGTGATAGGAACACATGGTTCTTTCATTTGCAAACTTCAAGTCGTATGAGAAGAAATTTTATTTCCCAGCTTTTACATAATAATCAGTTACTTCTTGAACCAAGAGATATCTCTATAGCTATTCGTAGCCATTTTATGCATCATTTTAATAAAAACTCTAAAATTATTGATTTACTAATGGTTTGCTTTTCTCTAAGTTATCTTTGTCTTAAGTTAGTTTTCTTGATGCCCTTTTACTATGGTCAAAATATGCTAAGTTGTTAGGAGTTGTGGCTCTAGTAAATCCCTTGGTCCCCACAAATTTAATTTTCTCTTTTACAAGTGATCATGGCTTATTTTGAAAGATGAGATTTTCACAATGGTCACTAGTTTCTTTATTACTGGTATTTTACCTGCAGTAATTAAGACTTCCTTCATCACTCTTTTTTCAAAAAAAATAAAACCCATTGAGGGTTAAAGACTACCACCCAATTTCTCTTATTTGTGGTATGTACAAAATTATGGGAAAGCTATTGGCAAACCATTTAAAGGGAGCCATGAATCATCTTTTTGGTAAATTTCAAACTGCATTTATCTTGGGAAGGCAAATTCTTGACAATCACTTTATTGCTAATGAGGTTATTGACATATGTAATAAAACTAATACTGGGAGTTTTTATGTTCAAATTTGATTTTAAAAAGGCATTTAACTCCATTAATTAGAATTTCCTACTCTAGGTTTTGTTAAAATTCAGTGTAATTATATTAGAGAATGTCTCTTCAAATCTAGCACTTCAATTTTAGTTAATGGTTCTCTAACTACAAAATTTGTTTCTTCCAATGGAGTGCGATAAGGGTGTCATCTTTCCCCACTTCTCTTTATCCTAGATCTGGAGCCTCTATCTTTATTTACGTATCAGGTGGTTTCTTTGGGTTTTATTGATGGTATCAATCTATTTAGTAGTAGTCCAAATATTACCCACTTTCAATTTGCAAATGATACAACTTTTTTTATTATGCTCATCTTTCTCACATATTATAATGTTTTGCAATAGTCTTCATCCTTATTGTCAATTTCCACAAGAGCTAACTCATTGGTAGTAATTTTGATAACCATGTTTAATAAGCAACCTCTATTAAGATTTTATGCCTTTTGGTTGCCCTTCCTATTAAATATTTGGGGCTTCCCTTGGGTACCACACCTCAACATCTTTCTATATAGACTCCTATTATTAAAAAAATTAAGAAGAAGATTTCTTTTTTTTATGGGTAGGATCTTCTCTCAAGCTAGCTATTCAGTGCTAATTAATTTCTCTATTATTTCTTTTCCAATTTATTTCCTTTCCATTTTAAAATTTAATCTATGGTTACAAAGGAAATCAATCGACATATCTTTAATGTCTTCTAGAGTGGTAGTTCAAACTCAAGAAAATGGCATCACATTCATTAGAATTTCATTACTCAACCTCGTGAAATGGGTGCTCCTGATGCTATTAATCTTTATTTACAAAAGAAAGCTCTTCTTTTCAAGTGGCTTTGGCATTTGCAAGATGGTTTATGAGTCCATTTGGAGTATCTCTCTAAAGAATAAATACCATGTCACGCATGCTGATCATGCTTTTAAAAAGACCACTTAGCACTCCTCTTCTATTTGGTGCTCCATTGTTAACACTATTTTAGGAAATTCTCCTTTGGCTTTCTTAATTCTGGGTAGCTTCACTTTTAAAGTTGGTGATGGAACCTCAATTCTATTTTGGACATATAAATGGTGTAGTACTAAGCCTCTTTATTCCTTATTTCCATATCTCTTTCATTTATTACAATGGTCATATGGTTATCTGAAAGTTCCTTAGAGAGGGGGGTGAATAAGGCCAATGATAGTTTTGAAAAAATTAAAAAAATGAGAATTGAAAGAGAAGAACAATGAACACAATAATTTAAGGAGTTTAGATTCTTAACAATCCTACATCTCCACCTAAAAAATGAGAATTGAAAGAGAAGAACAATGAACACAAGAATTTAAGGAGTTTAGTTTCTTAACAATCCTACGTCTCCACCTAACTTATTCCCAAGTTAGGATTTTCAATTCCCAAAATTCTATTCATAAGATTGATGTTACATAAAAGTTTAAGGCTCACTCTTTTAGCCTTACAACTTAAGTTTTTAAGGATCACTCAAAAACCAAATTCCCAAGTGTTTTAATGGCTAAACATTTAAACTAATTTCTTTAGAATAGAATCTCACTTCTTGTTTTCTTAATCCCAAAATATAGAAGAACAAAAATATCTATTCTAACACTCACCAACTCTCACACGAGTTATATAAATATAAAATTATTTGAAAAGAGTTTTAAGAGCTTAATTGAATGGTTATGAGAGTATAATGAATAAACAAGTTTCTTAACCCTCCAATTGAGCTCCAAGAGTTATTTATATAGATGAACAACTCAAATTATAGCTATTTAAGCCAATGATTGTGTCCCTAATGTCTCCAATCTTTAGTTAACTCAAATTTGACTTAATTCTGTCAGAATGTCGCTCACAATCATCAGGAGCATATCGTGGCTCGTGAGGAACAGTTTAGTGACTGTTACAATTAAAATAAGCTTGAAAGTGCCCATTGTGAGTAGTCCAACCCGCCCTTATGAGCTGCTCATGATTGTGAGGGCAGCTCATGAGTGGCTCAAGCTAGCTCACACAAAGAAGTTGAAAACAAGCACTTCACAGTGTTAGCTCATGAGCAAACACCTGTAAGTCCAAAAATGTGCATTTTTTACTTCTAATTACTCCATATGCCTTGAATATATGTTAGGGATATTATACTTCAATGAAATACACTTTTATCAAATTATTTTATATGTCTAGACTATGAATGATATGAATTAAGTTTCAACACACTTAGAATAAATTATTAGCAACTTAAACTATTTATCAAAGTCCAAAATTAGGAGTTTACTCATGCAAATGGTCAACAATCTCCCCTTTTTGGCTTTGACAACCAATTTGATAAATAATAAATAAAGTTTCTTGACCATATATGTATAAATTCATTACTATATATTGGAGCATAATAAACAACATGAATTATTATAGCATATACATAAATTTAAAAGTATATCATAGTATGGAAAATATAGCACAGATAACATTAATTTAGAAATAATGCATCTCTTTAATAAATGATACCAAATGAGTGAATATAAAAAGATGGATTAAAATAGTATCATGTAAAAATTTTCTCCCCCTTTATCAAAATTTTATAATATATTTTTTTATTTCTCCCCTTTTTAGTCATGATAAGAAATATAAATTTAAAAATTATTCCTTTTGTCAAAATAAAAAATATCAGATTAATATGAGGAAAAGAAAAACATGGCCTAACATGAAGAAAAACACAGCCTAACATGACAAAAAAATGCGGCCTAACATGACAAATGTGTTAAAAAACATGATAACATGATCATTTAAATAAAACTAGCATCACTTACAATGCATGTAATACTACTTTAATACATCACAAACATAATACATAGCATATCACAAAACATCATAAGTTCTCCCCTTTTATCAAAGACAAAAAGAATATAAACTAGAAATAAACCTAAAGGAAACAAAAGACCAATAACTAAAATAATGAAAATAAATATAAACCAAATCTAAGAAAATCTAAGGGTCATATCAATCTTAGGGTTCTTGGAATGGAGGTGGAAGAGGATGCCAAGTGCATTGGATGTTGTGATGAGCATACAAGTGATGAATATCATGCTCCATGTTGTTCATGCAATGCTTAAATCGATCAAGTCTAGTGTCCACTTGATCAAACCTTATACTGAAACTAGACTCTATTATGGAGAGACAATCAAAGAAACCACCAACCTAAGTAGGCTCATCATCAACACTTTAAGAGGTAGATCATGCCCTTGCTCTTTTTCTTTGATATTGAGGAGGAACATGCTCTTAAGGATGTCTTCTTTAACTTGAACACTTTTAAGACCATAAGTACTTATTTGCTTTATGTCTTCCAAATCATGTTCAAGCTCCTCATCAACATCTTCATCTCATACTTCATCTTTCCATACCCAAATATTTTTAACAAGTTTGAATTGCCTAGAATTTCTTAAAAGGCTTTAATCAAGGAAGGAAGGAAGAATATAAGAAATGTTGTTCAAAGAAATCCTAAAGTGAGTAATGATCCCTCCAACACATATGCTTCCACTAACATTATCACTAACCAATCATAACCTCCATTAAAACCAAATTCCTAATTCAACATCCACATTCTCAATAAAATAATGAATGAGAAATAAATCATCAAAAGAAATAGCTTTATTACTAAGTCCCCTAGCATATAGAATAGGTTATGAAATGATGAACATACCAATGGGATTTTGAAGTAAAAAGAGACAACTTGGTATGCTTAGTAACAAAAGCACTAACATTGAGTTTAGCATATTAAACCTAAAAGATTTAGGGAGACCAAGAAGAATTAGGAGTTGTTAGAACTCCTTGTCTAAACCTAAATATGGTATCAAATTGTTCAGAAGTAAGAAACCTATCTCAACCACCCAACCTAAATCTCATATTTCTCATTGGATTTTATTCATCAAAGTATTAAGTTCTTAAGCAATAGGAGGAGAGAAACTTATGGCCAAGAGAGGCATATGTAGGGAGAGCATCAAAACCAAAATTATAAATGCCTACCGTTTCAGGCATGGTCTTGACTTCATTGTAGCATTCCATCTTCTCTAAAGTCTTTTAAGACATAAACTTAAAGGATGAAGGAGTTTCTTGAGTCTTCTTCTTTAAAGCCATAAAGGGTAGCACTTAGAACTTGAACAATAATTTGCTTAGGAGAAAAGAGTTTGATTGTAAATTATAGGAAGAAAGGTGTTTTAAGGGGTTTATATAGAGGAGAATTAAGATTAAAATAATCAAATAAAGTCCTAAAAATACTTTAAAAGGAGTAAGTTACTGTTTTGATCTAAGAAAGAGCAAAAGAATCACAATCTTAATTGAATTAGGGTTTCTCATCTACCAGACCGCCCCTCACAAGCGATCCATGATTGTGAGCATCGCTCATAAGCGGTGCTGGACAACACGAGACACAACGCTAGTCAAGACGAGACACAACACTAGTCAAAACTGGTCACAAGCTAACCCGGCTCAAGATAGAATACATAAAAGTGGCCTTAAATCGTGGCATTTAAGTCCCTATGAATCTAATAGACATCAAAATTGAATCAAAACACAACCAAATTAAATGTTATTTTAATTATAATCATAAAATAATATAATTAAGCATTTTAAAAAAATTAATTTTAAATAATCGTAATTAATTTGCTAAATTTAAATGATCAATAAATTAAATCAATTTCAATAAATAATCATTAAACAGCAAATCAAATGGGTAATCATTTGAAAAATTATTTTTAATGCAAATAAAATTTTATGAAATATGTCAAAATAAATCAAATTAAATGCTAGAATAATTATGATAATATACCTTAATTGAGCATTTAAATGGAAGTTTAAAATTTTCAAATAATAATAATTATAAATATGTATCATGCAAATGGGAATAAAATACAAAATCATATATATGAAATGGATTTGCTTATTTAGTTAATCAATAAATTGAATAAACTCCAATAATTAATTATTAAATAGCAATTATTTTTTAAAGTAAAATTATATATGATAAAAATCATAAATATCAAAAATAATTTTTCTTAAAATGCAATCATGAAGAAGTATTAAAATGAACAACAAACCTAAATTTTAAAAAAATGTTTGTGCATTAATTTTATGAAATGGTATCAAATACGAAAAATAAACAAAAAGTAAAACTAAGCGAAAATTAAGATTACACATGAATTCATAAAATCATGAATTTTTAAAAAAGAAGTCCAACCATTAATTAAGCAATTTTAACAAGTCATCAGGACAACCTTGAACCATCTATCATACCAATTTCATGCTTAATAAAATTCAATCTTTCTTCGCATAGAGGCTTGGTAAAGATGTCTACTAATTGATGATTTGTATCAACAAATTCAAGAAAAATATCACCATTTTATACATGATCACGTAAGAAATGATCCCTAATATCAACATGCTTAGTTTTAAAATGTTGAATGGGATTCATACTAAGGTTTGTAGCACTTGTATTATCACATTTAATTAGAATATAATTAATATTAATGTCATAGTCCATTAGTTGTTGTTTTTGCCACAAAACTTATAAGAAACAATAACTAGCTGCTATATATTCTACTTCAGCAATGGACAAGTCAACCAAAACTTGTTTCTTATTAAACTAAGAAATTAAAAATTGTTATAAGAATTGACAAGTTTTAGAAGTGCTCTTTCTATTTAATAAACTACTGGCAAAATTTGTAGCTGAATAACTAATCAAATCAAATGATGAACTCTTAAGATACCAAAGTCCTAAATGCATTATACCACAAAGATATTTTAAAATTCTTTTCATTGCATTCAAATGAGACTCTCTAAGGCTAGATTGAAACCTAGCACCCAAGCATGTAGCAAACATAATATATGGTCTACTTGCTATAAAATAAAGAAGGGATCCAATCATACCTCTAAAACGCTTTTCACCAACAGGTTTACCATTGTTATCTTTATTGAGTTTGGTTATAGTGCTTGTAGGAGTCTTGCTTGACTTAGCTCCATCCATACCAAATTTCTTGAGAATGTCCATAGCATATTTAGTTTAATTGATAAAAGTCATATCTTTGCATTACTTGATTTGAAGTCTAAGAAAGAAATTAAGCTCACCCATCATACTTATCTCAAATTATTCTTGCATTAATTAAGAAAATTCTTCACATAAGTAATGGTTAGTAGCACCAGAAATAATGTCATCAACATAAATTTGAATAATTAATAAATCATGCTTGGATTTCTTTATGAAAAGAGTTGTGTCAACTTTTCCTTTAGAGAAACCTTTCTTTAATATAAAGTTACTCAATCTTTCATACCAAGCTCTTGGAGCTTATTTCAATCCATATAATTCTTTTGAAAGTGTAAACACATAATTATGAAAATCAAAACTTTCAAAACCCGAAGGTTGCCTAACATACACCTCCTTTTTAATGAAACCATTTAGAAATGCACTAACATCCATTTGATAAAGTTTAAAATCCTTGAATGATGCAAATGCAAGTAGCATTCTAATAGCTTCTAACCTTGCAACCGGGGTAAAGGTTTCATTATAATCAATGCCTTCCTCTTGATTATAACTTTTAGCTACTAATCTAGCTTTGTTCTTAGTTATGACACTTCGTTTATTCATCTTATTTCTAAATACCCAATTGGTGCCTATAATAGGATGATGTTTTGATCTAGGAACCAACGTCCAAACTTTATTTCTCTCAAATTGATTTGACTCTTCTTGCATAGTAAGGATCCAAAATTCATCACTTATTGCATCATCAATATTTTGGGGTTCAATTTGAGAAATGAAGGCTAAATTTACAATAGACTTAAATTTAGATCTAGCCTTTTGTAGTGTCACCTATGATGAGGTCTTGAAGATGAGCTTTCTTGAATTGTTAATCCTTTGGAAGATCATCCTTCAAAGTGGATTAAGGCATCTCCTCATCATCCTCATTTATAGGATCTTCTAGCTCTAAAGGTTTGCTAGCATCTTCTTTTTAAGTGTTCATATCCATATGCTCTTCTACAAAATCATCAACACTATAAGCATCCTTTCTAGGATCAAGTGTTTTTTATTCATCAAATACAACATGCGTTGACTCTTCAACTTCTTTTATTAAAAACTCTATGCTTTGTTAGAGATGGCATAGCATAGGAAAATTCCTTCATTGGCTTTAGAATTAAATTTCCCAATATTATCCTTGGTGTTCAATATAAAGCACTTGCATCCAAATACTTTAAGATATGAGATTTTGGGTTTTCTATAATTCCAAAGCTCATATGAAGTTTTATTTAAAATTATTCTTTTAAGGACTCTATTTGCAATGTAACATAAAGTGTTAATGACTTTTGCCCAAAAGTATATAAGTAAATTATAATCATGAAGCATTATTCTAGCCATTTCCACTAGAGTTATATTTTTCCTTTTAATAAACCCATTTTGTTAAGGTGCTCTAGGAGAAGAGAAAGTATATGAAATACCATTTTCATTTCAAAACATTTTAAAGAATTCATTTTCAAATTCAATTCCATGATCACTTCTAATAAATGAAATGCAAAAAAAAAATTCTTTTTGAACTCTTCTTAAAAAAATTTCAAATGCTTTAAAAGCATCATTCTTATGAGTAAGGAAATGTACCCAAGTGTATCTATAGTATTCATTAACCAAAACATAAGCATAGTGCATACCATCGAGACTAGCAACTCTAGTTTGTCGAAACAAATACATATGTATAAGTTCAATTGGCCTAAAGGTTAACACTACATTCTTGAGCTTAAATAAAGACTTGAATTGTTTTTCCTTTTGGTAAGCATCACAAGGTTTATCCTTAGTGAATTCTAGTCAAGGTAAACTGATCACAAGTTCATGTTTACAAAGATTATTTAAAAGCTCAAAGTTTGCATGTCCTAACCTTCTATGACATGTCCATGTATCATGGAAAATAGACATTAAGCATTTTATGCCCTTGTTATCAACCTTGTTTAAATCAATAACATAGACATTGTCTACTCTTTCACTATTAAAAATTACTTTTTTTTCATCATGACTACTAACAAAGTATTTTCTAGTATAAAAAGTAACCTTATTTCCCATGTTATATAATTAACTTATACTTAGAAAATTATGTTTAAGGCCATCAATATGAAATACATAATGGATAGATAAGGATTAAGGATTACCAATTCATCCAATGCCTACAATTTTTCATTTGGTAGTGTCTCTGAATATGACATGCCCTTCATCCTTTCCATAAAGCTTATTGAATTATTGCTTGTCTCCTATCATGTGTCTTGAACATCCACTATCAAGATACCACTTGCATTTATTCTTATGGACTTCAACCACACCTATATAAGACAATTTAAGCATTCTTTTGAACCCAAACCCTTCTTTGTCTAGGTTGGTTAGTTTCAAGGTAGTTTAAAGGGAGCAATTTCATGTGTAGTCTTCTATAGAAGCACACATTGTTAGTGTGTCCTTTGATCATGCAATAAGAACATTCAACATTTACAAATTTATTTTTATTAGGTGCATATGATTATCTAGTTAATGAGACATGCCTTGGGTATTATGGTTGCATGTGTTGCCTTAAATCTTTTTATGTCTTATGATGAGAATGAGACATACATTGACAATGGATATTTGTATTTTTATAAGTTTGTACAACATGCTTAGGAGTGTTATGTCTAGTGTACATATAAGTATGTTTAAGTTATGGTTTTCTAGCTTATGACTTACCTCTTTGTGTCAATGAGGGATGTGTCTTATGAGACTTTCCTTTATTATTTAACACATTAGATGTTAGTGATATGCACTAGGTCAATCATGTATGACTATATTTTAACTTTTATCATTTTATTTAATAAAGAGGCATTTTTCATTAAAATTTTATGTTATGATAATTACTTGAATAGTCAATTCTTACTAAGCTTATCATGTATATGACTTGATAGTAAAACCCTTAGATTAAATATGAGTTCTATTCAAATTATCCCTAGTCATGACAATGTATTATGGCTAGTATGGTGTTGATTGATGATTATGTTTTACTAATATGAGATATTAAGTCAACTCATATGTACTTATTTAAGAAATAAAGTGCTGGATTGACCCACTATGAGAATACTACATTGATAATTGTCATAAGTAATTCTCATCACAGTAATATTGAATTAGTCCCCTGACCTTGAAATCACCATGGATTTCTACATAACTATTTTATATTTTGACACAATTTTACATTATGTTTAACCATATGATAAAATAGGTTGTTGTTGGGTATAAAATGAGTTATATGAGAAATATGAGTGATTGAGAAGGAATTTGTCTTTCATTTAATACGAGTAAGATATCTATAGGCCCCTTAATAAGATAGAATGAGGAAAATGCATGGGCATGCTAAAGTAAATTGATAAAGAGTTATCATTCTCAGTCTACTTAGAATTAAGAAATTATATGATTGAATTCTATAAGGATGACATAATTTATGCCTTATATTCAATTAAGATATCATGTGATAAAATGACTAGAATATTCATTGTATATTAGGTTATGTCAGATTATTAACTTCACATGACTTGGGTAGTCATAATATCTTACTAGAGGCCACTTATGACTTGTAGGCCTAAATAGAGATTTAAAGCCCACTGCCAATGTCATGTGAACCTATATGATCACACACTTTGAGCAAGCCCAAAATGAATATGGGTTTAATAATCCCAAATAAGCTCTGTGGAAATAAATAAATAAAATATTTATTTATTTATTTAAGGTAAAGGTTTGTTGGGTTTCACGATTCCATACGCCTTAATCATAAACTTGAACCAGGATCCAAGTGATTCGATTAATTGATTGAATCTAGGGTTTTCATTTTCTTACCACAAATGTAGAAGGAGCAAGATTTTTAGAAGGAAGAAAGGAGGTTTACTTTGGTGACACCCTACCTTAAGCTTTTAATTTGGTAGTTTGGAATAAGACATCTCCAAAAGAATCCATCCTTCATACGTGTCCACATGAACTGCCTTTGATTTGAAAATAAATACTTATGTGCTAGTACCTTCTCTTAATTTCCCATAAATCAAGAATCAAAAGAACTCTGTATTTTTGTTTTCTAAAAGGAGAGAAAATGAATTTGGTGCCAAAATAATGAGAGTATAAAACCCTAGAGAATATAACATATGCATAGACATTTAAATTAGGTTTTCACTTACCAAATGACCTTTTGGTAATTTCTCACTTATTATTATTCTAATTTTATTTAAAATTAAATCAAAAATAATATTCTATTTATTTAAGATAACCTTTACCTTAAATAAATAAATAAATATTTTATTTATTTATTTCCACAAAGCTTATTTTGGCTTGTTAAACCTATATTCGTTTTGGGCTTATTCAAAGTGTGTAACCCTATAAGTTCACATAATGTTAGCAGTGGGCCTTAAATCTCTATTTAGGCCTACAAGTCATAAGTGGCATCTAGCAAGACATTATGACTACCCAAGTCATGTGAAGTCAATAATCCGACATAATCTAATGTACAGTGACTATTCTAGTCCCTTTGTCACATGATATCTTGACTGAATATAAGGCATAGATTATGTCATCCTTATAGAATTCAATCATATAATTTCTTAATTCCAAGTAGACTGAGAATGATAACACTTTATCAATTTACTTTAGCATGGTCATGCATTTTCCTCAGTCTATCTTATCAAGGGGCCCATAAATATTTTACTCATATTAAATGAGGGACAAATTCCTTCTCATTCACTCACATTTCTCATATAACTCATTTTATACCCAACAACAACCTATTTTATCATCCAGTTAAAGATAATGTAAGATTGTGTCAAAATATAAAATAATTATATAGAAATCCATGGTGATTTCAAGGTCAGAGGACTAAGCCAATATTACTGTGATGAGAATTACTTATGACAATTTTCTATATACTATTCTCATGATGGGTCAATCCAGCACTTTATTTCTCAAATAAGCACCTATGAGTTGATTTAATATCTCATATTCATGGTTAGTAAAACATAATCATCAATCAACACCATACTAGTCATAATACATTGTTATGACTATGGACAATTTAAATAGAACTCATATTTAATATAAGGGTTTTACTATCAAGTCACATACTTGATGAGCTTGGTAAGAATTAACTATTCAAGTAATTATCAAAAAACAAAATGATAATGAAAAATGCCTCTTTATTAAATAAAATGATAAAGTCAAAACATGGTCATACATGATTGACCTAGTGCTTATCACTAGCAAGGTTATCTTAAATAAATAGAATATTATTTTTTATTTAATTTTAAATAAAACTAGAATAAGAATAAGTGAGAAATTACCAAAAGGTCATTTGGTAAGTGAAACCCTAATTTAAATGTCTATAAATATGTTATATTCTATAGGGTTTCAAACATTCTTATTATTCTGCCACCAAATTCATTTTCTCTCCTTTTAGAAAATAAAAACACAAAGTTCTTTTAATTCTTGATTTGTGAGAAATCAAGAGAATGTGCTGAGTATTCATTTTCAAATCAAGGGTTGTTCGTGTGGTCACTTGTGGAGGACAGATTCTTTTGGAGACAACTCAATCCGAACTGCCAAATTAAAAGTTGAAGGTAGGGTGTCACCGAAATGAACCTCCTCTCTTCCTTTTAAAAATTTTGCCCCTTCTACATTTGTGGTAAGAAAATGAAAACCCTAGATTTAATCAATTAATCAAATTACTTGGATCCTGGTTCGAGTTTGTGATTAAAATTTAATTTTTCACTACGTATGGAATTGCGAAACCCAATAATGGTATCAGGGTCACTTGTAATTCGATTTATTTGATTATATGTATATATGATATATGTTTATTTGAGTGATTAATTTTTTAAAAGGAGTTTTCAAAAATTTTATCCAAATAGTTTGATTTTGAAATGATTAATTACAATCTGTATGAAAATATCATTAAACATTAATTTAATTAATGTTTATAATCATTTAATATGATTAAACAATGAACAGAATTAAGATTTTATGTGTTATGTATACTATTTTAAGAAATCAAAATAAGTATTCTATGTAAATAGCAAATTCGATTTCTGCTTAATGTTGAAATATGAATATTTTAATTATACATATTTCTATCAAGGGCAATATGTTTAAGTGTTAAACAAATTATATAGAATAAATCTATTTGGAAAAGATTAATTATTCTATAATATGATTTATAAGTAAATTAGGGTTAATGGCGGCAGTTGTTTAAATGTTAAACATAAAAATGATATGTTTTGAATAGATTAATCAAACAATAATTTGATTAGAAAAATTATTGTTGTTTTTGGGTTTTGGCAATAACTCATTCAAAGAGTTAAGGTAAATCATTTACCTTTAGGAGCATTGCCCCCAAACCCCTACAAAGTGTCATTGCCCCCTTTACCCTCACCTGCTAACTGGCTAGCAGGACCACCGCCAGGGGCACTACCCCCGGACCTTACAAGGGGCGCTACCCCTTGACCCTGAATGGACTTATCATGCTTTTTTGTTTTTGAACATAGTAATTTGATTAATTTATAAATTGAATTAATTTAGAATATGTGTTTATTAAATGCATGGTGCATAGCATGGCCCTTGAACCAATGTGATTGGATTTTATTATTTTTATTTTATTGGGTTGTAATTTTTAAATACGACCTATGAGTCATTTTATTTATTGTAATTATTTTATTTTATTTTATTAGATAGTAATATAATAGTTTTAGTTATAACATGTAATGTAAATCAAAACCCAATATGCAAATTCAAGTTGGAGGCCCATGGTAAAGATCCAAAGTAGGAGACCAAGGAGGAGGTCCATGGCAAAAGATGGAGATCCAAATTGAAGGCTCAATTTGTATTTGTATTATTACCTAGGTTTGACCTTTGATCTTCATATTGGCTTATAAAGATCAACTTAGTTATGGGCCATGTTATGTCACATTTATCTTATTTTATTAGTATGTTATGCATGTGATGCCATGTGATACCATGTATATGATGCAATATAATAACAACTAAATAAGATAAAAATTAACTAAACCCTCAATTAATATTAAGTCATTAAAATGCCTCCCATTAGTCAACACTTATCAAGATTTAGATTGCTATATATAGGTTATGCTAAAGCATTATGTATAAAGTCATCCAAATAAAATAAAACATATGGATAATGGTGATATCCATATGTTTGAGTTTGTTAGACTTAACTAAGTTGTCAAAATAGTTTTAGACCTAAGGCATTTGATAGGATATACCGGTACATGTGATATCTTATAATTATCCAAGAATTACATAAGATGTAATTAGTAAAGTGTTACCTACCTAAATAGCAACACTTTAAGTGATAAGCCAGAGCTTACTTGAAGTAGGGTGAAATATGGATCTTGGCCCACTAAGAAATTTTAATTATTAAAATTACTTTGCGGTTTTTATAATTTATGAAAATTTAGTGGGAGTTTTCTTATGCCTCTTTCATAATAAAATTGAATGTACTTTATATATATTTGTTGTAGATAATGACATCAAACACTGCACCTACCATGTCACTGCGATCGATCCTTATGAAGAATAAGCTAAATGGGACTAACTTTCTTGACTAGTATAGAAACCAAAGAATTGTTCTTAGGTAAGAAAGAAAGGAATATATCCTTGATCAACCTATCCTAAAGGAACTAGCTACTAATGCTCCTAGAGCAAAAAAGGATGCTTATAGTAAGCATCTCACTGATTTAGTTAATGTCACTTGTCTTATGCTTGGATGCATGGAGTCTAAGCTTCAAAAGCAACTGATGGAAATGGAGGCTTATACTATGATAGGCCATGTCAAGGAAATATTCCAAAAGAAAACTAGAATCAAAAGGTTTAATACCATCAGGGCATTGCTCTCCTACAAGTTGACTACTAATGGCTCTATTAGTCCTCATGTTCTCAAGATGAAGGGTCATCTTGAACACTTGGACAAGCTTAGTCTTAAGATTGAACAAGAATTTTTTGTTAATATCATTCTCCAATTTTTGCTTGAAGCTTATGATGGTTTCATCATGACTTTCAATATGCATAGTATGGACAAAACCATTTCAGAGTTCCATGGGATGCTTAAAATTGCTAAAAAGAACATCAAGAATTCCACCAAGCATATTCTAATGGTCAATAAGGGAAAGGGTATGAAAAAGGTGGGAAAGGGTGAGGGCAAGGCTCCTAAAGGCTTTTAGAAGCCAAACCCAAATCCCAACCCAAGTTCAAAGTTAAACCCCAAGCAAAGCCACCAAAGGAGGGAATATGCTTTTTCTGTAATGAGCCAGGTCATTGGAAAAGAAATTACAAGCTATATTTGAATGATCTGAACAAGAATAAGGGTAGTGCGACTACCTCTTTAGGTATTCATGTTATAGAAATTAATTTGTCTACTTTTGATTTTTGGGTATTAGATACTGGATCAAGATCTCATATTTGTACTAATGTGAAAGGTCTAAAAAGGAGTTTATCATTGGCTAGAGATGAAGTGGACTTATGAGTTAGCAATGGAGAAAGAGTTGCTACTTTAGTTGTATTGACTTATGAGTTAACTTTGCCTAGTGTGCTTATTTTAAATTTGGACAATTGTTATTATGTGCCTACTATGTGTAGGAATATTATTTCTATTTCTTGTTTGGATAAGAAAGGTTTTTAATTTATTATTAGGAATAATAAATGCAGTATTTATCATGATAACATTTTCTATGGATTTGCTCCATGCACTAGCGGTCTTTATGTTCTAAATATTAAAGAAACTAATGAAAAGTCAATCTATAACATTGATACAAACAAGTTTAAATCTAATGATTTAAAAACTACCTATTTCTGGCATTGTCGTTTAGGCCACATAAATGAGAAATACATTTCAAAGCTTCACCAAAATGGGCTTTTGAATTCATTTGATTAGGAATCATTTGAAACCTATGAATCTTGTTTACTAAGAAAAATGACTAAAACACCTTTTACAGGAAAAGGTGAGAGAGCTAATGATTTATTGGGCTTTATACATTCATATGTATATGGACCATTAAACTTAACTGCTGGAGGAGGTTTCTAGTACTTCATCTCTTTCATAGATGATTTTAGTAGATATGGCTATGTCTATCTAATGAAATAGAAATCTGAATCTTTTGAAAAGTTTAAAGTTTTCAAGAATGAAGTACAAAACCAACTTAGTAAAAATACTAAAACACTAAGATCTTATCAAGGTGGTGAATATTTAAGCTAAGAATTTGTAGATCATCTTAGAGATTATGGGATTATTTCATAATTGACTCCTCCAAGTACACCACAATGGAATGGTGTGTCCAAATAGAGAAATCAAACTTAATTAGATATGGTTTGATCAATGATGAGTCAATCTAATCTTCTAATCTCTTTTTGGGGATATGCTTTAGAAACTATTGCATTCATTTTGAATAGAGTTCCAACAAAGGCAATTGAAAAGACACCATATGAGATGTGGACTAGAAAACCTCCTAATTTGTCTTTTCTTAAGATTTGGGGATGTGATGCTTATGTGAAGCGTCAAATCTCATATAAACTAGCACCCAAATCTGATAAATGGCTTTTTATGGGATATCCTAAAGAAACTAATTTCTACAATACTTCTGAGAATAAAGTGTTTGTTGCTCGAAATGGTGTATTTTTGGAAAGAGAATTTATTTCCAAAGGATCTAGAGGGAACATAGTCCAACTTGAATAAATTCAAGACCATAAAATAGCATTGTATCAAGTATGGAACTGTAGCTAGATCAATAAGTAATTGTTCAACCTACACAAAGTACTAGAAGGTCAAAGGAGGTCTAGTAGGACACGTCCAATCTCTATGAGATATGGATTTCTCATAACTGATGATAATGATGTGTTGATTATGGATCAAAGTGAGCCTACATCCTATTAAGAGGCCATAAATAGTCCTGACTTTGAGAAATGGCTAGAAGCCATGAAATCAAAAATGCAATCCATGTATGATAATCAAGTTTGGACCTTAATTGACCCAACTGATGGCTTAAAAACTATTGGATGCAAATGGGTTTTTAAAAAGAAAATAGACATGGATGGCAATATGCTTAGCTTTAAGGCAAGACTAGTTGCAAAGGGTTTCAAACAAACACATGGTATAGACTATGATGAAACCTTTTCACCAGTTGCTATACTGAAATCTATTCAAATTCTCCTTGTTGTAGCTGCATACTATGATCATAAGATATGGAAAATGGATGTCAAAATAGCATTTCTTAATGAAAACCTACTTGAGGATGTGTACATGACATAGCCAAAGGGTTTTGTCAATCCTGAGATCTGCAAAGGTATGCAAGCTTCAAAGGTCCATTATGGACTGAAGCAAGCATCTGGTAGTTGGAATCTTCATTTTGATGAAGTAGTCAAAGAGTTTGACTTCATTAAGAATGAAGATGAACCTTGTGTCTACAAGAATGTTAGTGGGAGTGCAATTGTGTTTTTAGTGTTGTATGTCGATGACATACTACTCATTGGAAATGATATCCCTATTTTAAAAAATGTTAAATCATGGCTAGGGAATTATTTCTCAATAAAATACTTAGATGAAGTTGCTTACATATTAGGTATCAAGATCTATAGAGATATATCTAAAAGGCTTACTGGATTAAGTCAAAGGGCTTACATTAATAAGGTATTAAATAGGTTTAGCATGCAAGACTCTAAGAGAGGAGTCTTGCCAATGTCACATGGCATTAGTCTTAACAAGACTCAATGTCCTATGACAAAAGATGATCGAGACCGCATAAGTAAGATTCCATATGCTTCTGCTATTGGATCTATCATGTATGCAATGTTGTGTACTCGACCTGATGTTTCATATGCTTTAAGCATAATGAGCATATACCAGTTAGACCCAAGTGAAAGACACTGGATAGTAGTTAAAAATATCCTTAAGTACTTGAGAAGAACTAAGTTTAAAATATCCTTAAGTACTTGAGAAGAACTAAGGATGCCTTTTAACTATATGGTGGTAAGGAAGATGAGCTAGTTGTAAATGGTTACACGGATGCCAGCTTCCAAATTAACAAAGATGATTTTTTATCATAGTCAGGTTATGTGTTTTATTTGAATGGAGGTGCAGTGAGCTGAAGGAGTTCCAAGCAAGACACTATTATTGATTCTACAACATAAACTAAGTATATAGATGCCTCAGAAGTAGCTAATGAGGTTGTTTGGATCAAAAAGTTCATAACTCGACTAGGTGTTGTTCCTAGTATATTAGATCTAGTGAACTTATATTATGACAATAATGGAGCTATAGCTCAAGCTAAGGAGCCCATATCACATCAGAGATCCAAACTCATACTCAAGCGTTATCATCTCATTTGAGAAATAATTGAGAGAGGAGATGTGAAGATATGCATAGTACCTATAAATGATAATGTTGTTGATCCACTAACTAAGCCTCTTCCACAGCCTAAGCATGAGAGTCATACTAGGTCCATGGGTATTAGTTTTCATATAGATTAGGCCTAGTGCAAGTGGGAGATTGTTAATGATATGCACTAGGTCAATCATGTATGACCATGTTTTGAATTTATCATTTTATTTAATAAAGCAGCATTTTTCATTATCATTTTGTGTTATGATAATTGCTTGAATTGTTAATTCTTAATAAGGTCATCAAGTATATGACTTGATAGTAAAACCCTTAGATTAACTATGAGTTCTATTCAAATTATCCTTAGTCATAATAATGTATTATGGCTAGTATGGTGTTGATTGATTATTATGTTTTACTAATCATGAATATGAGATACTAAGTCAACCAATAGGTACTTATTTGAGAAATAAAGTTCTGGATTGACCTATCATCAGAATACTACATTAATAATTATCATAAGTAATTCTCATCATAGTAATATTGGCTTAGTCCTCTGACTTTGAAATCACCATGGATTTCTACATAACTATTTTATATTACATTATCTTTAACTGGATGATAAAATAGGTTATTGTTGGGTATAAAATGAGAAATGTGAGTGATTAAAAAGGAATTTGTCCCTCATTATTATGAGTAAGATATCTGTGGTCCCCTTGATAAAATAGACTAAGGAAAATGCATGGCCATACTAAAATAAATTGATAAAAAGTTATCATTCTCATTCTACTTGGAATAAAGAAATTATATGATTGAATTCTATAAGGATGACACAATCTATGCCTTATATTCAATCAAGATATCATGTGATAAAGGGACTAAATAGTCACTGTATATTAGGTTATGTCAGATTATTGACATTGCATGACTTGGGTAGTCATAATGTCTTGCTAGAGGCCACTTATGACTTGTAGGCCTAAATAAAGATTTAAAGCCCATTGCTAATGTCATGTGAACCTAAAAGGTCACACACTTTGAACAAGCCCAAATTGAATATGGGTTTAACTAGCCTAAATAAGCTTTATTGAAATAAATATATAAATAAAATATTTATTTATTTATTTAAGGTAAAGGTTATCTTAAATAAACATATATTGTTTTTTATTTAATTTTAAATAAAATTTGAATAAGAATAAGTGAGAAATTACTAAAAGATAGTTTGGTAAGTGAAACTCTAATTTAAATATCTATAAATATGTTATATTCTCTAGGATTTCAAACATTCTTATTAATCTACCACCAATTTCATTTTCTCTCCTTTTAGAAAACAAAAACACATAGTTCTTTTAATTCTTGATTTGTGGGAAATCAAGAGAAGGCCTACCATATAAGTATTCATTTTTAAATCAAGGGTTGTTTTTGTGGACACTTATGAAGGATGGATTCTTTTGGAGACGTCTCAATCCGAACTGCCAAATTAAAAGCTCGACATAAGGTGTCATCTAAGTGAACCTCCTCTCTTCCTTCCAAAAATCTTGCCCCGTCTGCGTTTGCGGTAAGAAAATGAAAACCCCAGATTTAATCAGTTAATCAAATTACTTGGATCCTAGTTTGAGTTTGTGATTAAAATTTAATTTTTCACTACATATGGAATTGTGAAACCCAACATGAGTCTCCTTAGCATTGAAAGCTTGAGTCTTAATTTGTTTAGTGGTAAAGGGAATAGAATTACATAAGGTTTTAATAAATTTAACATGAGATGATGATGATAAGGAAGAAGAAGAAGACATTCCATTTTTATATCCAATTCAATGAGTGTTTCCATGGATTTTTTGATAGTCAATTTGATTATCTAAACTCTCATTTCCTCGAATTTATAAATGGAATTTTTTTAACTTTATCACCTCATTAAAAAGCTTATGATTTTCATCACTTGCTTTCTTGAGTTGTTCGTCCAAGGAATTAGAACATTTTAAATCATAAGTAAGTTTTTCATTTGATTTAACAAGTTTAGAAAAATTATTTCTTAAACTTTCAAACTCCTTGGTTAACTAGATAACTCATGCTTATAATACTTTTTCTTAAAAAGTAAGCTTTTGCATTTAAGTAAGAGTTTGCTCATAATAGAGCTCTCATCATCATTATATTCATAATAATCATTGTAAGAGGAGTTAGAAGTAGATGGTATCTTATTTTCATTTTCAAGAGCCATGAAGCAAAGGTTGGCTACTTCTTATTGCTCCTCTTCCATTTCGATTTGGAGGAGTCATCCCATGTAGCTTTGAAGGCTTTTCTTTTCTCCTTTGCTCCTTTATTCTTGAATTTGAGTTTGGGACACTCACTTTGAATGTGACTTGGTTTCTTGCATTCATAGGAAGTAACTTCTTTAGTTTTCTTCTTACCTTCCCTTTCATACTTTTTGTTAAAGTATTTTGTTCTTAAGAAATGTTTCTTTCTCAATAACTTCTTAAAGTTTCTAATGAGCATGGTAATATCACTATCTTTATCATTGGAATCTTTAACATTTTCATTTTCACTTTCTTCTTATGAAGCCTTCAAAGCTATGCTTTTTGTCTTCTCTTCCTTCTGTTCTTGCTCTTCTCCTCTTTATTTAATTATAAGCCCATGTGTTAAGAGCTTGCTAATAATAACATCGATTAAAAGAGTAGAGAGGTCTTGAACTTCCTCAATTGAAGTAACCTAAGATTCCTAATTCTTCTTAGGTAGGATTCTTAGAATATTATTGTTTACTTCTTCCTTAGAGAAATGGTTTTTAAGTTTTTTGAGGGTGGTAAGAAGAGCATTGAGGCAATTTGTCATCTCTATAATAGATTCTTAAGGTTGCATTTTGAAGAGTTCATATTCATACATATAAAGTTAAACCTTCTTACTTTTTACTTACACATTACCTTCATAATGGTTCTCCAAGGTTTCCTATATTTTCTTCACTGACATGCAACGTTGAAGTTTGTCTCCTTCTTCTCTTATCATGGAAAAGGGTAGAGTGATTCATAGCTTTCTTGTTTTTGTAGTTTTCTTCCTTTTGATCATTTCTCCAATAACTTCTTAAAAAAGTAGTGTGTACACCTTCAATAGTAGTTTTTAGTGGTTGCTATCCTTTGAGAACAACTTCCTAAAGTCTCATTGAATTACAATCTAGATATAGCTCCATTTTAAACTTCCAATGAGGATAGTCACTACCATCAAAGAATGGTCTAAATGAAGAAATATTTTGAGATTCACACCCCATTATTTTGTATTTTAGTAATTAAGTTCCTAGAATTCAAATTCTGACACCAATTGAAAGTGCCTTTGAGGGGGGGTAAATATGGCTAACAACAGTCTTGAGAAAAATAAAAAAATTAAAAACAAACAATAATTAAAAAATAATAGAGTAGGAAGAACAATGAACACAAGAATTTAAGGAGTTCAAATTTTTAGCAATCCCATGTCTCCACCTAACTTATCCCCAAGTTAAGATTTTCAATTCCTATAATCTTATTCACAATATTGAGATTACATAAGAGTTTGAGGCTCACGCTTTCAACCTTACAACTTGAGCTTTTAAGGTTCACTCAAAAACCAAATTCCTAAGTGTTTCAATTGCTAAACACTTAAACAAATTCCTTTAGAATAGAATCTCACTTCCCATTTTCTTAATCCTAGAAATAGAAGAATAAGAATATCTATTCTAACACTCACCCACTCTCACAAAAATTATATAAATATAAAATTATTTAAAAATATTTTTGAGAGATTAATTGAATGCTTAAAAGAGTATAATAAATAAACAAGCTTCTTAACCCTCCAATTAAGCTTTAGGAGTTGTTTATATAGATGAACAACTCAAATTATGGCTTTTTAAGCCAATGATTGTCTCCCTAATGTCTCCAACCTTTGGTTAAATCAAATTTAACTTATTTCTATTAGAACGCCACTCATGATCATGAGGAGCATGTCCTAGCTCATGAGTAGCATTTTAGGGACTGTTACATTTAAAATAAGCTTGAAAATGCCCATTGTGAGTAGTCTAACCTACCCTCATCAGCTGCTCATGATTATGAGGGCAGCTCATGAGCAGCTCGGGCTAGCTCACAAAAAGAAGCTAAAAATACGCATTTCAGTGTGCTAGCTCGAGAGCAGACACCTATAAGTCCAAAAATGTTCATTTTTTACTTCTAATTACTCTTGATACTTTGAGTATATGTTAGGGATATTACACTTCAATGAAATACACTTTTATAAGAGTATTTCATATATTTGGACTATAAACAATATGAATTAAGTTTTTACACACTTAAAAGAAACTATTAGCAACTTAAATTGTTTGCCAAAGTCTAAAATTAGGAGTTTAGTCATACAAATGGCCAACATTATCTATCAGAGATGGGCTCATGGTCTTATTATTCTTGGTCTTGGAGTTTAAAATGAAAACTGATGCTATATTTGTTTGAACTTGGGTTACTTGAGTCCATGTTTAATGTTATTCGTCATGTGTCAATTTTTGCTTAAACCAATGGTAGACTCTTATGGTTAGTGAACTCTTCTCACTCCTTTCCTATTATCAGCTTATACAAGCTCTTTATGTAGAATTTTAAGCCCCTTGATACTATTGGTCTTCCTAAACTTTAGTTGAATTTTGTTCCAACTAAAGTTAAGCTATTTTATTAGTTTCCCATGCTTAATAGGCTGCCCATAAGAGGCTATTTATTTATGCTAAGCATTTGTCACATCTTATAGAATGTTTATCCATTTTGTGGCTCTTTCGATGAATTGGTTGATCATTTACTTCTTCATTCTAGTTTTTCATGGCAAATTTGGTGCTTGTTCTTGTGTTGGTGGGTTATTCACTCTATTATACTGAGTCATTTATTAGTTTTCTATAATCAATAGTGTGGCCTTGTGCTTAGGAATCTTTAGCATCATTTCTGGACTTTGTTATTTTTTACCATTAGCTGGTCTATTTGGCTCCACCATAATGACATTATCTTCTCTTCCAAAAGCCCCTCTCATTTACAACTTGAAAAGCTTATCTTTATACATGTCTTATTCTTGATGAAAGCTTCTTTTCCAAGAGTTCCTTATTCAACTGCTGATTTACTTAATGAATCAGTTGGAGTTTGCTATTGGACTAATTTTGTTTAGTTGCTTTCTAGTAGTTTTGGTTCTTTTCTATTGTATCTCTTTTTAGTTCTAGGGAGAGGTTTTTTCATCACTTGAATTTTCAAAGTGGTTTTTCCCATTATATCTTTTATTAATAAAGTTATCTATTTATAAAAAAAATATATGAGAAATATATCTTATTCAAATAAGGAATGTGTTTAACTTGGAGTTCAGTACATGACTTTCTCATGGCATACCTAACCATATAAATTCTTGCCCTTAAGATTGCTACTACCTTGTTGACCTTAGCAATAATCAATCTTGATTTTGATCTTAAAAAACTTAATTTTGATCATTTAATATGTTTAGTTTAAGTGTGTATAAGTTAGGACTCAATTAGAAGTCAAAATGGTAAAGAAATCTCAAAGAAAAAACACTCTGGACATTGCTCATGAGCACGCTCACGACCGGGATCAATTATAGTTGAATTTACTCAATTCAGCATATTTCAAGACCTAACCAATCCTGGTCCTGACTAGGAATAGGGCAATCCAATTAAAGCATCTTTTAAATTTTGGATAGTGAAAATCTCAATTTGAGGTTCTGACTAGGATAGTGCCTGAGATGAGGTAGCCTCGACTGGGACCAATGCTAAATTTCAAATGCAATGTCTACAAATGGCTATCTTTTAAGTGTCCCAAGACTGATGAAATCTCAACCAGGATTAGATAAATTGCAGCTCAAAAGTCCAAATGTCATTCAAATGAAGTTTGATTTTATTGGGAACAAAATTATTTCTTCCAATAGTTATAATTGAGTTGATTAAGTATAAATACAACCTCTAAAGATCATTCAAAAGTTAAGAAATTTGTTTATCATTCATATACTCTCAAGCATTCAATTAAGCTCTTAAAATTCCCTTAAATCATTTTTATATTTTTTATAACTCTTGTGAGAGTTGGTGAGTGTTAGAATAGAAATTCTTGTTCTTCTTGTTTATAGGATTAAGAAAATGGGAAGTAAGATTATATTCTAAAGGAATTGGTTTAATTTTTTAGCTATTAAAACACTTGGGAATTCAATTTAAGTGTAAGCCTTGAAAACACTTATGTATAGGTTTTTGAGTGAGACTTGAAAACTCAAGTTCTAAGGTTTGAGCTGAGCCTAAAACTCAAATTGTAAGAATCAATCTAGGAAAATGGATTGTGGTGATTCAAAATCCTAACTTAAGGATAAGTTATGTGGAGACAGGATTATTAAGAATCCAAACTCCTTAAATGATTGTTTTTATCATTCTTCCTTCTCAACATTCTTTTAAATCTTGCTAGAAATCTTGTAATGTTCTTTTATTGTTTGATATCCCTATTCACCCCCCCCCCTTTCTAGGGAACTTTCAATTGGTATCAAAGCTTGGATTCTAGGAACTTAATTACTACAATACAAGATCATTGGGAGTGAGTTTAAAATTTTTCTTCACTTAGGCCATTCTTTGATAGTAGTGACTATCCTCATTGAAAGTTCAAAATGGAGCTTTATCTAGATTATGATTCCATTAGACTTTGGGAAGTTGTTCTCAAAGGTTGGCAACCACCAAAAACTACCATTTATGGTGTACAAACTACTCTTTCAAAAAGTTATTAGAGCAATGATCAAATGGAAGAAAATTATAAAACTAAGAAAGCTATAATCACTCCACTCTCTTCCATGACAAGAGAAGAAGGAGGCAATCTTCAACATTGCATATCGGCTAAGGAAATGTAGGAGACCTTAGAAAACCATTATGAGCAAACTCTCACTTAAATGCAAAAGCATACATTCTAAGAAGAATCATTATAAGCATAAGTTAACTAGCTTAACCAAGGAATTCAAATATTTTAAAAATGAATTTTCTAATCTTATTAAATCAAATGATAAAATTTCTAGTGTTTAGAAGAGAAACTCAAGAAAGAAAATGGTGAAAATCATAAGCTTTTTAATGATGTAATAAAGTTAAAAAAAATTCCATTTCAAAATTCAAAAGAGGAAAGGATTGCTTAGATAGTCTGTTTGACTCTCAAAAACACCATGGAAACAATTATAGAACTATATAAGAAAAAGAAATGCCTTTATCCTCATCATCACCATCTCATATTAAATTTGTTAAAAACCTCATGTAATTTTATTTCCTTTACTTTAAAACTAAATAAGACTCAAGCTTTGAAAGCTAAAAAGTCTCATATGTCAAATAACAAAGGGAAGTTTCACAAGACATAACCCTCATTGACACAAAGAGGTAAGTCATAAGCTAGAGGAGCACCACCTAAATATGCTTATATGCACACTAAACACAACACTCCTAAACATGTTGCATAAACCTATCAAAATACATGTTGCCATTATCAATGTATATCTAACACTATAACTCAAAATAATTTTAGGAGACATATTATCATAACACAAAAGGCATGTTTCATGCACTAGGAAACCACATCATCCTAGAAGAAATAAATTTGCTAATGTTGAATGTTCATATTGTATGATCAAAGGAAACACTAACAATGTGTGCTTTTATAAAAGACTATATATGAATTTGCTTCTTTTGGATTATCTTGAGACTAACCACCTATACCAAAAAGGTTTAGGTTCAAAAGAACATTTAAAATTGTTTTATGTAGGTGTGCTTGAAATCCATAAAAACAAAAAGTAAGTGGTACCTCGATAGTCAATGTTAAAGGCACATGACTGGAGATAATAAGCAATTTCACAAGCTTGATGTAAAGGATAGAGGACATGTCACATTCGAGGATAATGCTAAAGGAAAGATAGTAGGCATTGGAGAAATCAATAATCCTCAATCCTTATTTATACATCATGTATTGCTTGTTGATGGTCTTAAACATTATTTGCTTGGTATAGGTTAACTATGTGATATGGGAAAAAAGTCACTTTCTATCCTAGAAATTGCTTTGTTAGTAGTCTTAATCAAGACAAAGTAATTTTTAACGATGAAAGAGTTAACAATGTTTATGTAATTGACTTGAATAAGGTTGACAACAAAGACATTAAATGTTTAATGCCTATTTCCCATAACATATGGACATGGCATAGAAGGTTTGGACATGCAAACTTTGAGCTTTTAAATGATCTTTACAAGCATGAATTTGTGATTGGTTTACCTAAACTTGAATTCACTAAGGATAAACCTTGTGATGCTTGTCAAAAAGGGAAACAATCCAAGTCTTCGTTTAAGCTCAAGAATGTAATGTCAACTTCTAGACCACTTGAACTTATACATATGGATTTGTTTGGACCAACTAGAGTTACTAGTCTAGGTGGAATGCACTATACATATGTATTAGTTAATGATTACTCTTGATACACTTGGGTGTATTTTCTTGCTCATAAGAATGATGCATTTAAAAATTTTAAATATTTTTCAAAAAAAGTAAAAAAGAAAAAGGTTTTTGTATTTTTTCCATTATAAGTGATTAAGGAACTGAATTTCAAAATGAATTTTCAAAAACTTTTGCAATGAAAATGGTATTTTATATACATTTTATTCTCCTAGAACTCCTTAACAAAATGGGGTAGTTGAAAGGAAAAATAGAACTCTAATGGAAATAGCAAGAACAATGCTTCATGAGTATAACTTACCATTATATTTTTTGGTGGAAGCCATTGACACATCTTGTTATATTTCAAATAGAGTTTTCAAAAGATTGATTTAAAAAAAACTTCTTATGAGCTTTCAATAATAGAAAACCCAAAATCTCATATCTTAAAGTATTTGGATGCAAGTGCTTTATATTAAACACCAAGGATAATCTTGGAAAATTTAATTCCAAAGTTGATGAAGGAATTTTCCTAGGCTATTCTACTTTTAGTAAAGCATATAGAGTGTTTAATAAAAGAACTCTAGTAGTTGAAGATTCAAAGCATATTATATTTAATGAATCAAACTCACTTAATCCTAGAAAGGATATTTGTATTATTGATGATAATATAGGTGAACTTGAGGAAGAAAAAACTAATAAACCTTTGGAGCTTAAAGGTCCTAAAAAGGAGGAAGATGAGGAGATGCCTCAAATCTACCTTAAAAGATGATCTTCCAAAGGATTGCCAATTTAAAAAGGCATATCCTCGAGAACTTATTATTGGTGACACTACAAAAGGGGTAACTAGTCGATCTCAACTTAAGTTTATTGTTACTTTAGCCTTCATTTCTCAAATTGAACCCAAAAAATGTTAATAATGTTTTGAGTGATGAATTTTGTGTCCTTGCTATGCAAGAAGAGTTAAATCAATTTGAGAGAAACAAAGTTTAGACTTTGGTTCCTAAACCAAAACATCATCCTATTATAGGCACAAAATGGGTATTTGGAAATAAGATGAATGAATAGAGTGTTATAACTAGGAATAAAGCTAGGCTAGAAGCTAAAGGTTATAATCAAGAATAAGGCATTGATTATGACAAAACCTTCACCCCGGTTACAAGGTTGGAGGGTATTAGAATGTTACTTGCATTTGCATATTTCATGGATTTTAAACTTTATGAAATGGATGTTAAAAGTGCATTTTTAAATGGTTTTATTGAAGAGGAGGTATATGTTGAGCAACTTCTAGGTTTTTAAAATTTTGATTCTTCAAATCATGTTTTTAAATTTTCAAAGCCTATATGGATTAAAACAGGCTCTAAGAGCTTAGTATAAAAGATTGAGCAACTTCTTATTAGAGAAAGGATTCTCTAAAGGAAAAGTTAATACAACTCTTTTCATAAAGAAATTTGAGCATGATTTGCTGGCTATTTAAATATATGTAGATGATATTATTTTTAGTACTACTAACCATTCCTTGTGTGAGGAATTCTCTAAGTTAATGCAAGGATAATTTGAGATGAGTATGATAGGAGAACTCAAGTTCTTTCTTGGACTTCAAATCAATCAATGTAAAAATGAGATTTTCATTAATCAGACCAAATATGTAAGAGACATTCTCAAGAATTTTGGTATGAATGGAGCTAAAAGAGGTAAAACTCCTATGAGTACCATTACCAAACTCAACAAGGATGAGAATGGAAAGCCAATTGATGAAAAGCACTTTAGAGGTATAATCATATCCATTCCTTATTTAACTGCTAGTAGAGCTGATATTATGTTTGCTACTTGCTTGTGTGCTAGATTTCAATCTAGTCCTAAAGAGTCTCATTTGAATGCCATCAAAAAAAATTTTCAAATATCTTTGTGAAATAATGCATTTAGGACTTTGGTATCCTAGGAGTTTCTCCTTTGACCTGATTAGTTATTCAAATGTAGACTTTGCCGATAACTTATTAGATAGAAAGAGCACTTTTGGAACTTGTCAATTTTTAGAAAATGTTTAGTTTTTTGGTTTAGCAAGAAACAAGATTCAATTTCCTTATCCACTACTGAAGCTTAATATATTACAGCAAGTCTTTATTGTTCATGAGTTTTGTGGCAAAAACCAATATTATTGGAGTTTGGCATTAAACTTGATCACATTCTAATCAAATATGACAGTAAAAGTGTTATCAACCTTGTGCTATTAGTTTATTTTTATGGTTATTTTGTGTCAGTTCATGTTTAGTTTATTTTTTAGATATTTTCTGGATATAAGCCATAAGCTGTTAGTTTGATGTCTTGTTATGCTATGTTTCCTTTTAGTTTATAATTGATATTTTAATATCATTGTAACTCTATCCTCTTACTAATGAAATTTTATTTTCCTTTAATTGCTTTTCTTTTTACATTTTGACAAAGGGGAAGAAATATTTGAGTTTGAATTTTTTTTTATGCATAGTAAATATGTTTTTTATGCATAGTAGATATTTTTATGCATAATAGTTATTTGAATTTATTTTAAATAATTTTATTTATGCATGCATTGTACATTATAACATTGTAAGTGTGGCTAGTTTTGTTATATTATCATTTTTATGATAAAAAAGTCTTATTTTGCTTACTTTGTTTATATATATATGATACTTTGGCTAGATGGACATAAATTTTTCAGATTTAGTCTATCTTTGCTTTTATTGTTTCAACTCTTGGCCTTTTGTTTCCTTTAGGAATTTTTTTTTCTTTGGGTCTATTTCTAGTTTATTATTTCTCTTTATCTTTGACAAAGGGGGAGAATCATGTTTTAGTTTGCTCAGCTCTATATGATCATGTGATAGTTAAGTTTGTTAAGCTTCAACATAGGTGCTATATGTACTATATTTGTAATGTATTAAGTAGTGTTACATGTATTGTAAATGCTACTATTATTTATATATATTTGAAATTATTTCCCTTCATGTTGCCTAGCATTATTATTAATGATCATGTTATCATGTTTTTATGTTTTTAACACATTTGTCATGTTAGGCAATATTTCTCTTTCCCTTATGTTAAATATTTTTTTAAGAATAAGTTTTAAATTTATATTTCTTATTATAACCAAAAAAGGGAGAAACAAAGAAACATATAAAATATTTTAATTGGTATTTCTTTTAAAAGAAATTTTTTTGATATGTTCAATTGATATTTTCATAATAAAAAGGGAGATTCTTAAAATTTCAAATTTTTTGGTATCATTCTCATTTCATTGATATTCTTACTCCTTAAATTCATTATCCTTATAATATGCATAAATTAAGGGGAGTATAATTTACATACTTTAATGAAATTCAAATCAATACACACTTCACTTCATATTATCCTTCTTAAACTAAAAATAAGTCTGTCAAAATAAAAAAGGGGGAGATTATTGACCTTAGCAATAATTGATCTTGATTTTAATCTTATCAAACTTAATTTTGAGAATTTAATATGTTTATTTTAAGTGTGTATAAGTTAGGTCTCAATTGGAAGTCAAAATGGTAAAGAAAAATCAAAGAAAAATTGCTCTAGACATTTCTCATGAGCACGCCCAAGACCGAGATCAACTATGGTCGAATTTGCTTAATTTCAGCATATTTCAGGACCTAACCAGTTCTAGTCTTGATCGGGACTAGGGTAGTCCCAATTGCCACCAAGGTAGTCCAATTGAAGCAACTTCTAAATTTTGGACGGTGCAAATCTCGATCTGAGGTCACGCCCAGGACAAGGCAGTCCCAATTGGGACAAGGTGATCCCAACTAGGACCAATGCTAAATTTTAAATGCCGCATCTACAAATGGATATCTTTTGACTTTCCCAACCAAGACTGATGAAATCTCGACCAAGGACTAGACAAATTGCAGCTCAAAAGTCCAAATTTCATTCAAATGATGTTTGATTTTATTGGGAAAAATTATTACTTCCAATAACTATAATTGAATTGCTCAAGTACAAATACAACCTCTAAAGATTATTTAAAGGTTAAGAAATTTGTTTATCACTCATATACTCTTAAGCATTCAATTAAGCTCTCAAAATTCCCTTAAATCATTTTTATATTTTGTATAACTCTTATGAGTGTTAGAATAGAAATTATTGTTCTTCTATTTTTTAGGGTTAAGAAAATAGGAAATGAGATTCTATTCTAAAGGAATTGGTTTAAGTGTTTAGCGATTAAAACAATTGGAAATTTGATTTAAGTGTGAGCCTTGAAAACACTTGTGTATTGGTTTTTGAGTAAGCCTTGAAAACTCAAGTTATAAGGTTTAAGTTGAACCTAAAACTTAAATTGTAAGAATCAATCTAGGAAAATAAATTATGGTGATTAAAAATCCTAACTTAGGGATAAGTTAGGTGGAGACATAGGGTTGTTAAGAATTCAAACTCCTTAAATTATTATGTTAATCATTCTTCATTCTTAACATTTTTTTAATTCTTTCTATAATTCTTTTAATTTTCTCTTATTATTCGATAGCCTTATTCACCCCCCCCCCCCTCTCTAAAGCACCTTCATACCTTATCTTTATTTAGGAGAAGTTAATAGGTCATTTTTTCTACTTTATGTTAAGGCACTGGAAGCTTAGTAAAAAGTAATTTTGATAAATCTTTCTGAGATGCCATATTAAGATTATAGTAACATTTTTGAAATTCAAAGGTAAAAATTTTTAAAATAACATGTCACATATTTGCAATTTCATTAAAGTCATTATTGATTGTTCTTTTTCTAGTGACTTTAAGGACAAAGAAAAACCACTATAGCCATAACTCCATTAGTGAAAACTTCTTTATATATTTCTTCTTTCATTGGAGCATGGGTTACCAATAAATTTAGGTACTTTTGTGTTGGGTTTCGAGATTCTATACATAATGAAAAAATAAAACTTGAATCATAAATCCAAATCCAGATCCAAGTAATTCGACTAATTGATTAAATCTAGAGTTTTTTTTCTTACCACAAACGCATAAGGGGCAAGAAATCTAGAAGGAAGAAATGAGGTTTACTCCAGTGACACCCTACCTCAAGCTTTTAATTTAGCAACTCGGATTTGAGACATCTCCAAAAGAATTTTTCCTCCACAAGTGTCCACACAAACAACCCTTGATTTGAAAATGAATACTTATGTGCTAGCACCTTCTCTTGATTTCTCACAAATCAATAATAAAAAGAACTCTGTTTTTTGTTTTCTTCAAGAGAGAAAACAAATTTGGTGGCAGATTAATAAAAGTGTATAAAACCTTAGAGAATATAATATATTTATAGACATTTATATTAGGGTTTCACTTACCAAACAACCTTTTGGTAATTTCTCACTTATTCTTATTCTTATTTTATTTAAAATTAAATCATAAATAATATTCTATTTATTTAAGATAACCTTTACCTTAAATAAATAAATATTTTATTTATTTATTTATTTCCACAAAGCTTATTTAGGCTTGTTAAACTCATATTCATTTTGAGCTTGTTCAAAGTGTGTGACCCTGCAAGTTCACATGACATTGGCAGTGGGCCTTAAATCTCCATTTATGCCTACAAATCATAAGTGGCCTCTAGTAAGACATTATGACTACCCAAGTAATGTGAAGTCAATAATCTGACATAACCTAATATACAATGAATATTCTAGTCCCTTTATCACATGATATCTTGATTGAATATAAGGCATAGATTATGTCATCCTTATAGAATTCAATCATATAATTTCTTAATTCCAAGTAGACTGAGAATGATAACTCTTTATCAATTTACTTTAGCATGACCATGCATTTTTCTCAGTCTATCTTATCAAGGGGCCCATATATATATTACTCATATTAAATGAGGAATAAATTCCTTCTCAATCACTCACATTCCTCACATAACTCATTTTATACCCAACAATAACATATTTTATCATACGGTTAAAGATAATGTAAGATTATATCTAAATACAAAATAGTTATGTAGAAATCCATGGTGATTTCAAGGTCAGAGGACTAAACTACTATTATTGTTATAAGAATTACTTATGAGAATTATCTATTTGGTATTCTCATGATGGGTCAATCCAGCACTTTATTTCTTAAATAAGTACCTATAAGTTGACTTAATATATCATATTCATGATTAGTAAAACATAATCATCAATCAACACCATACTAGCCATAATACATTATTATGCCTAGGGATAATTTGAATAGAACTCATATTTAATCTAAGGGTTTTACTATCAAGTCACATACTTGATGACCTTAATAAGAATTGACTATTCAAGTAATTATCATAACACAAAATGATATTGAAAAATGCATTTTTATTAAATAAAATGATAAAGTCAAAACATGGTCATACATGATTGACCTAGTGCATATCATTAACATTTTGTGCATTGCCTACCATTGTAGCATTGCACAACTCATAGGCACTTGCATGAGTGTAACTACCATATCTAATTAATTATAAATCTAATCATAGTAATCCATTCATCTATTCTTTCTAATCTAATATATGTTTTTTATAATCTAAATTTAGAAAAGTTATTGGACTTATAACTTGCTTCATAAGATTATCACTAGGTATGAATTCTTCTTTCATCTTATAGGGATAGGCTTATATAAAGTCCTCTTTGTAAGAATAATCTCATCAAAGGTCATATTATCTATATGTTTTATTTAGTAGACCTAAGGATTTCTATGGTTTTGAGTTGAAATGCCATTATTCATGTTGGATGCTTTAATAGTAGGATAAATTATGTAAAAGATCATTTTGTTTTTTATTTTATGTGTGTGTGTGTGTGTGTGTGTGTGTGTGTGTATGTCATGGAGGTTTCAAAGTGTAGGCAATGTTTAGTACACACCAAAGTGTTTGGTGGCCACGGCACTGTGTGGGCTTAGGGCCCACTAAGAAATACAAAATGAGCTTTTGGCTTAAATTGGAGATGGGAGTTGCCACCCTAATGAGACCTGAGATACACTTTATAGTAACTGGATCCCAAGGAGGGCCCCAACAGCCGTCTTTAGATATTGAGGTCGAAAACTAGGTATGAGCTTTTGGAATGCCCACTCAACCTTGGAATTGGCCTCCATTTATGTTTTTTGTCTCATTGCCTTTAATTATTTCCTTAATTACATGCAAATGCAACTACAACAAGCAAAATTCCAATTTTATTATTAAGCCCAAGTTTGGAATTAAATCCATTTTCATGAAATTTAATATGATTTATAACATTTATTTCATAAAATAAATATCCATCCACAATAATAAATAAATTTACATGCAAAGAATAGGGGAGAGATGAAAAGATTATAGCCTTTGGACATGCAAACAAAGCTAAAATAAAATAGAAAAAAACACATGCAAAGAAAGGAGAAAGGAGAAAAGACTACAACCTTTTTAGCAAGCAATAGAAGTAGAATAAATAGAAAATAAACCAACTCAAAATAAAGAAAAGGGAGGAGGATAAAACAATTATATCCTTTAAACTCATAAAAATAGATAAATAACTTGCAAAGTAATTAAGATAAACTTAAGATATTGCTAATAATGGGTAACGGGTTGGTGATTGAAAATCACCCTAAGTTAATCCTAAAAGAAATAAAATCATTAGTTCCCAAATAAACCTACAAAAAGCAAACCATTAAGTTAATAAAAATAATAATAAAATAAAATAGAATAACAAAATTGAAATAAAATAACATAAAATTCAAAACGAACAAGGAAAATAACAAACTATAAATGCTAACAACATATCAAGAATTAACTCACATATAAAAATGCAAATTAAAATGCATCAACATATAAACATTATCATAAATTCAACAAATATATATTAAAACCATAAAATTACCTAAACTTGCATATTTAACAAAATATTCAATTAATTAAACCAAATTCCAATAAGTTAAAAAAAAAGCAAGGAAATCATAATTGAATAGTAAAGGAAGAACCAAAATAAACACATGTTAAAGTCTTTAAAATCTAAAATGTGCATAAACACTATATCCAAATTTCAAAGAGAACACTTTAAAATTGAATAAAATGCATATCACAAAATCAAAATAAATGAACCAAATAATTATAAATTAAAACTAAATGAACAACTAATGATTAAAAGGAAAATTTTGAAAAAATCACATCTAGAATAAAATGAAGTAATGAGGCGTTGCCTCATGGTAATGAGGCAATGCACTATCGCCTAACCATGAAGTGGTGACGCCTCTTCGAAGAGGGATCACTTGATTAGCGATGAAAAAATCAAGCTTTCTAGAAGTTTTATAATTAGAAGACAAATTTCAATCACTCTGCGCTTATAATTTCACAAAAGATTATGCAATCATACTCAAGACACAAAAATACACAAAAATATATCAAAGGAACAAATAAAAAGATTAATGAAATTTAGCTCTAAAATTAAGGATTAAAACAAGTCATCTTACTCTTTTAAAACAAGTTCATTTTACAAAAATGATTGCCCTCAGAGATCAAAGTTAGATTAAAGCACTTGATTGAATGCTAAAACAACCATTCCTTTAAGAACAGACCCTAAGATCCACCCCCCTTTCTTTCTTATTTTCACTTTCTAGAACACCCCCTATGCTTTTTAGAACTGAAAATACCTTCTGTTTTTTGTCCCAACTTCTGTTAACCAAGAAAGGCCCTCCTCTCTCTTCTTTTTTTCTCTTTTTATTCTTCCTCTAATTTTCCATATTTACTCTCAATTAATAGTCTTCAACCCTATCATTTTCAGTTAAAAATGCTCAAAGTAACTCCTTTAGAACATTCAGGATGTGCAGGAAGCATTTTAGGAGCATTAATTTCTCCATTAATGATAGAGACTAGGTCAGTAGGCACTCGCCTCAACAAAGAGGCATCGCCTCTTTAAAAAAATAAAAAAATATAATTTTTCACTCATTTTCTATATTTATTTTATTTTATTTATTCAGTAATAATTTTTAGTAAGTATATTAAAAAAAATATGTATTCTTAATAAAAAAATAATAAGTTCTAACTTTTATATTTAATTAATTTGTAGTTTTTATTTAATTACAATTATTTAATTATTTATTTTAAAACATATATATTACTTATGTTACATGCAAAGTGCAGACTCACAACTAATTTTTATTAAATGTTAGGATTAATGTGTGATAACAATAAAAGTGTTACTTTAATTTAATAAAAATTTAACTATAAATAATTAATTCTTAATAAATATTAGAAAGAAATTAAACTTTTTATCAATTTAATCTTTAAACAATATGAATTAATGAATTAAATTATTGGGAAAGAGAATTATTAATAATGAAATATAATATTAATAGAGTAAATCAAATAGCTAGCTGTATAGTAATTAATCGGATAATAATATTATTATTTTTTTGGGCATAAATTAATCGGATAATATCATTATTACTAAAAGAATAAATTAGCCAATGAGTAACTAAGTAGATTGTTCATTCATGGATCCCTGCATCACTAGCCACTGACAATATTGGATTCCATGCTGATCCACACCATAACTTCTCCCCTTTTTTTTTGCCCTTTTTGTCTTGTACGTACCACCCCCCACACCAACCATGTATGCACCTGGACCACTCCCCAACCTCCACCTCTCCCATATGCCACTTCAAATCACCCCTCTTTTACTCTCATGCTTTATTTATTTATATTTTCTCCACATTAAAAAAAAAAAATTGTTTTTTTATCTCATCTAATTTAGTGCGACATTAAAATTCTTAATGTGCCATTTGAATCTAAATTCTTTTCTCCCTTTTTCCCCAACTACTAAAAAACTGACAATGACTAGTGCTATCTTCGTCAAGAAAGCAAAATTTTAAGTAATTTTTAAAATTTCTTTGAGATAAAATAAAATAACATTATTTATCATAAATTAATTTCATTGGATTAAAAATAAGTCCGGATTCAAAAGCAGATGTGAGGACTGAATGATCTTCCCATACCATAAATATTGTTTGCTTCTGGCAAGTCTTCCCATACCTTGGCTACCCAAAATAAAAAAATTTCCTCGAAAATTGAATTTGTATCCTCACCTTGGAAACTACGATATATAGTTAGGCCGACGTGTGTCTCTATGAGCAATAATTTCTTAGCTATATAACACCATACAATCTCTTCAACCTACAACTGAGCTTAAGCATACAACCATTAATGGCTGAAGCAGAGCAAAAATGCAGAGATAAAAGATGGTCTCTTAAGGGACTGACTGCTCTAGTAACTGGAGGAACTCGAGGCATAGGGTAAGTCACCGAATTTTCTTCTTCTTTTATTATATATATTTTCAGCTGTTTGTTTTGGTTTCTATTTTTGATCGTGTAAATAATCAGTTGGAAGTAACTTGGCGTCTGTATGTGTGAAAACATAGGCATGCAATAGTCGAAGAGTTAGCAGAATTTGAGGTGGCTGTGCACACATGTTCTCGCAACCAAAAGGAGCTTGACCAATGTTTGCAAGACTGGAAACGCAAAGGCTTCAAAGTGACTGGTTCTGTATGCGATGTTTTCTACAGAGAACAAAGACAGAATTTAGCCGAAACTGTCTCCTCCATTTTTGATGGGAAGCTCAATATCCTTGTAAGTTTCAATTTAATCAACCACGGTTAAATGTATTTGTTTGTGGTACTTGAATTTTGAGTACTTTATTTTAATATTTTTTTATTTAAGAAATTTTTATTAAATACATTAGTTTGATTAGTTTGTTGAATTTTGATGATGTATAAATATGTCTAAGATATTATTTCTTTGATCATCACATTATTTAAATCTTACCATGTGAATGGCCGGTTATATTTAAATAGAAATTTAGTAATTAAAATGTAATTAAATTAATGCGTTGTTATATGAATAATCATAAAAATCATTTTCGTTAATTTAATGCATCTTTTATTTTCAATACAACTTGGACCGGGTGACTATAATTGAAACTTTTCAAATTCTAGCTAAATTTTTAAAAAAAATTGAAATATCTTGTAATTATTTTTAAAAAATAAGTGAAAATACAAAAGAAAAAAAAAGGACTGAACTTTTTTACATATACAAAATTTTAATTTCTTTCACTATAATATTTATTCTTGACAATGCATTTAATGTAATATTCTAGCTATGTTATAGAAGGATTTGAATACTATTGTCATCTTCTCATGACGAACTATGCTTAAAAGGTGAATAATGTGGGGACGATTATACCTAAAGCTGCTACAGAGCATACTATTGAAGACATCTCCACTTTGATGGGTACCAATTTTGAGTCAACTTATCATTTGTGCCAACTTTGTCACCCTCTTCTAAAGGCATCAACAAATGGAAGCATTATTAATATTTCTTCTGTTGCAAGTACTGTTGCTTTACCTATTTATTCCATCTATTCCGCAACTAAAGGTATATGTGCATATGTGTGATATACAGAAGTTTTATTCCACAAACAGCGAAGAGTCTTTTTTTTTTTTTTTTTCATGTGTGATGAATATAATTTTGTCCATAGGAGCGATGAATCAAGTCACAAGAAACTTGGCTTGCGAATGGGCAAAGGATATGATTCGTGTCAATGCAATTCTGCCAGGAGCGATTAACACTTCCCTGGTGGAATCTAACATGGTAAATATATGTGATTTTTTTTTTTTTTTTTATGTAACTGCTGCAACTTGTTTTTAAATGGTGAGTAAGGATTGTTAATTGTGTTCTTACTGTTTAGCTTAATAGGAGGCAAGAACTATGTTTTTCTTTATAAAAATGACTGGGTTAATTACAATTTACACATATTAAAATCATCGTATAACGTCCTCATAATACCATTGGTGGAAAATAGGAGGTGAGAAATTAAAAAGTGGGAAGGTACCAAATTTGAACATTATTTTTGGTACAAATAAATTTTATAAATTTTTATAAGATTTATTTGTAAATTTAAATTTAATATGTTTGATGAAATACAAATTTATATGAATTTTGTTTTATTAAATTTATGAATTAGTTAGAACTAAATCAAATTTGATATTATTTTTTTTTATTAAGAAAGAAGTGAAATGATGACTTAGGTATACTTAGGGATTACTCAATAAAGAGTGGTATTTTCTTTTAAAAGAGGCAAAAATTTATTTCCAAATTATTATTTAGGATACTATATATATAAGAATTCATTTTCAAACAAGTTTTGTATAAAAGTTAATTTCAGATAAAAGGAATTTGAACCAAATATAGTATAAAATGTATCATAAATCAAAATGTACTTTAGGAAAAATCTTTATTTTAAACCAAAAAGGATTTTTTTTTAAAAAAAATATTCTTATTACTATCTGACAAGTAATGAATTAAAAGCATTGTTTAAGATCTAAGTTAAAAAAATTAAGTGATGGCTTCAGTTTGAAAGTATAACTTCATAAACTTCAGTAAAGTTTCACCTTATGAGCTACAAATTTAAGTACGAAGTTATGCATTTAGCGCCAAATGAATAATACTACGTAATAAATTGCTCCAATAATATGAAAAGCCCTACCTTTTCTTCTTAGCATATTTTTTCTCAAAACTTTGATAATATATATCAATAAATTATATGGCTTTTTTTTTTTTTTTTTGTAGGACAATCCTATCTTTGTTGAAACAATGAATCAAGTTAAACGTCAGACTCCAATGCTTCGATTTGGAAATCCTAAAGAGGTTTCATCATTGGTGGCATTTCTATGCATGCCTGCTGCTTCATACATAACTGGTCAAGCCATTACTGTTGATGGAGGATTCACTATAAATGCATTGCCATTTAAATTGGAATAAAACTTAGATTTCATGTCGCATGAAGAGTAAGTTGATTACTACAAAAATGACTTCTTTTTAGGCTATTTTCGTTATGTACAACAAATGGACAAGTGAGACAAGGAGTAGACAAAATGAGTGTGCATAGGCAAGTTAGTGTGCCTGTGAGAGAAATAAGTGATAATGAGTTTGTGAGTGGTAATGTGAGGCAATGTGTGAGTGGATAGAATGTAGGATGAATGTCATGTGGGTGATGTAAAAGTTGTTGTAGAGTATAATAAAAATTTAATTGTTACAAAATAAGTTCATTAATTTAGTTTTGCAAAATAAATTGGGAAAAGATGCAAAAACATATTTAACGTTATATCCTAATCTCACATTGATCATTAATATTTTTCAAAGCAGAAATAAACTCTGATTATTTTAAAAATCATGTATTTAAACCTCTCTTACAAACAATGTTATTTCTCATCATTAATGGGTCTATTGTTGTTAATATGCGCCTAAAAAAATATTAGATAAAAATACATTTTTACTCCTAACATTTATAATAAGAAACACATTTACATTTAAAGAATTTTAAAAAAAAAATAATTTTAAAAGTTTTTTAAAAATTTACATTTTAATCTAATAAAAATATTAAATAACTTTTTCTTTTTTATACTCGTAGGATTTACTAACAATAATAAAAAATTAAAAGATTTTTACATTTAATTTTTATGAAAAGCTTTTTAAAATACTATATAAATTCATTCCATACTATTTCAAAAACATTAGGAATATTTAAATAAATGAAATTCATCTCATTCTACATAAAATTTTACTTTTTTATTCAGTCTCAAAATAAAATAAATAAATATTTATTTATGGATAAATTTGTTACTTATTATAAACGTTAGGGACAAAAATATAACTTTATCTAATATTTTCTTTGTGCATATTAGTAGTAGTACACCCTACTAATAGTGAGAATTAAATATAAGAAAGACTTAAATATATGGTTTTTAAAATGATAAGGGTATATTTGCACCTCAAAAAATATTAGTAATAAATGTGAGTTTATGGCACAATGTTAGAGTTGTTTTTACACCTTTTCCTAATTAAATTCAACATTTAATATCAAAACAGGACAATTGAAGGTAGTATAGTGAGATAGTTGGGAATCGCACTTTGAGAAATTAAGGAGTCCTAAAGGATGATTATCTAGTGCATGGTAGAAATATTATGAAGTTGATTGCTAGCTTGGTTGAGAAAGGAGTGTCAAGTCATGGGATAGAAGACCTCACAATGGGCAACATCAAAAAGTTAATCAATTATAACTATAATATGTCTTTGACATGTTTGAAGTTATATATATCTAATGTCAAAACTTATGGGAGGTAGTCAGAGTATGCTGCCTCCAGAAGCATATGCAAATGCATTAAAGAAGTGGAAAGTTAAGGCTATAAAAGCAATGTTAGCAATCTATAGGTATGTTCCCAAATTTAATAAGCTCAACAAATGTTATCCTATTTTCAAAGAAGAATGAAATAATATTTTAGAATTTTGTGACCAAGTTAATATAAAAAAGGCAAGGTATATGTTAATTAATCAGCACTTTACAAATGTTAAGTCATTATGCCTTGAGATTTTACAAGGTATATATCAATTAATCAGTACTTTACAAAGGTGAAGTCATTATGCCTTAAGATTTTCAAATTAGATCTTACATCTAAAATAGGTGAAGATTGAATGAAATGGATAATTATTTATGAAATTAAGCCAAAATATTATAGTATTTTAAGGATGGCCTAAACCATTTTTATAAGAAAAATTAGAAAATGTGTGATCCTTAAGGGCACAGAATCGTACGAGTATAAATAAAAATATATTCTTCCCACTGGGTGGGAGTCTTTTATTAAGCTACTTGTTTAATTTAATGAAAATTTCAATGAGTCAAAACAAAGAAAATTAAATCTAAAATACTAACAATTTGTCACAAATTTTGTAGAATTAATGATGCTAAGGTTTTATTTCCCCAGACTAAATTTGTCTGAGGATGGTGTTTACTCATTACCAATTGTGAATATTGTTTCATTTTCAAAGAATCTTAAGAATTATAATGTCTCTCTAAGCTACACTCATAATTAACCAATTATGACAATTATTCGATTCTCTAGCTCTCATTAGCATGATTAAAATATCATAACTAATTTATTAAAGCAATCTTTTAGGGATTATTAATATTAAAGTGTCTCTAGAATAAGTTAGTTTAAATTAATAGATTTTTTATTGCTTTTCTCACTATAATCAATCTCTTGATCTAACCCTAGTGTCTAGTTCAATTCAAAGGGTGATCAAGCCAATGAAAAACCTGAAGTCTAATAAATCTCATAAAATAAATATTCTTTGATTAAAAATTAACTTATTTAAGTTCATATTGAGTCAAGTTCATAAAACCCCAGTTAACCTACTTATATACTCATAGAAATTAGGAAAGGAAAACAAAAGAGAAAGAATCCAAACATATTCGTGATTAAATATAATTAAAAATAAGAAGAATAACATAAGGAAAACCCTTTTTATTCCACTTGGTGAATAATGTTCACAATCCCTATAGCTTGTTCTTTAATCCAAGAAATTTGATTGCGTCGAGTTTATAATAATTGCATTATAAAAGTTGTAAATTCTAAAAGAAAAATTTTTTTTTTGTATTAAGAAAAATAAAGTTCTATCTAAAATCCATAACCTCCTCCCTCCTTTTGGGGTAGGAAAACTCCTCTTTTAAATATTGAACTATAGAAACCCTAAATACACACATGATTGCGCATGAAATGCACACATCTGTGTGGCTTTCTCGCTCTCATTTCAGCATACAATTAGGCATGGCTATGTGCTTAAGTGGCACAGTCATGTCTGCCTTCAGACTTTATAGACTCTTATGTTATAAATCAGGCATGGTCATGTGTCCAAGTACACATAGCCATACGAGTCCCTTTTTTCCTCTTTTTTCTTTTACTTTTTACCATTCTTCGACAAATTGAGCTCCTAACTTTGAAACTCCATTGCTATAACCCAATACAAGCTCCACAAGGATAAAACCTATATAATCAACACAAAAAAATATAAAAAAATGTAAAAGTTAGAGAATCAATTCTTTATTTACAAAAATGAGTACCTCTAATGATAGCTCTTGGCATACCAAACCTAGAAAAGAGCTTTTTAAGAAACTCACACACTATTCTTACATCATTAGTGACACAAGTTTGTGCATTAACCCATTTTAATACATGATCAACACATACCAATATATACTTATTACCTCTAGAAGATAGGAAGGGTACCATGAAGTCAATACACTAAACATCAAAGATTTTAACTTCTAGGATACTAGATTGAAGCATCTCATCCTTTTTGGTCATATGTCCACTCTTTTAACATGCATCACATGCTTGCACAAAATTTCTTGCTTTTTAAAAAATTGATGGCTAATAAAAATAACTCTCCAAAACTTTGGAAGATGTTCGTTAATATACATAATGTCCTCCATATTTTAACACATGACAATCATGAAGAGTAGATGGTATCTCCTTAATAGGTACCCATCGTCGAATCATACTATCATATATAGCTTCCAAAAAATGGTTCGTCCTATATATAAGCTTTTGTATTATGTATAAGCTTTTTTTTCCTACTAATAAGTCAGATTATATAAGAGTCTAGTGATAACAAGGAAATTAGCGATATTAACAAACCATGGAGTATTCATGACTCACATAGTTAAAAGTAATTCATCTAAAGATAAATCTTTTATTAAATCAATGATGCCCTTTGTTTTCCTTTTTTATTATAAACTTGAAATGTGATCTACTACCACATTTTTTTTTACCCTTTTTTATCTATGATCGCTATGTCAAATTCTTGTAATAAAAGCACTTATCTAATTAGTCTAGGCTTAGTATCATTATTTGCTAATAAGTATTTTAATGCTGAGTGATTAATATACACCACCAATTTTGAACCAAGGAGAAATGAACTAAATTTGTCAAATGAAAATATTACTACTAACATCTCCTTTTCCATGGTAGCATAGTTTAGTTGCACATCTATCAATGTTTTACTTGCATAGTATATAACATAAAATGACATTTTTCCCAGTTTAAGACTAAATTTATATCTTTACACCTTGCAAGAACTTTATCTAAATTCAATAAACAATTATTAAAAGAATTTCCATAAATAAAAATATTATTCATAAATACCTCCATTATTTTTTCAACCAAATCAACAAAAATAGCCATCATGCACTTTTAAAATGTAGTAAGTGCATTACACGAGCCAAACCACATTTTTCTATATGCGAAACCATAAGGACAAGTGAATGTTATCTTATCCTAATCTTAAAAGGCTATTTCTATTTAATTATAACCTGGATATCCATCTAGAAAATAGTAAAATGCATGCCCTAATATTACATTTGATTAATGAATGGAAGTGAAAAATGATCTTTCCTAGTGGCTTTGTTAAGTTTTCTATAATCAATGAAATCTCTCTAACCACTTACTACTCTAGTAGGAATTACCTCTCCCCCTTCATTTTATACAATGGTCATTTCACCTTTTTTAGGTACACATTGTACAAGACTGACCCATGCATTATCCAAAATAGGGTATAATTCCTTTATCTAACAATTTAAGAATTTCTTTATTTACAACTTCTTGTATATTAGAATTTAGTCTTCTTTGTCATTCAGTTCTAGTTTTGTGGTCATCCTCCATTAATATTTTATGCATGCAATATGAAGGACTACTTCCTTTGATATTTGATATTTGTTATCCTAAACCTTTTATCCTTTTCTTTAGCAATTATACTAGTGACGTCTCTTTATCATTATCAAGTCTTGATGATATAATCATAAATAAAGTCTCATTTTCTCTTAAAAATGTATATCTTAAGTGAGAGGGTAATAGTTTCAATTATAACTTAGGTGGCTTTACTATAAATGTTGGTATAGGTTTAATGTTTATTAGTAATGCATAATGAATGAATGAATCTTTTTTATAAAGAGATTTCTTTCTTTAAGAAGATTGTACCTGCAAACACTTCTCAACATCCTTAAAGTTATGAGATTTTTCTAACCTCCATCATTGGACTTTATTAATACAATCATCTATTACTTTAAGTAGCATGTAGTTATCAATATTGAAAGAGTGTTTCATAACTTGGTATACATTAAACTTACAATTATGCTTACTAACTCTTAATGTAAGAGTTCCTTCATAAACTTCTATAATAGCTTTAGAAATGTATATAAAATGCATACTATGTGTCAAAGTTACATCCCATATTCCTTGAAGTTGAGTATAACAAACTCCATTAGGAAGATGAATTTCCTTGCCTTGACTCATACATCTTCTACTATTCCTTGAGATTTCTTTATTGTTCTATCAGTAAGTTGTAAACAAATGTTCATTGCTTTTACTTCCATAAAACTAATCTTCCTGTAAATAGATAAAGATATTAAATTAATAGAAGCACCTGAATCAAAAAAAGCTTTTTGAAATTTTAAATTACCAATAGAATAATGTATAGTAAGATTCTTTGGATGTTTATGCTTGAGTAGAAGTTTTTTTAAGATAATAGCACTACACTTCTTATTAAGTGTAATAGTCTCTAACGTTTGTAACTTCTTCTTACTAAAAATAAGCTCTTTTAAGAATTTTACATATTTAGGCATTTGTGTGATTGCTTCCACCAATGGTATATTTATGTGTAACTTCTTAAACATCTCTAAAAATTTTACAAATTATTAATCATGCTCTTGCTTCTTAAGCCTGTATGGAAATGGAACTAATGGCTCATAAGGCTTTACTTTTGTCTTTTGTTCCTTATTTTTCACCTTTGCTTCCTTTTCTACTTGTGCTTTAGCTTTATCAACTTCTTTTTCTTTTTTATTTGCATTTTCAACCTTTGTTTTCACCCTTTATTTTGGTTGTTACAGTTCTATTCCACTCCTTAAGGTGATTGCTTTTATATATTCCTTAGGATTCTTCTCAGTATTGGTTGGAAGAATCCCTTGATTCTTTGTGGATAAACAATTAGCTAATTGTCCCAATTGAACTTTCAGATTATAAATGGATGATGAGTGATTTCTAAACATAAGTTGAGTATCTTAATGCATCTATTTAAATCTCCATTCAAGTCTTTTTGTAGCCTCATCTTGTTGATTTATTTTTGTGGTCATCATCTCCATTAATTTCTCTAATTTACTCTCCAAATAAGATAAAGATAATGAAACTCTTTCTTGTTGGAATTAAGATTGACTTTGCTGATAATGAACATTTGTTCCTCCAAAACTTGGTAATGCTTAAGGTCTCCACTAGTTATTATTATTATTACTCTATGAAAATTTTGGATGATTAATCCAGCTAGGGTTATAAGTGTTTCCAAGCATGAAATTCTGTTGCTGACCCTTATTAAAGCTATTCATATAATTCACATTTTCCAAATATAAGATTTTCATAAATTGACATTCAATAATGGGATGTGCTCCATGAGAAAGCTCACATGCTTATATAGTTGAGGAAGAAATTACATTAAGACTTATTTTATCCATACTCTTCGTTAATGCATATAGCTATGCATTTACCATAGTTAACAAATTTATCTTAATTGCTCTAGCCTTTTTAAGTATAGCGCTCTTATTAGTCCATAGACTTTATGTATTCACCATCTTTTTAAATAATTCCAAGGTAGCCCTAGGTGTCTTAGATATGATTGTCCCTTTAGTAATTGCATTTATATTAACTCTGACTGATGGATTCTCACCCTTGTAAAAAAGATTAAGCTAAATCCCAATCTGGTATTAAATGTAATGGATATTATCTCTAAAAATCTTTAAATATGTCTCAGCACTCATAAAAAATTTCACTTTATTTATGATAAAAAGAATTGATCTCATTTTTAATCTTTAAAACTTTATTAGGTGGGAAGTATTTATTAAAAAATGCAATACAGAGCTCTTATTAAGTATTAATAGAATTATATGGCACACTTTTGAATTATCTTTTTGCCCTATCAATGAGTAAAAAAGGGAAAATAATCAATCGTATAGCTTCATGCTGCTCATCATTCATTCTAAATATAGAACAATACTTTAAGAATCTCATTATATGGCCAATAGGATCTTCATATGATAATCCACTGAATTGGGAGTTCTGAATCATCTGTATCATGGCTAGCTTGAATTTAAAATTATTGGCAATGACAATTAGTCTAATAATAGGATTATGCTTTCCTTGTAAATATGGACTCACAAAATCTCTCATTGTTCTTTGAATATTTAGTCTGTCTCGGTTCTCTAGTGGACTAGGTGGTGGATCTTAAGCTCTTGCCTCATCATTCTTTACTCTATCATTTTCTTTATTCATTATGTCTCTTTGCCCTCTAAGTCTTATGTGAAAGGTTCTTTCAATTTTTGCATCCAACAAAGTTAGAATTTTGCCTCTTCTCTTTGTGTTTCGTAATGTGTATACACACTCATAGGAGTACTTGAAAAGACAATTAAACAAAACAACAACAAAAATTTCTGGAATAAAATCAAATAAAATGTCTAAATCAAATAATATTAATTTAATCTCAATATTGGCTTTCATATCCCTAACAATGATGCTAAAAACTTGATGCATGCGATTTGCAAATGCATGAAATCATATGAGTAGCAATAAAAAAATATCATTCCCATTGGGATGGCAGTCAATTATTAAGTTACTTTTAACATATTGCTTGTTTAGACTAACAAAAATTTCAATGAGTGAAAACAAAGTAAATTAAATCTAAAATAATAAGAATTTTGTCACAAAATCTATAGAATTAAAGACATTAGGGTTTCATTTACCCCAGCTCAATTTGTTTGAGGCTAGTGTTAACTCTTTACCAATTGTGAATTGTTTCATTTTTAAAGCATCTTAAGAATTTTGATGTCTCTCTCAACTACACTCAGAATTAACTAATAATGACAATTATCCAATTCTCTAGCTCTCACTAGCATGATTAAAATATCATAACTAATTTATTAAAGCAATAAGGAATATCAATATTGAAGTGTCACTTGACCAAGTCAATTTGAATTAATAGATTATTATCATTTGTCTTACTAGAATTAATCTCTCAATCTAACCCTAGGGTTTAGTAAAATTTAAAGGGTGATCAAGCTAATGAAAAGCATTAAGTCCAATAACTCCCATGAGATAAATATTCTTTGATTAAAAGTTTAACCTATTTAAGTTCATATTGAGCCAAGTTCATAAAACCCCAACTAACCTGCTTAAATACTTTTACAAATTAAAAAAGAAACATAAAAGAGAAAGTAAAGAATTTGAACATATTTATTATTAAATATAATTACAAATAAGAAAAATAACATAATAAAAATCCATTTTATTCCACTTAGTGAATGGTGTTTGCAATCCCTACAGCTTGTTCTTTAATCCAACAATTTGATTAAGTGGAATTTATTATAATCTCATTATAAAAGTTGTAAATTCTAGAGGAATATTAGTTTTTTGCACTAAGAAAAATAAGGTTATGTCTAAAATCTATAGCCTCCTCCCTCCTCCCTCCTCTTAGGGTAGGAAAACTCCTCCTTTAAATATTGTTCCATCAAAACTCTAAAATAACTTTCCTAAAATATTTAGTCTATATGCACATGGTTGTGCATGAAATGCGCATAATCTTGTAGCCTTCTCACTCTCATTTTAAAACACAATCAGGCATGGTTATGTGCTCATATGACACAACCATGTCTACCTTCAGACTCTATGGACTCTTGTATTGCAAACTAGGCAAGGTCGTGTGTCCAAGTGCACATAATCATGCGGGTCCCTCTTTTCCACTTTTTGCTTTTATTTATTGGCCATTCTTCAATGGAATGAGCTCCTTACTTTAAAACTTCATTGTTACCCAATACAAGCTCCACAAGGATGGAACCTACACAATCAACATAAAAATAATATAAAAAGTATAAAAACTAACTAAAATTGCATAAAATAGCAAAAACATATACTTTTCTTAATTTTAATGCAAATAATCATAAAACATACAATGACATCTAAATACAACTAAATAGTGCTCAAAATAGTGCTTAAAACCTAGCATTTTTAGCACTTATCAAGGGACTTCAACATGAGTTGAGTTAGTGAATGAATTCACCAACTCAACTCATTTTTAGCGTTTTTAGCATGATTGATGAGTAAATTAAAGTGAATGAATTTATAAAGACAATTAAAGATAATAGAGATGAGTTGGCAACCTTAGTTATGTTAAAATATTTTAAAGAGTTATATGAAATTGAAGAAGATTAGGACTCATCTAACTCAAGCTTATATAAAGAAGGCTTGCTGGAAGAAGAGATTGATATCTAGTAAGGACTATTTTAAAAGTAGCTAAGCTTAATGTATTATAAAGAAAAAGAGAAACTATGTGCTGAATAAAAGGAAAATCTAAAAATAATAAAGGAGTTTTTATTATTTTTGAAAGATAGAGAATTCAAAGACAAGTTTATAACACAAGAATAATTAAAAAAACCAAAATGAAGATATGATATATGAAAAGCAAGATGCTAGTTGGGAAGCAAAGGTCTCTAACATTACATTTGTTAAAGAAGAATTTGTATAAAACTGCAAAGTGTATAATAAGATGATTGGAAGTAACAAATGGACAAAACACAAAAATGACTTACTCAAATTAACAAAAGGTGAGAAGAAGAATACATAAAGCGAAGCTTATAATGATCAATATGGACCTAGAGTTCCAAAAGTGGAAGCTATTATTCGATCATAAGGGGGAGTGTTAAATATATCATCACTGCCTCTCTTTCTTTAGAAGCTTCTCCATATACATGTCAAGTCCACTGCCATTAAGAATTATCTAGAATGTTACTGATTCTAGGTTGTAATCGGCATTAGGAGAAATATTTAGAATGTTTAAGTCTTATAAGAACCAACTTTAAGCAACTATAAATAAACACCTTAAGCTATTGTTATTATGTACAATAAATGGACAAGTGAGACAACAACATAAACAAAAAGTGGAGAAAATAACTGTATATAAGTGACTTAGTGCGCTTGGGAGAGAAATGAGTGAGTGATGAGTTTAGGAGTGGTAACATGAGGTTGTGTGTGAGTTAGTAGAATGTGGGATGAAAGTCATGTGTGTTAGTTGGTACAACCCAAAAATAAACCACTAAAATAACCAATTTTTTAAACCAAAACAACAACAAAATATAACAATCAATGCTTTAGATTTTTTCAACCAAAACAACTACTAAAACAACTAAGTTTTCAACCTAAACAACCACCGAAACAACCAAAACCATACTAGAAAATACCTTATAAAACATAAATCTGAAGTAACAAAATAAATAAAAACAATTCCTAAAAAAACTAAAAACAACCATCAAAATAATCACCAAAACAACAAAAAATAATTGTTGAAATAGCCAAATTTTTACCAAAAAATAACTGCATAAAAAAATCAAAACAATAAAAAAAATAAAAAAACAACAATTTAGATTTTTTCAATTAACAAAACTATCGAAACAACTAAAACAACTAATTTTTTCAACTAAAACAACTAATTTTTTCAACAAAAACAATCATCAAAATAACTAAAACCATATAAAAATAATGTTAAAGCAATTGAAGTTGGTGACAAGCACGGTGTTATGTGTAATGTTTCCAAAAAAAATCATTAATATGTAAGGACATAAATTTGCTTTTAAACAATTTCAAAATTTCATTAGAAAGTGCTTTAAGGAACAATAATAGTCGCAATGAAACTCTAGAAAGAGTGATAATTGCAATAGGGTAACTTCACAATTCGTTTAGAACTTTAATAAATCTATATGCCAAAATAGGGCTATGATTCCTAATACATTGAAAGCTAATTCACATCATATTGGAGTTGAAAATGATTGTGTCATACTTTAAATTTCTGGACTGGCTAATGAAATGCTTTGGGTTGGCTTCTTTAAGTGTAGAATCTAAATTTAGAATTACTTTTCTCTTATTGAACTCAGATTAGGCTTAAATTATGAAGGCTTTGTTAGGCTTACACTCATTTCTCTTCATGGCTACAAATCAAACCTAATGATTTGGAGGATATGCCTTGAGTTGAGAAGCTTAATCATTAGAGCCTTGAAAGGAGCAGTAGGAAGCAAACTCTGCAATGGGTTAAGTTGGGTAAAAACTGTTGACCATTTGCATGATCAAACTCCAAATTTTGGACTTTGACAAAAAAAATTTACACTAAGAATTTCAATTAAGTGTGTAGGGAATTATATACCAAACATATACCAAGCATATACACTTTTGGATAAATAGTGACTTTTCAAGCAAATTGAACCTCTAAGATTCAAGAAGGCTTTTGACATCTTTAGAGCTCTTAAATGAGAAAATGAGCTACTTTACATTCAAAGTATACATCTTAAGATTTCTTAATTAGGCTTATTTTCAAAATCCAAGTTCATTTGGTTATGCAAATTTTGAGTTGAAATCCACGTATACGTCTGTCATCTCAAACTACACATCTCTTAGTATTTTGGACATATCTTGAGTTACAGAAGTCCAATTAAGGTGATTCAAAATGATATGAAAAGATAATTCAAATATATAAAAATTTAATGAAGAAATTATAGGAAAATTAAAATTTCTTTAGGATCAAATCACGACTTCAACTTGTGTATAGCTATCTGATAGTATTATGCATTTCAGATTGCATAGCTCTTAGTATTTTGGACATATCCTGAGATAAAAAATTTCAATTTAGGTTATTTAAAATTATATGATATACAGCTTTTATGAAGAAATTATGGGCAAATTAAAATTTCTTCAAGAGAAAATCACGACTTCAATTTGGGTATAGCTGTCTGACTGTAGTCTACATTAGATATTGCATAACCCTTAGTATTTTGGACATATCTTGAGCTACAGAAGTAAAATTTGGGTGATTCAAACTTAGATGGAAAGCTAATTCAAATATCTACAACTTGTATGAAGAAAGTGTGGGGAAATTCAAATGTCTTGAGGAGCCAATCATAGTTTCAATCCATGAATATTTGTCTCACAACATCACTCTCAATGATTCAAAATATAGATGTTGGACACATCATTTGCACCTCCAAAAGCTATATTTTTAGTATAAATACCTTTAGAGCTGAATGGAAGGTAAGAAACTTGTTTATCATTCATTATTTCTTAAGCATTCATTGAGCTCTCAAATTCTCTTAAATAATTCTTTGTTTGTATAACTCTTGTGAGAGTTGGGTGTGTGTTAGAAATAGAATTTATCTTCATCTTAAATCTTGGGTTATATTAGAAAGGAAGTGAGATTTATTTCTAAAGGAATTAGTTTAAGTGTTGTCCATTGAAATACTTGGGTTTTAGTTTTTTGAGTGAGCCTGGAAAACCCATGTTGAAAGGTTATAAGAGTGAGATATAAAACTCTTGTATAATCTCAATCCTATGAATAAGATTGTGGGTGATTGAAAATCCTAACTTGGGGATAATTTAGGTGGAGTCGTAGGATTTTTATTGAATATGAACTCCTTAAATCTTTGTATTCTTCATTCTTCATTCTCAATTTCTATTTGATTCTTACAAATAATTCTTTTAATTTCTCATTTTTATTTGATAGTCCTATTGACCCCCCCCCCCCTCTATGACTCTTTTCAATTGGTATCAGAGCTTGAATTCTAGGCACTTTATTACTAGAATACAAGATCATGGGGAGTGAATCACAAAACATCTCTTCTTTTAGACCATTTTTTATGGTAGTGACTATCCACATTGGAAATTCAAAATGGAATTATATCTTGATTATGATTCCATTAAACTTTGGGACATTGTCCTAAGAGGTTGGAACCACCTATAACTATCATTGATGGTGTGGTAACTACTATTGTAATAAGCCAATGGAGTATTGATCAAAAGGAATCACAAAAATAAAAAAGCTATGATTACTTCAGTCTCTTCAATGACAAGAGAAGAAGGAGGCAGATTGAACATTGTATGTTAGCCAAAGAAATGTGGGAGACCTTAGAAAACCACTACGAAGGCAATATTAAAGTAAGAAGTAAGAAGGTTCAACTTCATATGTATGAATATGAATTCTTTAAAATGAAGCCTCATGAATCAATCACAGAGATGACAAATCGTCTCAATGCTCTCCTCACAACCCTCAAGAAAAGTGGAAAACATTTCTCCAAGGAAGAAGTAAACAATAAGATTCTAAGAATCCTACCTAAAAAGGATTAGGAATCTTATGTTACTTTAATTGAGGAAGCTCAAGACCTCTCCACCTTATCAATCAATGTGCTCATTGGTAAGCTCTTAACACATGAGCTCACTATCAAGCAAAGAGGTGAAGAACAAGAAGAGAAAGAAGAAAAAAAAAGAGCATTGCTCTAAAAGCTCTTTAAAAAGATAGTGAAGAGGAAAGCATCAAAGATTCTAGTGATAAAGACGGTGACATTGCCATGCTCACTAGGAACTTCAAGAATTTTTTAAGAAAGAAAAACTTTTCAAGAACAAGGGACTTCAATAAGAAGTTCGAAGGAGATGGGAAGAAGAAAACTAAGGAGGTTACTTGCTATGAATGCAAGAAATCAGGACATATTAGAAGTGAGTGTCCTAAACTCAAATTCAATAACGAGGGAGCAAAGGATAAAAATAAGGCATTCAAAGCTACTTAGGATGATTCTTTCAAATCTGAAGAGGAAAAGGAACAACAAGAGGTGGCTAATCTTTGCTTCATGGCCTTTGAAAATGAAAATAAGGAACCATCCACTTCTTATTCTTCCTTTGATGATTGTGATAATTATTGTGATAATGATGATGATAATGAGAGCTCTATTGTGAGAAAATTACTTGTTAAATGCAAAAGCTTATTATCTAAGAAAAAACATTATAAGCATGAGTTAGGTAGCTTAAATAGAGAATTAGAAATTTTAAAAATTAATTTTACTAAACTTGTTGAATCAAATGAAACAATTGTTAGTGATGCAAAATCTTCTAATTCTTTGAAATATTAACTTAAGAAAGAAAATGATGAAAATCATAAGCTTTCTGCTAAATTTAAGAGAGGAAAGAAACTTTAGATTGTCTTCTTGACTTTCAAAAATTTCATGGAGATACCCGTGGAATTGGATATAAGAATGGAATGCCCTCATCATTACATATTAATTTTGTAAAAGCTTCACATGATTCCACTCCTTCAACCACCAAATCAAATGAGACTTAAGCTTTCAAAGCTAAAAGATCTCATGTGTTAAATAGCAAGGAAAAGTCTTATGAGATTCATCCTTCATTAACACAAAGAGGTAAGGCTCAAACTAGAGCTCCTAAATCCAAGCATGATTATATGTACATTAGACAAACTTATAATAGGCATGCTACACAATACAATGCACATAAATATGTTGCATAAAATTATTGAAATACACATCACCATTGCCAATGCATGTCTCACTTAATAACACAAAACAACAGGAGATACACACAACATTAAAGGCATGTTACACACACTAGAAAAGCATTTCATCCTAGGAGGAATAAATTTGAAAATATTGTATGTTCTTATTCCATGATCAAAGGACATACTAATAATGTATGCTTCTATGGAAGACTTCATATGAATTTACTTCCTATGGATTATCTTAAAACTAACCAACCTAGACCAAGAAAGGTTTAGGTCCAAAAGAACACTTAAATTGTATTGTGTAGATGTGCTTAAAATCCACAAGAACAAAAAACAAGTGGTATCTCAATAGTGGATGTTCAAGGCACATGACAGGAGACAAAGAGTAATTCAACAAACTTGATGCTAAGGATAGAGGACACATTACTTTCGAAGATAATGCAAAAGGAAAAATTATTGGCATTGGAGAAATAGTAATCCTTAATCCTTATCTATACATCATGTGTTGTTTGTTGATGGTCTTAAACATAATCTGTCAGTATAAGTCAATTATGTGACATGGGAAATAAAGTAACTTTTTATCCTAAAAATTGCTTTGTTAATAGTCTTGATGAAAATAAAATCATTTTTAATGGTGAAAGAGTAGACAATGTTTATGTTATTGATTTGAATAAAATTGATAATAAAGACATAAAATGCTTAGTGTCTATCTCCCATGTCACATGGACATGGCATAGAAGATTAGGACATGCAAATTTTGAGCTTTTGAATGATCTTTGTAAACATCAACTTGTAATTGGTTTGCCTAAGCTTGAATTCACTAAAGATAAACCTTGTGATGCTTGTCAAAAAGGAAAACAATCCAAGTCCTCATTTAAGCCAAAAAATGTAGTGTCTACCTTTAGGCCACTTGAACTTATACATATGGATTTATTTTGACCAACTAGAGTTGCTAGTCTTGGTGGAATGCACTATGCTTATGTATTGGTTGATGACTACTCTAGATACACTTGGGTGTGTTTTCTTGCTCATAAGAATGATACATTTAAAGCTTTTGAAAATTTTTCAAAAAGAGTTCAAAAAGAAAAAGGATTTTGTATTTCATCCATTAGAAGTGATCATGGAACTGAATTTGAAAATGAATTTTTCAAAATTATTGTAATGAAAATGGTATTTCTCATACATTTTCATCTCCTAGAACTCCTCAACAAAATGGGGTAGTTGAAAAGGAAAAATAGAACTCTTGTGGAAATGGCTAAAACAATGCTTCATGAGTATAATTTACCTTTATACTTTTGGTTGGAAGCCGTTAATAGAAAACATCTTATGAGCTATGGAACACTAAGGATAATCTTATTTTGGCTAGAACTCTTTTGAAAATCGAGTTTTCAAAAGATCAATTTTAAATAAAACATCTTATGAGCTATGGAACAATAGAAAACCCAAAATCTCATATCTAAGAGTATTTGGATGCAAGTGTTTTATATTGAACAATAAGGATAATCTTGGAAAATTTGATTTCAAAGCCGATGAAGGAATTTTCCTAGGCTATTCCTTCTCTAGCAAAGCATATAGGGTCTTTAATAAGAGAACTCTAGTAGTTGAAGAGTCAATGCATGTGGTATTTGATGAATCAAACTTACTTAATCCTAGAAAGGATGTTTGTAGTGTTGATGATCTTATAGGTGACAATGAGATTATGGAAACATAAGAAGAAAATGCTAGTAAGCCTTTAGAACTTAAAGATCCAAGCAAGAAGGAAAATGAGGAGACATATCAACCTACCTTGAAGGATGAACTTCCAAAGGATTGGCAATTCAAGAAAGCTCACCCTTAAGACCTCATTATAGGTGACACTAAAAAAGAGGTAACTACTAGATCTTAATTAAAGTCTACTGTTAATTTAGCCTTCATTTCTCAAATTGAACCAAAAAATATTGATGATGCTTTATGTGATGAATTTTGGGTCCTTACTATGCAAGAAGATTTAAATCAATTTGAGAAAAATAAGGTTTGGACCTTGGTTCCTAGACCTAAATATCATCCTATTATAGGCACCAAATGGGTGTTTAGAAATAAGATGAATGAACAAGGTGTCATAACTAGGAATAAAGCTAGACTAGTAGCTAAAGGTTATAATCAAGAGGAAGGCATTGATTATGATGAAACCTTTGCCCCCACTGCAAGGTTAGAAGCTATTAGGATGCTACTTGCATTTGCATCATACATAGATTTTAAACTTTAGCAAATGGATGTTAAAAGTGCATTTTTAAATGGTTTTATTAAATAGGAGGTATATGTTGAACAACCTCCAGGTTTTGAAAATTTTAACTCTCCAAATCGTGTTTTTAAATTGTTAAAAGCATTTTATGGATTGAAACAAGCTTTAAGAGCTTAGTATGAAAGATTGAGTAACTTTTTACTAGAGAAAGGTTTCTCTAAAGGAAAAATTGACACAACCCTTTTCATAAAGAAATCCAAGCATGATTTATTAATTGTTCAAATTTATGTTGATGATATTATTTTTGGTACTAATAACCATTGCTTGTGTGAGGAATTTTCTAAGCTAATGCAAGGAGAATTTGAGATGAGTATGATGGGAGAACTCAAGTTCTTTCTTGGACTTCAAATCAAGCAATGTAAAGATGAGATTTTCATTAATCAAACCAAATATGCAAGGGACATTCTCAAGAAGTTTGGAATGGATGGAGCTAAATCAAGAAAAACTCCAATGAGCACCATATCCAAACTCAATAAGGATGAGAATGGCAAACCAGTTAATGAAAAGTGATTTAGAGGTAAGATCGGATCCCTTCTTTATTTAACCGCTAGTAGACCCAATATTATGTTTACTACTTGCTTGTGTGCTAGTATTTAATAAAGTCCTATAGAGTCTCATTTGAATGCTATTAAAAGAATTTTCAAATATGTTTGTGGTACAATGCATTTAGGACTTTGGTATCCTGGGAGTTCTTCCTTTGACTTGATTAGTTATTCTGATGCTGACTTTGTCAGTAGCTTACTAGATAGAAAAAGCACTTCCGGAACTTGTCAAATTTTAGGAAATTGCTTAGTTTCTTGGTTTAGTAAGAAATAAGTTTCGGTTGCCTTGTCCACCACTGAAGCAGAATATGTGGCAGCTAGTTGTTGTTGCACCCAAGTTCCATGGCAAAAATAATAACTTTTGGACTGTGACATTGATATTTATCACATTCTAATTAAATGTGACAATACAAGTGTTATAAACCTTAGTAAAAATCCCATTCAGCATTCTAGAGCTAAGCATATTGACATTAGACATCATTTCTTGCGTGATCATGCGCAAAATGGTGATATTTTTCTTGATTTTGTTGATTCTAATCATCAATTAGTAGACATCTTTACCAAGCCTCTTTGTGAGGAAAGATTGAATTTTATTCAGCATGAACTTGGTATGATTGATGGCTTAAGCTTGTCTTGATCACTTATTAAATTGATGAATTGATGTTTAGATTCTTCTGTGATTATATGCTTTAAAAAAAATTATTTTCAGTGTCATATATATATTTTGTTTTAAAAGTATTTACTTTAACAAATTTACTTCATATACATGATATATTATATTTCCCATTTACATGATCTTTGTATTAATTTTATTTGACTTGGATTTATGTAGATTCATTCCATTTTTTAAAAAGCCCTCATATTTGACAAATTAATAATTAATTATTAAGCTAAATTCAATTAATTAATTATTTTAATTTAGCAAAAATATTTCTCCTCCTCAATAAGATTTTTTTAAATATTTTTTTAATTCATTTTATGCCAGTTTCCCTTTGGTTTATTTTCAGTATACTTTCTGTATCTAAGTTTTGAGCTATTAGTCTTTTTTTTTAAATTCATTTTATGACAGTTTACAATCAATTTATTTTCTAAATATTTTCTGGATATAAGACATGAGCTATTAGTTTTATGTCTTCTATTGGTATTTTAATATCATTGTAGCTCTCTCTTTTTAATGCTATTTTATTTGAATTTTGACAAGGGGGAAGAAATATTTGAGTTTGTTTATTTTTTTTATTTTTTATTTTTTTTGCGTTTACGCATGAATATTGTTTATTATGTTTATACATACATAATTAATGTTTAATTTATTCATGTATCAATTCCACTTAGGAATTATTTTGATCTTTGATAAGACATGAATATTTTTTAAAGATTTGGTCTATCTTTGCTTTTAACAAATGAGGCAAAAATAATTGAGTTTGCATGCGTACTTAGTTAATTTCTTTTAAAGAAGAGAATTTTTTTTTTACAAAGATGTGTTTGTGTCAGTGACATAACTATGTGATAGTGTGCCCTTAATATCAATTTTTTTTAATTCATTAAAATAGGGGGAGAAAATTGTTTGAATTTATTTCACAGAAATTTTTTTATGCATAGTAACAATGTAAGTGTGGCTAGTTTTGTCCTTGTGATAAAAAGTCTTTTTTGACTTACTTTGTTTATATATGACATGAATTTTTATTTATTTATGCATGACTACAAATTATGCTTATACCTGCAAAATTCATATTCATGTATAAATTCTTCTTAGGAATTTTTTTATCTTTAAAAATGAAATGACTTTCATAAAGATTTTGAGCATCTTTGCTTTCATTGTTTTGGTTCTTGATCTTTTATTCCCTCTGGTATTATTGGCTTCCTTAGGTCTATTTCCCCTTATATCTCTCTCTTTTCTTTTTGTCTTTGACAAAGGGGGAGAATAAGCTATGTGCTTAGGGGATAAATAATGATTATGTTTGTATTTAAGATATGCTAAGTACCACATGATTATGTATGATTGATTGACTAGCCAAACTTTCTATAATCATGTGATGTTTCAATATAGCATATGTACTATTTGGTGATGCATTATAGTAGCACTATAAGCATATATGTTTGAAATTATTTCCTTCATGTTGTCTAACATTTTTTAATGATCATATTATCATCATTTGTTATGTTAGGCCTTTTTTTTTCCTCCTGCTATATTTTATGTTGTTTATATTTTTTTGTTAAGAAAGATAATAAAATTTATTTATATTTCTTATCATGTCCAAAAAGGAGGAGAAATAAAGAAATATATTTGTTAAACCCTTATACATGTTATGATAAGTCATTTATATACTCTGATATATGATAAATATTGAATTTATGCATATGTTAAGGGGGATCAAAATACTTTCTCATTTTTCATCTATTTAATTTGAAAGGGGGAGCTACTTTAATTAGCATGCTTATACATATTATTTATTTTTATCACATTCACACATATTATTTATTATCTTTTAAAATTGATTGTCAGAGCCAAAAAGGAGGAGATTGTTGACCATTTGCATGATCAAACTCCAAATTTTGGACTTTGACAAACAATTTTTATACTAATAATTTCAATTAAGTGTGTAGGGAATTATATATCAAACATATACCAAGCATATGCACTTTTGGATAAATAGTGAGTTTTCGGGCAAATTAAACCTCTGAGATTCAAGAAGGCTTTTGACATCTTTAGAGCTCTTAAATGAGAAAATGTGCTTCTGAAAATTTGAATTATATATCTTGAGCTTTCTTAATTAGGCTTATTTTTAAAAATCCAAGTTTATTTGGTTATGAAAATTTTGATTTGAAATCCACATATACGTCTGCCATCTCAGACTGCACATCTCTTAGTATTTTGGACATATCATGAGTTACAGAAGTCCAATTAAGGTAATTAAAAATGATATGAAAAGATAAGTCAAATATATATAACTTTAATGGAGAAATTATGGGCAAATTCAAATTTCTTCAGGATCAAATCATTGCTTCAACTTATGTATAGCTGTCTGACAGTATTCTGCATTTCAGATTGCATAGCTCTTAGTATTTTGGACATATCTTGAGCTACAGAAGTAAAATTTAGGTGATTCAAAATGTTATGAAAAGATAATTGAAATATATACAGCTTTCATGAAGAAAGTATAGGAAAATTCAAATTTCTTCAGGATAAAATCATGGCTTCAATTTGGGTATAGTTATATGACCATAGTCTACATTATAGATTACATAACCCTTAGTATTTTGGACATATATTGAGATACAGAAGTCAAATTTAGGTGAATAAAATTTATTTGGAAAGATAATTCAAATATCTATAGCTTGTATGAAGAAAGTGTAGGAAAATTTAAACGTCTTAAGGAGCTAATCATGGTTTCAATCCATGAATAGTTGTCTGACAGCACCATTCTCAATGATTCAAAATATAGACATTGGACACATCATTTGCACCTCCAAAACCTATATTTTTTAGTATAAATACCTCTAGAGCTGAATGGAAGTTCAGAAACTTGTTTATCATCCATTATTTCTTAAGCATTCGTTGAGCTCTCAAATTCTTTTAAACAATTCTTTGTTTGTATAACTCTTGTGAGAGTTGGGTGTGTGTTAGAAATAGAATTTCTCTTCATCTTAAATCTTGGGTTAGATTATAAGGGAAGTGAGATTTATTTCTAAAGGAATTGGTTTAAGTGTTGTCCATTGAAATACTTAGGTTTTGGTTTTTTGAGTGAGCCTTAAAAACTCATGTTGAAAGGTTATAAGAATGAGCCATAAAACTCTTATATAATCCCAATCCTATGAATAAGATTATGGGTGATTAAAAATCCTAACTTAGGAATAAGTTAGGTGGAGTCATAGGATTGTTATTGAATCTGAACTCCTTAAATCTTTGTGTTCTTCATTCTTCATTCTCAACTTCTATTTGATTCTTGCAAAGAATTCTTTTAATTTCTCATTTTTATTTGATAGTCCTATGCACCCCCCCCCCCCTCTAGGACTCTTTTCAAAAACTATAGTTTGATGGTTCAAGGGACTTAAGGAAAATGAAAACATACTCTATATGTCTTTCATCTAAGCATTACTCATTATTCAATTTTTTATGGCTATTGGGTGCTTGCTCATTACAGTTACTATTACACAATTAGAGGATATGCTAGAATCTCAATCCAGATGAAAACTCTTTGAGACTTTCTTGGTTTATCGAGCTTTGTTCTAAGGACCATAGTTTAGATTGGTTTTAACTCCATGTTAGCTTCATTTATCTATAGTGAATACCTTGTAAATATAGGTAGCATGACCTGAATATTTATTGTCACTAAATTAAAGCATCTCACCCTTCTTGGTCATATTTCCACTCCTTTGACATGTTTCATATGCTTGCACAAAATTTCTTGCATCTTAAAAAATTATTGGCCAATAAAAATAACTCTCCAATACTTTGGAAGCTATTCATTAATATACATAGTGTCCTCCATACTTTAACCCATGACAATGATGAAGAATAGATGGTATCTCCTCATTAAGTACCCATCGTCGAATCATATTATCATTATATAACTTCCACATAAATGGTTTATTCTATATATAAGCTTTTGCATCATGTATAAACTTGTTTTTATTGATAAGTCATATTATATGAGATTCTGCCAACAATAAGGAAGTCAACGATATCAACAAACTATAGAGTATTCATGACTTATATAGTTAAACGTAATTCATCTAAAGATGAATCTTTTATTGGATCAATGATGCCCTTTGTTTTCCTTTTTCATTACAATCTTAATAAGTGATTTACTACCACATTTTTTGACCCTTTCTTATCTACGATCTCTTTGTCAAATTCTTGTAATAAAAGCACTTATCTAATAAGTCTAGGCTTAACATCCTTATTTGCCAATAAGTATTTTAATGTTGAATGATTAGTATACACCACCACTTTTTAACCAAGGGGAAATGAACTAAATTTGTCAAATGCAAATACTATTGTAAACATCTCCTTTTCCATGGTAGCATAGCTTAGTTGTTCATCTATCAATGTTTTGCTTGCATAGTATATAACATGAAATGAAATTTTTCCCAATTTAAGACTAAATTTATGTCTTTACACCTTACAAGAACTTTATCTAAATTCAATAAAGAATTGTTAAAAGAATTTTCATAAATAAAAGCATTATTCATAAATACCTCCATTATTTTTTCAACTAAATCAATAAAAATAGCCATCACGCACCTTTAAAATGTAGTAAATGCATTACACAAGGCAAACCACATTTGTCTATATGCAAAAGTACCATAAGGACAAGTGAATGTTGTCATATCTTGATCTTCAAGGGCTATTGCTATTTATTATAACCTGAATATCCATCAAAAAAATAGTAAAATGCATGCCCTAATATATTATATTTGATCAATGAATGGAAGTGAAAAAAGATCTTTCCTAGTGGCTTTGTTAAGTTTTTTGTAATCAATGAAAACTATCTAAGCACTTACTACTCTGGTAGGAAGTAACTCTCCCCCTTCATTTTATACAATGGTCATTTCACCTTTCTTAGGTACATATTGTGCAAGACTGACCCATGCATTATCCAAAATAGGGTATAATTCCTTCATCTAACAATTTAAGAATTTCTTTCTTGACAACTTCTTGTATATTAGGATTTAGTCTTCTTTGTCTTTTAGTTCTAATTTTATGGTCATCCTCTATTAATATTTTATGCATGCAATATGAAGGACTACTGCCTTTGAAATCTAATGTTTGATATCCTAAACCTTTTATCCTTTTCTTTAGTAATTATAATAGTGACTTCTTTTAATCATCATCAAGTCTTAATGATATAATCATAAGTAATGTCTCATTTTCTTTGAAAATTGTATATTTTAAGTGAGAGGGTAATAGTTTCAATTCTAACTTAGGTGGCTTTACTATAAAAGGTGGTATAGGTTTAATGTTTATTGGTAATGCATAATGAATGAATGAATCTTTCTAATAAAGATATTTCTTTCTTTAAGAAGATTGTACCTGCAAACACTTTTCAACATCCTCAAAGTTATAAGATTTTACCAACCTCCATCATTGGACTTTATTAACACAATCATCTATTACTTTAACTAGCATGTAGTTATCAATACTGAAAGAGTGTTTCATACCTTCGTATGCATTAAACTTATAACTATGCTTACTAACTCTTAATGTAAGAGTTCCTTTATAAACTTCTATAATAGCTTTATAAATGTACATAAAAGGCATAACATGTGTCAAAGTTACATCCTATGTTCCTTGAAGTCGAGTACAACAACCTCCATTGGGAAGATGAATTTCCTCGCCTTGACTAATACATCTTTCACTATTCCTTGAGATTTCTTTATTATTCTATCTATAAGATGTCAACAAATATTCATAGCTTTTGCTTTTACTCAACTAAACTTTCTATAAATAGATAAAGATATTAAATTAATAGAAGCACCTGAATCACAAAAAGCTTTTTAAAATTTTAAATTACTAACAGAATAATATATAGTAAGATTCCTTCGATGTTTATGCTTGAGTAGAAGTTTCTTTAAGATAATAGCACTACACTTCTTACTAAGTGTAATAGTCTCAAACACTTATAACTTCTTCTTACTAAAAATAAGCTCCTTTAAGAATTTTACATATTTGGGCATTTATGTGATTGCTTCCACCAATGGTATATTTATGTGTAACTTCTTAAACATCTCCAAAAATTTTAAAAATTATTAATAATGCTCTTACTTCTTAAGCTTGTATGGAAATGGAGCTGATGGCTCATAAGGCTTTACTTTTATCTTCTATTCCTTATTTTTCACCTTTGCTTCCTTTTCTACTTATGCTCTAGCCTTATCAACTTCTTTTTCTTTTTTATTTGCATCCTCAACCTATGTGTTCAGCCTTTATTTTGGTGGTTATAGTTTTTTTCCACTCCTTAAGATGATTGCTTTTACATGCTCCTTAGGATTCATCTCAATATTGCTTAGAAGAGTCCATTGATTCTTTGTGGTCAAACAATTGGCTAACTATCCCAATTAAACTTCTAGATTATGAATGGATGATGAGTGATTTCTAAATATAAGTTGAGTATTTTAATGCATTTATTTAAATCTCCCTTTAAGTCTTTTTGTAGCCTTATCTTATTTATTTATTTTTATGGTCATCATCTCCATTAATTTCTCCAATTTACTCTCTAAAGAAGATAAAGATGATGAACCTCTTTCCTATTGGAATTAAGATTGACTTTACTGATGATGAACATTTGTTCCTCCAAAACCTGGTCGTACATGAGGTCTTTACTGGTTATTATTATTGTTACTCTATGAAAAAATTGGATGATTAATCCAGCTAGGGTTATAAGTGTTTCCAAGCATGGAATTCTGTTGTTAACCCTTTTTAAAGTTGTTCATATAAATCACATTTTCCAGAGATAAGATTTGCATAAGCTGACATTCAATAATGGGATATGCTCCATGAGAAAGCTCACATGCTTATGTAGTTGAGGAAGAAATTACATTAAGACTTATTTTATCCATACTCTTTGTTAATGCATCTAGCTTTGACATAGTCAATGAATTTATCTCAATTACTCCAGCCTTCTTAAGTATAGCCCTATGATTAATCCATAGACTTTGTGTATTTTCCATCTCTTCAAATAATTCCAAGGTATCCCTAAGTATCTTAGATATGATTGTTCCTCTAGCAACTGCATTTATATTAACTCTAACTGATGGATTCACACCCTTATAAAAAAGATTGAGCTAAATCCTAAGCTGGTATTAAATATGATGGACATTACCTCTACAAATCTTTGAATCTATCCTAACACTCATAAAAATGTTCATTTTCTCTATGATAAAAAGAATTAATCTCATTTTTAATCTTTAAAACTTTAGTAGGTGGAAAGTAGCTTTTGCCAAGTATTGATAAAATTAGGTGGCACACTTGTGAATTATCTTTTTTTCCCTATCAATGAGTAAAAAAGGGAAAATAATCAATCGTATAGCTTCAAGCTACACATCATTCATTCTAAATATAGAACAATACTCTAAGAATCTCAACGAATGGCCAATAGGATCTTCATGTGATAAGTCACTGAATTGGGAGTTCTGAATCATCTGTATCATGGTTGGCTTGATTTTAAAATTATTGGTAGTGACAGTTAGTCCAAAAATAGGATTATGGTCTCCTTGTAAATGTGGACTCATAAAATCTCTCATTATTCTTTGAACATTTGATCTGTCTTAGTTCTCTAGTGTATGAGGTGGTGGATCTTAAGCTCTTGCCTCTTCATTCTCTACTTTATCATTTTCTTTGTTCATTCCATATCTTTGCCCTCTAAGTCTCATGTGAAAGGTTTTTTTAATTTTTGAATCCAATAAGGTTAGAATTTTTCCTCTTCTCTTTGTGTTTCGTAATGTGTACACACACTTATAAGAGTACTTAAAAAGACAATTAAACAAAATAAAAAAACTTTAAAAACAAAATAAAATAAAATAAAATGTCTAAATCAAATAATATTAATTTAATCTCAATATTGGCTTTCATATCCTTGGTAACAATGCTAAAAACTTAATGCATCAAATGCATGAAATTGTATGAGTAGTAATAAAAAGATATCATTCCCAATGGATGGGAGTCAATTATTGAGCTACTTTTAATATACTGCTTGTTTAGACTAAAAAAAATTTCAATGAGTGAAAACAAAGTAAATTAAATCTAAAATAGTAAGAATTTTGTCACAAAATCTATAGAATTAAAGATATTAGGGTTTTATTTACCCTAGCTTAGTTTATCTGATGTTAGTGTTAACTCTTTACAATTGTGAATATTGTTTCATTTCCAAAGCATCTTAAGAATTATGATGTCTCTCTTAACTACACTTAGAATTAACTAATTATGATAATTATCTGATTCTCTAGCTCAACTAGGAAGATTAAAGTATCATAACTAATTTATTAAAGCAATATTTTAAGGAATATCAATATTGAAGTGTCATTTGACCAAGTCAATTTGAATTAATAAATTGTTATCATTTTTCTCACTAGAATTAATCTCTCAATCTAACCCTAGTGTCTTGTTAAATTTAAAGGGTGATCAAGCTAATGAAAAGCATTAAGTCCAATAACTCTTATGAGATAAATATTGTTTGATTAATAGTTTAACCTATTTAAGTTCATATTGAGTTGGGTTCATAAAACCCTAACTAACATGCTTAAATACTCACAGAAATTATAAAAGAAAAATAAAAGAGAAAGTAAAGAATCTAAACATATTTATTATTAAATATAATTATAAATAAGAAGAATAACATAAGAAAAATCCCTTTTTTCCACTTAGTGAATGATGTTCGCAATCCCTATAGCTTGTTCTTTAATCCAATAATTTGATTAAGTAGAGTTTATTATAATCTCATCATAAAAGTTATAAATTCTAAAAGAAAATTAGTTTTTTACACTATGAAAAATAAGGTTATGTCTAAAATCCATAGCCTCCTCCCTCCTTCTGGGGTAGGAAAACTCCTCCCTTAAATATTGTTCCATCAAAACTCTACAATAACTTCCTAAAACAATCACTGAAACAACCAAAACCACATTACAAAACACCTCATAAAACATAAATCTGAAGCAACAGAAATAAATAAAAACAATTCTTGAAAAAACTAAAAACAACCGTGAAAATAATCACCAAAACAACAAAAAATAATCACTGAAATAGCCAAAATTGCAACCAAAATAACTGCCAAAAAAATCAAAACAGCTAAAAAAATATTAAAAAAAACAACACTTTAGATTTTTTTCAATCGACAAAACTATTGAAACAACCAATTTTTTCAATCAAAACAATCATTGAAACAACTAAAATAACCACTATACAACAACCTCATAAAACATAAAGTTGAAGCAATTAAAAACAAAAAAAAAATTTCTATATAACCACTGCATAACAATCTTATAAAATAAAAGGCTGAAGCAACCAAAACAACCAAAACTATATAAAATAATATTAATTTTAGCCTTTTAATTTTGCTTGACTTTTATAAAAATAAAATAATAATAATATATAACCCTAGTCTCTAAGACTTAGTATAGAGTAAGTAAGGTGTCGAACATTCGGGAATTTTTGGGCAATTCTATATTAACTGGATAGTTAATTAGATGGATGGGCAAAACTAAATCAAAATAAATAAAAGAATCTAATTTCTACTAATTTACTATAATACTAAATGGAAATAAAATGTAAATATATATAAGAGAAGCACAATTCAGAATGTAAATAAGAACTTATAAAAGATTATCATAAAACATATTGATTAGAAATTAGTGCATATAATCTTTAAAAGCAATTCTCATTGTCAATTTAAAGTTAGAGTCTTTAAAGGTAACTCTCGTTATCAATTTAAAGTATTTCCTCCAAGAGTCTACAAGCCCTTTCGTTGTATTGAAGAGATAAGATAAAATCATAAATCACATTATACCAATAAATCCTTAAAAGCAACTCTCATTGTCAATCAAGGATGATTCTGTCTAGAGTCTACAATCACTCTCGTGTCTTTGTAGAGACAGACAAAAATCATAAAGTAATTATACTAATTCTTTTCCTTAAAAATGAATTCCTTATCTCTAAGTAAATCCAATTCTTAAGTAATTTCAATTATATGTCCACCAAATTACTCCAACTATTGTAAGTAATTTTGATTAAAATAAGTAACATATGGTGATCAATCATAAATAACTTAATTAAGCACTAATTGAAATTAAATCATAAACAAAATAAGCTAGAAAATATAGTTCCTATTTAATTCATCATTACTTCTCAAACAAGACTTAGCCAAGAACAATAAGAAAAGAATAAAGAGAATTGATAAAACCCTTTTACTAAATCCTCTAGCACTTGCTTGATGTAGAGCAATCTTCTCTTCTTCTTCTTACTTGATCTCTTTCTAGTTGATCTTCAAAACTAGGTCTAAGCAATAATTGCTCTAATGAAGATATATATATTGAATCATCCTAAAATAAAATAATATTCATCAATAATTCCTCCTTTTTCTATTCAAGTCATAATTGATCTATATATAGACCCTATAGGTGGTTAAAAGGAGTTACAATTGGAAAGGTACCCTTTTCAACGAAGGGTTACAACTCTATGTAAATATAGTAACTTCTATGGCATTTTTGTCCTTCTAAATGACCTTATCTTAAGAACATACCTTCATGAAAGTTCTAAATCTCTAATTTTGTTTTATAGCAACTTGAATCACCTCATTTGGATGTCTATAAAGGAAGTTATGGCCAAAATATGAAAAATGCTCAAAGTTAGAAAGTTGTAACCCTTTAGTGAGACATCACTAGGATGACTTGGCATAGGCTGTGACTCTGCACAACTTGCCTCTATCATGACTTGTTCCCACTGTAATGACTCGAGCCAGTATCAATTCAACTTCCTTTTGCTTCTCAAGCTTCATACTTCATTCTAATAAGTCCAAAGTCCTTCCCATACATCAATTGAACCTAAAACATATATAAAACGTAAAAACTACCACAAAAATCAATTGGAACTAAAAATAGCATTTGCATAACTAAATAAACACACAAACTTAACTAAAATTAAACAAAACAATACTTATAATACCCTAAATAACTATACATTTTTGCATTGTATCAATAATGATGATGATGACGATGATGATGATACACCGTAAAATGAAAAGAAAAAGAAAAAATGCTTGAAACATGGAAGGTTAAGTGTGAAAAAAAAAGCAAAAAGTATAAACAAAAGTTGGTGAAAAGCACAGTGTTATGTGTAAATTTTCTAAAAAAATCATTAATATGTATGGACATAAATTTGCTTTTAAACAATTTCAACATTTCATTAGAAAGAGCTTTGAGTAACAATAGTAGTCGTAATGAAACTCTAAAAAGAGTGATAGTTACAATAGGTAACTTCACAATTCATTTAGAACTTCAATAAATCTATATGCCAAAATAGGGCTATGATTCCTAATACATTAAGAGCTAATTCACATCATATTGGAGTTGAAAATGATTGAGTCATCCTTTAAATTTCTGGACTAGCTAATGAAAGGCTTTGGGTTGGCTTCTTTAGGAGTAAAATCTAAACTTAGAATTACTTTTCTCTTCTTAAACTCAGATTAGGCTTGAACTATGAAGGCTTTATTGGGCTCGCGCTCCTTTCTCTTCATGGCTACAAAGCAAACCTAATGATTTGGAGGATATGCCTTGAGTTAAGAAGTTTGATCATTAGAGTGTTGTAAGGAGCAATAGGAAGCAAACTCTGCAGTGGGTTAAGTTGGGTAGAAACTATAGCTTCATGGTTCAAAGGGCTCAAGGAAAATGAAACCCTACTTTATATGTCTTTCATCTAAGCATTACTCATTGTTTGATTTTTTTTTAGGGCTATTGGGTGCTTGCTCTTTACAGTTACTATTGCACAATTAGAGGATATACTAGAATCTTAATCCAGATGGAAACTCATTGAGACATTCTTCATTTGTCAAGCTTTAATATAAGGACCATAGGTTAGATTGGTTTTAACTCCATGTCAGTTTCATTTATTTATGGTGAATACCTTGTAAATATGGATATCATGACCTGAATATTTATTGTCACTAAGATTTTTGCTTACCAATCTACTTTTAGAAGTGAATATGGTTGAATCAGGGGCCTAATAAGGGCATTAGGGATTGAGCTTAAGGACAGGTACAATAATAAATGGATGATCATGGTGGTAGTGGTGGTGATGTTTTCTAAATTACTAAACACGAAGAAGAATAATAGTAATATTTGCACTATAATTTAATGCACTATAATTAAAATTTTGGAATATTGTAGTTTTGGTGTTTTAAATTTTAAAATTTTGCTATTTTGATGTCTTAAGTGTTTTTTTCTTTTTGCTGAACTTTGAAATTTACTACCAATGTGGTACTTTTGGTCGGATTGCCCTTGCCGAAACACTTACTGGGTAGTATTTGGACCCACCCTCAACCTAATTGAATGCAATGTTAATAAAAAAATTAAAATGACAAAATAAACCTTAATGTTATGAATAAAAAGACAAGTTATACCCTTATTAATAAGAATCCTTTTTTTTATTTACTATAACTTCATTAACCAAAAGTGAGCTATTAATGATTAATGGTTTCTAGTAATTGGCCAAAAGACTTTTGGAAACTAATTCAAAAAGACTCCAACTTCGAGCCTGTTTGATCAAACATGCTCTCTTTTTTCTTTTATTTTTTTTCCTTTCTTTCTTAGTTGGGTTTAGGTTTAGTTTGTTAGTGGTTACTTTTAAAGTAACCTCATTGACCTAAAGATTTGTTCTTTCTCTAGTTTGTTTTGTTTTAGCTTTCAAGATAAATCTTTTTGTTTCCTAGCATTTACTGTATTTTCATTGGTTTTCTTTATGAAAACCAATTGTTATAAAAAAAAACTTCAATAGTCAATCTTTTATTTGTCTTATTTCCATTCAGCCCATTTGGTTAATGAAGTAGAGTGATGAAATCAATGGGTTAATGAAGCAGATGGACTTTAGGGTTAAATGGAAATAATCCATTTATTTTTGTCAACTACAATAAAGTATCATCTTAAAGATATATAATTTTATTCTTTTTTAAATTTATTTGATATTATTGTTGCAAGTGAATGATGATGGTGGTGGTGGGAAAGAAGAAGAAAAGAAGTTATTATATGTATTGAAAGATCAAGAGAAAAAGAAATCAAGCAAACAAAGCAATAAGACAACTTGGAATGGAATGGGTAAAGTTCTAGGACCCAACCATTACCAATTTAATTTAGCATTACCATAACATTGTTTGGTGTTTACATGGTATTAGGGTTGTTGTTGACAATAATTTCTATGTATCAATGAATCAACTTTTCTCTACTATTGAATTTTGATACAACTAGCTTTTCCGTTGTTATGGGTATAATATCAATGTCTTTTAGGTTTTTTTCTTGGCTTAGAAGATGATAACAGAAGAAAAGAAAAGGCATTGTTGTCATGGGTGGTTGGTGCATTAATCAATGATTTCTTGCAATTAATTTGTTTAGTTTACCATTAGTACCATAATTTTAGGCTATTTTCACTTTAGTACCAAATTTTCAATTTTTTTTCTTTTTAGTCCTAAAAATTCTATTTTTGTTCTAAGTTAAAGTATCTCGAACATATCTAATCAAATGTAGCATACATGGCAGCCATAATAAGTACATTTTTAGTATACTCACTGTGTAAGCATTATATTAAGCGGCCAAATAACCTTGTGGGTTTCATAAAATAAATTTTGCTAAATTTTTTTTATGGGGCGCACAATCAAATTTTATTATATGGGGAAAACAAGATAATTACACTATTTAATAAGATGCTTAGAATGTAAATATAATAAAAATATATTTATTATGGTTGCCATGTATGTTAAATTTGATTGGATATGTTTGAGATACTTAAACTTAAAACAAAAATAGAATTTTTGGGATTGAAAAGAAAAAAATTCAAATTTTGGTACCAAAGTAAAACATGGCTTAAAGTTATGATACCAACAGTGCAACAAACCCTACAATTAACCCATTTGAGTTCTTTCAATTCCTTATTCTTCATGGAGTCGCGATAATTTAGGATTCAAGTGCAAAAGTCAAATTTGATAACAATAATAAGATGAAAATCACTAAATAATATAATTTGATTAAGTTAATTAAAGCTAGAAGAAATTAACCAAATAAGGCGGCTACTTGGAGGAGGTGGAGGGCTAGCGATGTTGATAGCGGTAATGGTAGAGATTATAGAGAAAAAAAAAAGAAAAAGAGTCTAAGTTTTTCAGGCCAGTAGAGAGGCATACTTGTCTTTTACTTCTTATTTTATTGTTTGCTTTTGACGTAGTTGATGATGAAGCAAAAAGTAGATCCTAATATTGGCCATTCAGCATTCCGATAAGGATAATCCGACCAAAAGTACCATGTTGATAGTAAATTTTAAATTTAACAACTTGTTTGAAAAAAAAAGTTGAGACACAAAAATAGTAAAAGTTAAAAAGTTAAGACACCAAAAATGCAATTTTTTCTAAAATTTTTAAAGCTTGTTCAAGAAATTGAAAATGGATTTAGCCTTTTAATTTTGGTCATTGATGATTACTACAATTAGGGTCGTAAATGAACCAAGGGTGTTAAGCTCTATAAATGTTCATTCGAACTCGTATATTGAAACTTGTTTAATAAATGAGTTAAGCTCAAGTTATATAAACTTCAGCTCATGCACAAGTTCGAATAGAAGCTCACGAGCTAACTTGTAATTTAATTTAATAAATTGATTTTGAATACATAATGTATAAATTTATATAGTAAAAAATATTTTAGAAAATATATTAGTATAATAAAGTCATAATTTCTATTAAATATATTATAAATTATATAGTAAATAATTTATTTTTAATTTTAACGTATAATTTTAATTTATAGTTTACATTTAAAAAAAAATACATTTTTAGACTCATTTATGTTTGTTTAAGCTTGTGAATAACTTGTGAACACCAACTGACATAGTAAGCTTGATTGGAGTTTGGGTCGATTATAAATGAAGCAAGTCTAGGCCAACCAAAATTCGATTCAGTTACACCTCAAACTATATCGATGATGGTTGTCACGGGCAAGATAGTTAATAGTGTGATAATTGGTGTGTTCAGTTTCATTGAAAATTATACAAAATCATATTAAATTGAAATTATCAAAAAAATCCAACCAAACGAAATTAAAATTTTCAGTTTGGTTGGTTCAACATTTTTTGGACTTTTAAAATTTTTAGAATTATTTTTACTTTTATAATTTTTCAATTTTTTTTATAGTAGTTATGAGATTCATAGGTGTTACTTTTTATATTTAATTGATTTATTTTAAAAATATATATATACCAAACAACCGTTTATTCCAAGCCAAAATTAAATAACTTTGGTTTGAAATTTTTTAGTCTTAAATATCTTGTTTAAAAGTTTCAATTTTTTAAAAAGTAATATTACTAGTCTAATTTGAAATACAAGTCCTAAACCTACGTAACCAAACTATAAACTAAAGAATAAAATTCAGAGAAAATTTAAGAGAAATATTTTTTCATGATATTCAAAGAAGGTTACAATCTTTATATATACACATAAGAATCCTAATTACAACCTAATTAGGAATAGAATAACATCCTAAATAAAATAAAAACTTTATTCCTAATTGCATACACCTATTTACTTCCTAATATATACAATAAAAAATATTTACTTCCTCAACACTCCCCCTCAACTTAGTGAATGTGTGTCCATTATTCCCAACTTGCCAAGTAACTTGTAAAATAATTTTTTGGATATGGCCTTTGTAAGGATGTCAACCAGTTGAGTTTGAGAAGAAACAAATGGAAGATCAATTGTTCCTTCATTCAAATGATCTTTTATGAAATGCTTGTCAACCTCTACGTGCTTAGTTTGATCATGTTGAATCGGATTATTTGCAATTACTATGGTTGCCATATTATCACAATGTAACAACATAGACTTCAAATGTTTTAGTCCCAAATCCTGAACAATCCACTTTATCTAGAGCAACTCACATACACCAAAAGCTATTCCTCTAAACTCAACTTCAACACTTGACCTTGCTACGACTTTCTATTTCTTACTTCTGCAAGTGACTAAATTCTTTCCAACAAATGTAAAGTACCCACGTGTTGACTTTCGATCAGTCCAATCTCTGGTCTAATCAGCATCAGTATAGCCAAAAATTTCATAATCCTTATTCCTCCCAAAGAATAAACCTTTGGCCAGAGAAGACTTTAGATATCTTAATACTTGGTATACTACATCCATATGTTCTTTACTTGAAGAATGCATGAACTGACTTACAACACTTATCGTATAAGCAATATCTAGTTGAGTATAAGATAAGTAAATCAACCTTCCCACCAGCCTTTGGTATTGATCTTCATCAGTTGGGACTTGATCTTCTAGGATTGAAAGTCCATGGTTGACTTCAATTAGAGTCTCAGTTGGCTTACAATCAAGCATACCCATCTCTATCAGTAGGTCCATTACATACTTTTGTTGGCAGAGAGAAATCCCTTGAGCTGATCTTGCAACTTCAATTCCTAAAAAATACTTCAAGTTACTCAAATCCTTAAGTTCAAACTCGGATGCTAACTGTCTTTGTAAGATTGTTGTCTCACTTGGATCATTCCTAATGACCACCATATCATCAATATATATAATCAGAGCGGTGATTTTACCTAACTTCTGTTTGATGAATAGTGTATAATCAACATCATTTTGCTTATATCTGAGCTTTCTCATAAAATTTAAAAGTCATCCAAACCATGCTCAAGGCAATTGCTTGAGTCCATACAGTGCCCTTTTTAGTTTGCACACTCAGTCAGTACAACTAATTCCAGGTGGTGGATCCATATACACTTCTTCATATATGGTTCCATTCAAAAAAGCATTTTTCACATCAAATTGTCATAGCGGCCAGTCCAGGTTGGCGACTAAGGAAATAAGAACTTGGATGGTATTCATTTTTGCAACTAAGGCAAATGTATCTTCATAGTTAATTCCATACTTTTGAGTATATCCCTTTGCTACCAATCGAGCTTTATACCAATTTATGCTTCCATCTAAATTGAGTTCGACAATGAATATCCACCTACACCCCACTATTTTCTTTCCTTCAGGAAGTGGAATAAGTTCCCATGTGTGGTTCTTCTGCAATGCCTCCATTTCATAATTCATGGCTTTCTTCAAATCTGGATCATCTAAAGCCTCCAGCACATTACTTATAATAGATACAATAGATAATTGATTTATAGTAAATGCATGTGAGTTAGACAAATGGTTGGTTGATATGGAGTTGTTGATAGGATATTTAGCTTTGGTATGAAGGTTCGGATCATATTATTTTTTTGGAACCCCTATATTGATTCTAGAAGGATAACGAGGCTCGGTATTTAGAGTTACAAAGGGAGATGAGTTTACTTTATTGTGCACATCCTTATCTGGAGTTTCTTCAGTTTCTGGTGTAGGTTGGGAAGATGTACTATCTTGATTACTCATATTATCTTTAATTATCTGTCCAGGTGAGATGCTTGGACTCAGATCATCAACTATTTGTGAGATGCTCAGAACATTCAGGAGACTCAAGATATTTAAGATACTCAAATTCAAAGGATTCGGAACATTCAAAAAACTCAAAATGCTATCTTCAAATTCAAAGAGGTTCGGATTTTTCTCCCCCTAAAAAGAGCTTTTGGAGTGAGAGAAGAAAGGAGCATTTTTATGGAACCGAACATCCTGAATTACATACATCTTCTTTGTATTCAAATCAAAACACCGATATCCCTTTTGTAGATCCATATAGCCAATAAAGATACACTGGATAGCTCGAGGATCTAATTTACCAAATGTTTGATGAACATATGCCGAATATCCAAAGACTCAGGGTTCTAGATTATTGAAAGTTAGAGATATGATAAGTTCTTGAAGTTTCTAAAGAGGCATTTTGAAATCGAATACTCTTGATGATGTCTAATTTATGAGATACGCAGTGGATTGAACAACCTCTCCCTAGTATTTTCGAGGACCATTCATGTCAAATAATGATGTTTAGACAACTTCTGATAACTATCGGTTCTTCCATTTGGCTATACCATTCTGTTGGGGAGTGCCGACATAAGATGTTTGGTGGCTAATGCCCTGTTTGTGGCAGAAATCATTTAAAACTGAGTTAAGATGCTCCCCACCATTGTTAGACTGTAAGACTCAAATTTTACTTTGGTATTGCATGGCCACCATTTTGTACAGGTCCTAGAACGCCGAGCACACATTTTCCTTGTTTGAAAGTAGTGATACCGAGGTCATCCAAGTACATTCATCAATAAATGTTATAAAATATCTAGCACCAGATAAAGTAGGAATCTGAGCAGGTCCTCATACATCATAATGAATAGTCATGAATGAAATTGAATTTTTATTATAACTTGGTACATAAGAGATTTGGTAGCTATTTTCCAATTCAAAAATACCACACTTGAATTCCGAGTTTGAAATATTAAAAAATAATTCCGATTTTATTTGTCTAAGATAATGAAAAGAGATATGACCAAGACGATGATGCCACAAGATTACATAGTTTTTGGCCGAGAAACTTCTACCAATCCTATTGACTTGACTTTTGACTTAAATCACCATGCAAATCAAGATAGTATAACTTCCCACATTGAACACCAGAGCCAATAATCTAGTGCATTGCAATGTCTTGGAATACACAGTAATTAGGCTAAAATTTGACAGTGCAATTCAAGGTTTCAGTGATTTGGCTAACAGATAGTAAATTACAAGAAAGAGATGAAACAACAAGAACAATATCTAGATTAAGAGAGTCGGAGTTAGATACTGATCCTTCATAAGTGATTGGTGCTATGCCTCCATTAGCTGTCAGAATATTTTATTGGGTTGATGGGCAGATGGATGTAAGATGGTGAGTGGATTTTGTTATATGATTAGTAGCACATGTATCAATAATCCATGTATTATTTCGAGTAAGAATTATCATACCCGATGTTGCATTAAGATCACCACTTGGTTTAGTACTACTAGAGGTGGCAATTGCAGCCTTTCCGAGCTTCTTATGAGGCTTTATACTGAAATCCCACCATTCCGGATATCCCATAATTTTATAGCACCATTCCTTAGAGTGTCCAACTTCGCCACAATGAGTACATGTATATATGATAGACTTACTAGGTATTTTCCCTTTAAACTAGGGACGAGTTTGAGCTATTACAACTATCGTATGGTCCGGCATTATCATCGGCTCTTCCATCATATTGCGCTGGTTATGATCCCTCCGCACATATGCATAACTAGACTCGAGATAAAGAGGTGGATCCTTTCGAAGTATTTCACTCCGACCATTATTAAATTCTGAATCAAGCCCGGCTAGGAAAATATATGTTCAAAGCTGGGTAATATGTTTGTGGAGTGATACTACTTCATTAATATCCTCCCCTTGTGCACATGTCCAAACATCAATTTCCTGGAATATTCCAACCAGTTCATTATAATATGTAGGCAATGACTTACCATTCTGACGTGTTATGAATGATTTTTGATTTTTAATTCGAACAACTGAGCTTCATTAGATGGATCATGAAAGGTTTTTGAGACAATATCATATATCTCCTTTGCTATTGGAATACAAATGAATCTCTACATCAATGTCGAACTCATGGAATCAATTAGCCAACTTTTGACTCAATTATTATCAAGAAGCCAAGTCTCCAAAGCTTTATCTCCTGCTGGTGGTTTAGGCATAGTGCCATTAAGAAAGCTCAATTTATTTCTAGCTCCAATTCGCATCTCCATGAGCTATGACCATAGAGTGTAATTCGTATCATCAAGAATAATTCATGTGGGAAAGGGAGAATTATCTTAAAGGGTTTAAATAAAATTGGGTGCTCTACGGGATACGATAGATGTGTTTTCGATGGTTATAGTTTTAAAGATTCAAAGGATTTAAAGAAAGAAATAAATATATGATTTCAAGGATTCAATAAAAAAAAGTTCGATTTCAATAGATATACTTTGATACCATAAAGAATAAAATTTAAAGAAAAACAGAGAAAATTCAAGAAAACTATTTTTCCATAATATTCAAAGAATGGTTACAAATTTTATATATACACATAAGAATCCTAATTACAACTTAATTAGGAATAGAATAACATTTTAAATAAAATAAAAATTTTATTCTTAATTGTATACATCTCTTTACTTTCTAATATATACAATAAAAAATATTTACTTCTTCAACATAAACTACTTATATAAATTAATAATATTTTACAAATTCAGTTTGGTTCAATTTTATTCATCTTTTTCATAATATAAACTAAAACGAATTCCACTGAATATATTTTAGTTTTTAAAAGTTAAAACTGAAATACATAAATTTAAAAACGAAAATAATTAAAAAGAACTACTCAGTTCAATTCAATTTTTTTAGTTTTCATTATTTTCACTTATCGCAGTTAATCTTGATGTTTCACAACAACTTTTAACTGGTAATTTTAAATCAATAAAAATAATTTATCCATTAAAAATATTAGCTAATTGTTATTTTTATTTTTTTAACAACTGTAAGGTTAAGAGAGAGTGGAGATTGAACCCATAATCTTAACTTATAATATTTATTATCTGAGTCATTATTCTATAAAAGGAGGACAACTAGTTATTATTTTCGTTAAACATTAGGATTAATGTGTGATTACAGAAAATGTTACTTTAACATAACAAATATTTAATTTTTTAAAAAAATTAATTCTCAATAAAAAATTCAGAAATTAATTAATTGTTATATCAATTTAATCTTTTAATAATATTAAAGAATTAAATATTTGGGAATGAGACTGACAATTATTAAAATATAAAAAAAATTAAATAGAGAAATCAAAAGTATCGTAATTAATCGGATAAGGTTATTATTATTATAAAGACTCTGTTTATTTATATAAGATATTATTCTAAAAAAAATTTCATTATTGTCTAATGCTTGAATTACTAGAAAAAAATAAGTTTAAAAAAAATAAATTATTAATTAGAGAAAAATAACTTAAAAACACAAGAAAATAACTTTATCCTAAAAATGAGTAGTTATTTTTCAATGCTTAAAAAAAAATTTATCTAAAATGTGCTTCTTTTTTTTTATTTTTTCTTTCATTTGCCCTTTTCTTGCTTTGTTATCTTCTTTTTTCTTTTTTTTATTTTCTCCCTCTTTTTTCCTGAGTAGCCACTGACCATGTCGCTTTGCATTCACGTGCCAGTGGCACCAATTGCTACCATACACTGCCAATGCCAACACACAATACAACACAATTTCATTCTTTCATTCATTTTTTCTTTCTTTTACGTTCCACCTCCGCATCAAACCAAGGTGTGCAAGAGGTGCAAGTTTTCTTAGCAAACCAAACTGAAGATTAAACCGATTCAATTCACTTGGGTTCCATTTTTTTAGCATAAATTTTTATTTTTTTAATCGAATTGAATTAAATTTTAATTTTAATTTGGTTCTTTTCGGGTTTATATTAAAAAAATTTAGTTAACTAAATCAACTATATAAGCCAAAATTTAACATATTTTTTATTCTTAATTTTAAATATTATGAAAATTTAAATAAAATTTAAATAATTTGTATTTGTAAGAATTCGGTTTAATTAATTGGATTGATTTTTTTAGTTTGATTTAATTTAATTTCTAATTTGAATTAATCCAATTAAAAAAGTAATTCAAAACTGATCCAACCGTTCAAATGCACACTCATACCAACCACGTGTTATACACACATTTTTTCCCACCACACATGCCCACACAAGACACCCACACACCCTACCTCCCCATGTATGGATTGTTATATTATGGATCATTGTACATATTACAATATGGACTATGAATCATTACATATATGAGATAAAAAATATATTTTTTTTTTCACATCAAACGTCTTTTTTTTCACATTAAATGTGGGTTTACATATTTCCATCTCATGGATTTGAACTAAAAAAAATTAGTTGATACTGTTTTGCCTAACTATAAGTTGGATTCATTTACCTACATATGCATATTCATTTACTTTTACCTATAGATTCAATAGTCTTCATCTGCAGATTTACTAACCCTTTTGAACATGCAGTTTTATTAATTTTTACCTGTATATTCATTAATTTTCACATGTATATTCATTAATCTTTACTTACATATTTATTAATATTTTTTTTATTTTTAATAGAAATGAAAAACTATTTTTTATTTATCAAAAATTATTTTTTCTTTTTATTTTATTAGTTACATTGATTGAATTTAATTTTGATTCATTATATTAGTCAAAGTAAAATTTTTATTCATTAAATTTTTTTATTTTTTTAATTATAATTAATAGAATTTTACTTGTAGTTTTATTTTAGTTAAATATTATAAATTTATTATTTAAATAATATAGATTTATAAGATAAAATATATATATTCATTAGAAAAAAAATTAAACAAATTAATAAATTTGATAAATAATATATTAAAATTATAATAAATCTCTACGTTATAATTAATTAATGAATTTATATGCACATGTATATAAAATTATACCTTTAAAAACCAAACATATAAAAAAAAGTTTCTCCAATCATGTGAACGTACTCCATAACAGGCATTATAAAGCCAAGAAAAGCAGCAACGACAAGGGTCACGAAGAAACCCAACACGAACTTTCCATGTGAAATCCAATAATTACATATCCAAAGGTCGTCAAAACCACTGCATGCATTTATCGAGTAATGCGTGAACTTATGCTTAAAATTAATTCCAAATTTAACAAAAATATTAAAAAAGTTTCTCTCTAAAAATTAAAAAAAAAAAACTATAAATTTTATCTTAAAATTTGAAACTGATAAAAAAATATTGTTTTCTTATCTATTTATTAAAATATATAATTTTTATGAAAAAAAAAAAAAGAAAACATAAAGAAGAAGGAGAAAAATAAAGAAAAAGCTAGAGAAGGAGGACGACAAAAGAGACATACAATTATAAATAAATAAAAACTGAAATTTGGTTGTACAAAAAAATAAAAGAAAAAGTTATATTTTTATACATTCATATCTAACGGACTCTTAATTTATATTACTATCATAATATAATTTACCTCCATACATCATTTCAACATATTTTCTCCAAATGAAAAATTAATTTTTATCTGGATTTTTTTTTTTTTTTTTGGCCACTCGAGATACGGATAACATTTTAGCCCTTGTTCTTTGTCAATAATAATAATAATAATATACTTTTGGCAAAGTCTTCCCATGCCTTTGTACCCAAATTAAACTGCCGAGAAACCAAACCTCCTCCTCCACGTCTCTCCCCTATCCTTTTATCAAATATTGGCTACCGTAATAAAACAAATTAATCCTCACCTTAAAAACTACAACCACACGTTTCTCTACAGGCAGTCATTCCTCAACTAGATAACACCATACACAACCAAACTTAAACACACAAAAACAATTAATGGCCGAACCAGAGCAAAATTGTAGAGACAAAAGATGGTCTCTTAAGGGACTGACTGCTCTAGTGACAGGAGGAACTCGAGGCATAGGGTAAGTGACTAAATTTTCTTCTTCTTTTATTATATTTTCAGCTGTTTGTTTTGGATTCAACTTTGATCGTATAAATAATCAATTGGAAAATAAATTGGCGTCTGATCGTGTGAAAACATAGGCATGCAATAGTTGAAGAGTTGGGAGAATTTGAAGTAGCTGTGCACACATGTTCTCGCAACCAAAAGGAGCTGGATCAATGTTTGCAAGAATGGAAACGCAAAGGCTTCAAAGTGACTGGTTCTGTGTGTGATGTTTTCTACAGAGACCAAAGACAGAAATTAGTTGACACTATTTCCTCCATCTTTGATGGGAAGCTCAACATCCTTGTAAGTTTTAACTTAAATGTATTAATTTGTATTTATGGTACTTAATTTGTCATCAAATTACAGTTTAAATTTTAATATATTTTTAATTAATAAACATTTATTTAGATGCCATTAGCCTTTGTCATTAGTTGAATTTTATTGACATGGCGATCAGAAAAAAAAAATTTAGAAAGATCTACTATCCATATTATTCTTCACCTCATCTAATTAAAATTTATATTTTGTCTTAATTAACTTAGGTAAAAAAAAAAACCAAATAGCAAAAAAAATAAAATAAATGAAAATAAGAACACAAAATTTTACATAGAAAACTCTACTTTGGAGAAAAACAATACAATGAGCTGAGGAGGAGGAATTTCACTAATGTTGAAAAGAGCGTATAAGAGTATTATGGCAGCTACAACAAAAGACTACTTAAATCTCTAATTTGATACATTTATATATATAACCCAAAATAAAGAAATATAAGAGAAAAAATAGCCCCACAGTTAAAACACATATCATGTGCGCCACACAGTCGTTCCATCCCATGTATGACATCCCATATACGGAACACTATCCTACGGTTGTCCCATGTTTGCTTTTGGTTCGAAACTGCAACTTAGCCAAAATAGTGCCAAGGCAAACATGGTTGAAGACACAGGTGTATCTTGAACTGTGTTCTTCTCTGGTTAAAACTTCACAGATTGTTGAACTCTTTCACGGTTGTGTAAGGTTGGACATGGCCATGCTGCCTTCCAAACTTGATTTTCTTCAATTATAAAAGTCCATTTAACCATTCGCTCCACCATAGATTCCTGGAAAAATTCATAAATCATTTTTACCAAAGATGTCATACCATGAGCCTATTAAATCTTCACTAAATGTACGTCACAAACTCTAATAGTTTTGATACTACTATTTCTAGTATTAATAACTCAATTCTCTTTCATTTTTCTCCTGGGCAAGTTTGCTCTAACTTGGTCTAAGCCAACCTAACTTTAATGGCTTGCTAACTAATCTCTACTCCTTCAATTCAAGCTTTTCACATATTAAATTTTAGAATTTATTTGAATTATGAAATTCACATATGAATATACATGTTCATTAGGTAAATTTAGGTCATATGGTGAAAGACAAAGTGATGAATATTCTGTCCACAATAGTCATATCATCATATCTTTTTTAAGACAAATGATTTGTAATATTTAAATAAAATGTTTGATACTAAAAAATTGAAATTAAAATTAAATGCTCAAATTGAAATAAAAATAAAGTTTGATAACTATATTTGCATTTAGCTTTATATTAATTAACTTAGATGAAGTTAAAAATGAAAGGAGTCCAATAATGTTCTCAAATTAAAGTTTCAACAACTTCTATAGCGTATTAGTCAGATTCATTTTTTTTAAAATTTTTGCTAATTAAATTATAAAAAATTTACTAAATTAAAATAATTAGCTGAAATTATTAGATGCTACAGACATTTTTGTTTTCACCATTTCAGGGAGGGAGCAGTATGGTACCTCTTTGAGGTACTCCTCCCTAGCTGCATTGATTGGTACAATTATAAATAATTGAATTGCTTATACAACTAGTAGTATAATAATTTTTTTTTACCATTAAATCAATGCATTAGCATACGAACAACCATAAAAATAATTTTATTATATTAATTTGATGTATCTTTTATTTTTAATCCAACTTTGACTAGTTGGCTAAAACTTAAACTTTTCATACTATAGAGAAAAATTTTCAAAACCGAACCGAACCAATATCTATATATTTTGCTAGATAAAGAAGTAATAAATTTAAATTCTTTTAAATAAGGTTTTAAATTTGAATACTACGGAGCAAATAGGTGTTGTGAGAGTTTTACTTTTCTTATGAGTTCATCTGTCTCGATTTTTATAATAGTTAGAGTTCTTACGTTAAAGGATATCAGACTAAAATATTAGATAAAAGAAATTTAAAACCGATATATTTAGTTAAAAATTTTTAGAAAAAGGGAAAACATAATAATGTGGACTAAACTTTTTTTTACATATAGCAAGTTTGTAATTTGTTTTGCCATTTAAGAGTATAGCAAGTTGGCTAAACATTTTTTAATACTCTTTTTTTTTTAATTTCGAATATATATATGGATTTGAATATTTGTGTTATCCTCTCATGATGAGCCATGCTTACTTACAAGGTGAATAATGTGGGGACAACTATACCTAAATTTGCTACAGAGCATACTATTGAAGACATCTCTACTTTGATGGGTACCAATTTTGAGTCAACTTATCATTTGTGCCAACTTTGTCACCCTCTTCTGAAGGCATCAACAAATGGAAGCATTGTAAATATTTCTTCAATTGCAAGTACTATTGGTTTACCTTTTGGTTCCATCTATTCCGCAACTAAAGGTATATATATTCATGTTATCTTGCGAACCGCAGCGACATTAATCATTTTTTAATATGTAAATTGACAATATATAATTTTGTCTCTAGGAGCGATGAATCAAGTCACAAGAAACTTAGCATGTGAATGGGCAAAGGATATGATTCGTGTGAATGCAGTTCTGCCTGGAGTGATTGACACTTCCCTTGTAGACTCTAACATGGTAAATATATGAGAATTTAAAAAAAAAAAAAAACTTGATTCAATTTTCAATTGAATTCTAAATATAAGTCATTTCAATTTTCTCTTTCATCTTTATGAATCATATCAATTATATCCAATTTTATTTGAAAATTTTAATTGTATTTTTAAAAATTACTTTTATATCCCTATAAAATAAATTTGACACTTATTAATTTTTTTTATCATCTTTGTCTTATAAGAAAAAAAAATAAAAAGAAAGAAAATGTTTATAGATTTTAATTTTTCACTCTTGACATAAATTTAAAAAGGAATATCTAAATATTTTCATGAATTTTTTTAATCTTTTTAACTAAAAATCCTTAAATTTTAACTACTTTTAAATTTACTTTTCAACTTTCAATCACATTGTTTAAAAATTTTTCTAATAGAGGTCAACCCAAAAAAATTACAAGATAAAAAAAGAGAGAATTTTGAGTAGTTTAAAATATTTAATGTTTTAGAAAAATATAAAAAAATTAAAAAAGTAATATGTTATTATATAATGAAAATTAATTAAAAATGGTTTTTATTTTTCTTAATTTTACTGTATATAATAAATTAATTCACAAATTATCACTTTCTTTTTTCTTATTATTTTAAATTGATACATAAAAGTTAAAAATTTATGTAAAATTCTAAAAATTAATTTTTAAATTTATTTCAAAAGTGGTAAGATTAAAATTTAAAAATATTTTTGAATTTATTTTTTTTTTAAAAAGGAAGAAAAATTGAAAACCTATCAAATTTATTTTATATGAATCTAAAAGTAATTTTAAAAAATACAATTAGATACTTTAAATAAAATTGGATAGCATTGATGCAATTTATAAAGTTGAAGGAGCATATTGCAAGAACTTTCAAAGTAGAATTTAATTGATAATTGCTTAAAATTTAGGATAGAATATACCATTTTCCCTTTTAAAAAAGGATAAGTACAAAAAAAAATATCTTGTGATTAGACTTATTTTCACTTAAAGGTTTTTTATTTTAGAGACATGTGGTTTCATTTTGTAACACTTTAATACTTTATCAACCATCATCGTCATTATTTTATAATAAATTTTTAATATAATACTCCTTCTCAATAATAAATTTTTTTTACGTATGATTTATCATTAATATAATTATTTCTATACTTTTAAAAATATTACAAATTTATTTTAAAAATTATTTTCTTTTATTCATAATAAAATTTAAATTACATCTTATTTTTATTTGTTGGGAATTTACTTTAGTTAATTCAATATTATATTACTTGCAAAGTTACTATTGAAAATTCATATTATTTTAATATTATATTATTTTTAACTTTAATACTGAGTAGAATCAAACCGTATATCATTAAATGTTACAAAAATAAAAAAAAAATACTGTAGTTTTTTGAGTGAAAAAACATCTAATCACATGGTAGTTTGCATCAACTTGTCTTTTAAAATGGTGAGTAGCGGTTGCTAATTGGTGTTCTTTTTGCTATGCTCAACAGAGGTAAGAGTACTATTTTTGGGAAAGATCTCGACCTTGAACCAAAAAAGTTTTTTATTTTTTTATTTTTATTATTATTATCATTGTGGGACAAGTAAATGAAGTAAAAGCATGATTTAAGTTTTAAGTTAAAAATAATGATTTCAAAATATTTAAGTTTTAAGTTAAAAATAATGATTTCAAAGTATAACTCAATAATTTTTTAAAAATTTCCCCTTATTAGCTACAAATTTAATTATGAAGTTCTCTATGTAGAGCCATTTTTTAAAAGAAAAATAAATAAATATGGATGGAAATTGAAATTTGTATGAATGATTTTAATTTTTAATATTTGATTGGCTAAAATTTATATTGTAATGACAATAAAATTTTTCTATTAATGAAAATAAAGTCAAATGAACTATAAATTGGTTAAACATAAATACTATTATATATTATTTAAAACTTATAATTAAATATAAAATTATTAAAAATAATTATTAAAATATTTGAATAAAGAATACTTATTAAAACAATAATTTTTATAATTATTTTATGAAATTTACAGTAATATTTTAGTAACCAAATAAATAACTTCAAAAACATTTTAATAATATATAATTATATTATTAACTTTTCATATATAAAACTAATTACAAAATATTTTAATTGATAAATGATATTAATTTTCATCCTAATTTTATAGTGAACTAAATATGTTGTTAAAATTTTTATTCCATTTATAATTTATTTTTGTTTCTATTCTAATTCTGATTTCAATTCAGATTTCAGAGTATGAACCTCACACAAACTCTAAGTGGAAATTCTTGAGTGATAGGAACAACTTCACCTAAGCTTAGAATTTCCTACATATGTCTCCTTGACAACCTTTGCGCAATCAACTTCCGCTAACTAATTTGCTTTGAAGTTAAAACTTTTCTTTTGTTTTTTATATCTAAAAGTGTATTTGGTATAAATAAATTTTTTTAAAGTTTTTTTATAAAGTTTATATGCAAATAAAATTTAATGTATTTAGTTTAAAAAAAATTGAGAAATTCATTTATAATTCCAACTTTTTTAATTTGTGGAATTTTCTTATAACTAAACCAAATTTTAATAAAAATTGATAAAATTTCCAAATAAATTTCATAATTTTACGTCCACATTTTCATAAAAATAATTTTTTTTGATAATTTTTATTTTCTAAAATGTTCTTACTATGCAATAATAATTTAAAAAGGTATTTTGGCCAAACAATTTTGAATTCCAAATTTATACCAAATATAATATAAAAAATATATAAAATATATTTGAAGAGACTTTTATAAAATATTTTTATAAAAATCATTTATAAATGAATTTTATTTGGAAATGAAATGAATTCCATATTAAAATTAACCAAATACTATGTAAATTGAAATTTGAGAAACAAGGGTTCATAATTTGAACCCATGAATAACTTGTGCGGGTTCATATATAGATTAAGTGTCATTCTTCTCTGGCCGAATGCATAGTTTCACTACTAAATTGTATACGATTAATTTATGATATTTTTCAACTTTTTTTTATTATTTTTTATTAAATTTTTATTTTAAAGCTTTTTTACCTTTAAATTTGTAATTTTTTATTATATTCAACTAATATAATATTAAAACAAATAAAAATTTAATTTCAAATAATTTTAAACACATAAAATGCTAAAGTTAGTTTAAAAAAAATATAAATAGAATAAAAAACTAATATTAAAAGGTTATAAAAAATATTTTTAATTATATTTTCTCTTTCATTTAACATTATTTTAGTTTATATAAGTTTTTCTTGTGTACATATCAATATTAATTTATAAAATACTTCAATTTTATCTATTTTAAATATTAGATAGGTTTAAAAATAAAATTTTAAAAATTGAATAGAACATAATAAAAATTGAGGTTTTTTTATTGTTTTTAGGACAATCCTATCTTTGCTGAAGCAATGAATCAATTTAAATGTGGGACTCCGATGCTTCGATTTGGAAATCCTAAAGAGATTTCATCATTGGTGGCATTTCTATGCATGCCTGCTGCTTCATACGTAACTGGTGAAGCCATTGCTGTTGATGGAGGATTCACAATGAATGCATTGCCATTGAAAATGAAATAAAAATTAGATATCATGTTGTATGAGGAGTAAGTTACTCACTCCAAAAATGACTTATTATATCGAGGGGGAGGAGAATGGAAGTATGAATCAAACCCATAATTTTCTATTGTTGTGAACTATATAAATCTCTTGTACTAAGCTATGTAGTAGTGCTATAAATCTAATTTCATAAAGTCGTAATTTGCTATGCATAAAGCTGCTGGAAATGCAAATAAAAAACATACTGAGTATGTGAGTATTCTCCTAATTGAGTTTACCACATAAAATGATTACTTTAGGTTTACATGGGTTTGATTTTGTCTTTCTAATTTGATTAAACAATGAAAAAAATAAAAATTTACTAATAAATTTTAAGTTTTATTTAAATTTTTTGAGAAGATGATTGTGACAAGTTTTTTTAGTAAATTTTTTTATTCATTTCTAGTGCTGAATAGATTTTCAATTATAGAATTAGGAGCATTTTCAATGGTGATCTTCATTTTAAAGACTATTTATTCATTCTAGTAACATAATTACATAAAGAGTAAAAAATAATATTTAAATTCAGTAAAACTCTTTAAAGTTTAGTTTTTTTATTCTACTTTCTTTTCATAAAATATTAATAATTTAACTTGTCTTGTAAATAAAAAGATATACACGAATATATAGTTAAAAAAAATGATATACAAGAATAAAAAATGGAATTAATAAATAGATTATATGAAAATGTATAATCAATTAGTTAATGTTAAGATAAAGAGTATAATTTGGCTCTACACAAGAGCCAAATTAACTTTTAATTTTAAATGTAAAAATTAATTTAAGATATATATTTTTCAACAAGCTTTTTAGAATAAGATATTCTAAGATATTTAAAAGAAAATGTCTGAGAAAAGCTCTATAAATTCAATAAAATTTATTTGAATAGTAGCATCCGAATAAATATCATATAGTACTACTCAATTGAATAAAAATTGTTTACACATCCATCTCTGATTTTTTTTTTTTAATTCCGCTATCATTAAACGTACAACATTATATTATCCATATTCTTAATTAGATCACACTATCAAACATATCACATATCACAAATCACTATAACAAATAATTTAAAAATATTACAAATATATATATATATATATATATATATATATATATATATATATATATATATATATGTACACACACAATCTCAACCTGATTTGATAAGATATTTTTGTCATTATATTAAAACAAAAATGTAAAGTAGTTATTATGTACAAGTTAATTAGACTGATTAAACTCACAAGTCTATCAAGTTAAATATTAAAGAGTTCGAACTTGACTTGATGTTCTACCCAACAAACTCAAGCTTGAGCCCAACTCAATTATTATCGAATCGATTTTGAGTTTTTATAAATAAATAAATAAATAATATTTTAAAATGGGCATTTCCGCCACTTGAATTGAAGTGGCAGAAATGCCCATTTTAAATTAAAAAAAAAACCTCCACCACTTTAACTAGCGGAGTTGTTTTTCTGCCAATTGAAGTGGCAAAACTTTGTGTCCAATGCCACCTAATTTAAAACTACCCAAAATTGGTAATTACTTTTCTATCTACCCCAAATTTGGAATTACTTTTACGTCCACCCCAAATTGGGAAAGTTTTTTCTTTTTTACACTAAATTGGTAAAAAGCCCCTATAAAACGTGGAAAAATGCTACTTGAAATTGGCGATAACAAAGTGGAGTTTGATGTCTTCAATATGGCAAAGAAAACTACAACAATGGGGTTATGCTTTAAAGTGGATGTGATAGAAAGCTATGTACAAGGAGTGTTCAAGCAACAACTCACTAATGACCCACTTGAAGCATGCTTGGTTCAAGATGTGAAAAAGGATGATATTAATCATGAGGTAGCAATGTTTAATTGTTATCTCAATGCAAATCCTACACTTGAAAAGAAGTAATCACTTAAGTATGAACTTTTAGTTTCCAATGTGAGTTGTGTGAATTTATTGAAGGAAGATAAAGCACCTAAGGATGAATTAAAAACTCTTCCTTCTTCATTGAGGCATGCTTACCTTAGTCCTAATTATATTTATCCTATAATTGTGAATGTTGAATTAAGTGAAGAACAAGTAGAAAAGGTCCTTAGGAGAGTATGACCACATAGGAAAATTACAGGTTATACTATTGATGACATCAAAGGCATTAACCCTTCTATTTGCATGCATAGGATTTGCATGGAGGAAGGTTTTAAACCCTTAATTGATAATCAAAGGAGATTGAATCCTAATATGAAGGAAGTAGTAAAAAAAAGAGGTTATGAAATTGCTTGATGTAAGGATTATCTATCCAATTTTAGATAGTGATTAGGTTAGTCCAATTCATGTAGTCCTTAAGAAAGGTGGTGTGACAATGGTTAAAAATAACAACAATGAGTTGATTCCAACTAAGATAGTCATGAGATAGCGTGTGTGCATAGATTATAAAAAGTTGAATAAAGCAATAAGAAAGGATCATTTTCCTTTACCACCCTTCATTAATAAACTTTTAGAGAGACTAGCAAATCATTCATTTTTATTATTTAGACAATTACTCAGGTTTCTTTCAAATTTCTATTCATCATGATGACTAAGAGAAAACCACATTTATATGTCATTATGAAACATATGCATATAGGAGAATGCCTTTTTGGGTTGTGTAATACACCTATAACCTTTCAAAGATGTATGATGTCTATATTTTTTTATTTTATTGAGGACATAATGGAGGTTTTTATGGATGATTTTTCTATATATGGTTCTTCTTTTGATGCTTGTCTAAATAATCTTTCTAAAGTGTTGCAGCATTGTGAGGAGAATAATCTTGTGCTCAATTGAGAGAAGTGTCATTTCATGGAGATAAAAGGAGTAGTATTTAGACATATTGTGTTTGAAAATGGAATTGAAGTTGACAAAGCCAAAATTAAAGTGATCAAAATGGTTTGACCACTAACTTCAATAAAAGGAATAACAAGTTTCCTTTAACATACAGGATTTTTCAATGCTTTATCAAGGATTTTTCTAAGATTGTCAAACCCTGAAGTCATTTACTTGCTAAGGATGTTCCTTTTGAATTCAATAATGAGTGTTTGAATGCTTTTCACGGGTTAAAGGAGGTTACAATAATAACACCTATCTTGCAACCATCAGATTAAAGTCTTCCATTCGAGATTATGTGTAATGTAAGTGTTTATACAATTATGGATGTGTTAGGGCAATATAAGGATAAACAAGTTTATGATATCTACTATAGAAGCCACACCCTTAATAAAGCTCAAATCAACTATGCAACAACTAAGAAGGAGATTTTAATAGTTGTTCATGCAATAGATAAGTTTCAATGTTATTTACTAGGAAGCAAAGTTTTGTTTACACCGATCATTTGGCTCCTAAACACCTACTAATGAAGAAAGATGCTAAGCCGAGACTTATTCATTGGATTCTTTACTTACAAGAGTTTAATTTGGCGATTAAAGGTCCTAAAGAGATAGAAAACTTAGTGGAAAATCACCTTTTTTGCCTTGAGCAGTTGCATAATTCAGACCCTTTTCTAATTTATAATGAACTTCTGGGTGAGTAGTTCATGAAAGTGCAGAGTATTATTCCTTAGTACACTGATTTGGTTAACTACCTAACATGTGGAGTTCTTCCCCTTGATCATGATTACCATCAAAAGAAGTTCTTTTGGGATGTGAAATAGTATTTTTAGGATGAACTATACTTATAAATGAGATGTGATGATGGATTGATTAGGAGATGTGTGCCATATAAAAATATTTTTGACATCCTCACTCGTTATTATTCATTTGAATGTGGGGCACATTCTAGTTCAACTAAAATAGCAATAAAAGTCCTTCAAAGTGGATTTTATTAGCCCTCACTTTTCAAAGATGCTAGGTATTTTATGTTAAGGTTTGATCGATGTCAAAGGATGGGAAATATAGGAAGATGCAATAAGATGCCTCTCATAAACATCATAGAGATTAAACTATTTGAGGTATAAGGGATTGATTTTATGGGTCCATTTCCAAGCTCTTATGGTAATAAGTAAATTTTGGTTAGGGTTGATTACATGTCTAAATGGGTTGAAGGAATTGCTTTATCAATTAATGATGCAAAGGTAGTCATTAAGTTAAAGAACATTTTCACTCACTTTGGTACTCCTTGAGCTATTATAAGTAATTATGGTTCTGACTTTTGCCACTACTAATTTAAGAGTCTTCTTGCTAAGTATGGAGTCAAGCATAAAGTGGCTATACTATTCCTTAATTGTCAATGCTTCACGTAAGGATTAGTCTACACATTTGGATGATGTTCTTTGGGCATATAGAATAGCTTTCAAAAATCCTATCGGAACTTCATTTTTGGGAAGTTATGCCACCTATCGATTGAGCTTGAACACAAGGCATTTTGGGCTATAAGGTTTCTCAATTTTGATCTAGTAAAGGTAGGTGCTAAAAGACTTCTAAAATTGAATGAACATAAGGAGTTTAGATTATATGCTTATAAGAATGTAAAGATCTATAAAAAAATAAAGAAGAGGCATGATAAGCATCTATAAAAGAAAGAGCTTAAAAAAGGTGATTTAGTGTTTCTTTTCAACTCAAGACTTAAGCTTTTTCTTAGCAAACTCAAGTCAAAATGGTATGGACCTTTCACAATTAAGAAAATCTTCACTCATAGAGCTATTGAACTTTTAAACAAGGCTAATTAAAAATTCAAAGTCAATGGACAATGCCTTAAGCCTGATCACACATGGGAGAAGCTTAAAGAGTGCCTCTTATATGCTCAATGACTTTGAATGAGAGCATTGCGGCTTGGTTAAGCTAATGACCATAAATTAACACTATTTGGGAGATAACATAATATTTTCTTACTGAACTTTTATTTTTCTTTAATTTGTATATTCTATTTTTCTTTTATTTATCTTAGTTTTTGATATTTTCACTTAGGATCATTAAACATTAAGAAATGAGAGCAAAATGCTAAGCAATATGAGTTTGGGGAACTGACACTCCCAAATGCATGACCATGTTACTGGTTGTGCCCAGGTACACTTCAATATGTATGTTTTTCTAAGAGGCAACATGACCATGACATGGTTGTGTGCTAGACTATGTCACATTGACTACTTCACTCAGAAGGCAACATGGTCTAATGTATATGCAAGTTGAAATTTGGTGTTTAGTATAAAACATCACATGCCTTGCTACACAGCCATGACATGGTCATGTCACACGCATTCCTTTAGCACACTTGTGCTCTTCTTTCCTTTTATCTTTTTGTGACATGGCCATGCTAAATTGATGGCATGACCATGCTTCTTTCTTTGACTTGAGTTTTGACCCTTTACATCTTGCTCTTCATAGCATGGGTGTGTTAGGTCTAACACTTTCATGCCATCTTAATTCCTACAAACAAAATAAAATAAGTCAAAAAAATTCTAAAATGGAAAAAAAATATGAAATCCTTAATTTATATGAATTATGAATGATTATATATGTATTTTACTTAAAATGAACTAACATTAATTTAATCATATTTAAATTGAGCCTAATTTTTACTAAAAAAATGCAATTATCAAGTTATGCACTTTGCTTTGATAGTGTTGCTTTAAGTCTTACATGGCTATGCACTTAAATGTGCATGGTCATACCTGAGAGATATTTGGATAGGTTTCTAGGTGTGTGGCTATGCACTCAGTTACGCACGACCATACCTGAGAGCTAAATTTTTGACCTGATGTGCACATGGCTATGCATTTTAAAAATTGTTTAGCTTGCCTAGAGTTTTCTTTATGCATGGCCATCCACTTTTAAGTGCATGTATATTTGACTCTAAATATGACTCAAAATAAAGGATATTTAACACAACAAGCATTTCATAACTAGCATCACTTCAATTAACACTAAATTCCTATTCTACTTCTCAATTCCATGTCAACCACATTCATACAGGAAGTAATAGCAATTCTCATTACAAAAAGCATAACAAACTATAATGAAAATTGACTTAAAATTTTACTATCCTTTATGTTTATTGGCTTCTAATAATGTTGCTTCTATCCCTTTATCTTCCTCTTCTCTATTGCACTTACTTGCTTGAAAATTTTTTGCATGGGGTAATGTAAAACTAGAAAGTAAAATTAAAATTAAAAACACACAAATTAAACTGAAAGAAAATAATATTGTACTATACACATGGTTAAGCTCTTAAGAAATGCTTATTTAATAGGTCATAAGCTCGACCGGCAACATGGTAAAGCGCATCACCCTTTACCCTTTACAGAATCATTCAACCTCTTAACTTTACCTTAAAGCTATTCCCTCGAGCACTAATCAATTCAATTTCACCATAAGGGTACACTTTTGTTACTATAAAAGTTCCTGACATCTTAACTTTAACTTTCCTAGAAAAAGTTCAAGTTTTGAATTAAATAGCAACACTTGATCACCACAATTGAACTCTTTCTGCCTAATATTTGCATCATGCCATCTCTTTATCTTTTCCTTATACATCCTAAAGTTCTCAAATGCCTTTTGCCTGATTTCATCTAACTCATTCAATTGTAACATCCTCTTCTCAGCTGCTTCCTTGAGATTATAATTTAGTACTTTCACTGCCTAATACGCTTTGTGTTCTATCTCCAATGAAAGATGACAAGCTTTGCCATACATGAATGCAAAGGTGACATACTAATTAGTTTTTTATAAACTATGCTATAAGCCCATAAAGCGTTATCAAGCTTTCTAGTCCATTCTCTTCTACATTTCCCCACCGTTCTCTCTAGAATCTTTTTCAATTTCCTATTACTGACTTCCACTTATCTACTAGTTTGAGGATAATAAGGTGTTGGTACCTTGTATTTAACTGCACACCTAGCTAATAATAACTCCATATTCTTGTTATAAAAATAAGTACCTTTATTACTAATTATAACCCTTGGCATTCCAAATTGAGCAAAACATTTCTTAAGAAATTTACACACAGTCTTAGCAACATTGTTAACATATGCTTGGGCTTTAACATATTTTAGACACATAATAAACATATATAAGGATATAACAATTACCTTCTAAAGATAGAAAAGGTCCTATGAAGTGAATACTCAAACGTCAAAGATTTCTACTTCTAAGGTCCCTATTTGAAGCCTTTCATCTTACTTTGATATGTTTCCATTATGTTGGCAAGAATCACAAGCTTATACAAACTCTCTAGCATCCTTAAAAATCGTTAGCCAATAAAAACCACTCTATAGCACTTTAGATGTTGTTTTATGGGGTCTATAGTGTCCTTCACATAACTAACCATGGCAATGGTGGAGAATAGATTGCATTTCCTCATTAGGTACACATCTCCTAATAATGCCATCCTTTCACACCTTCCAAAGAAAAGGATCATCCCATATATAACCCATAGAATTATGAATCAATTTCTTTCTTTACTGTTAAGATAATTCTGAGGGCAATTTAATACTAGAAATAAAATTAGTAATATTAGCAAACCATGGTGCATCAATATAATTAAGAGTGAAGAGTGACTCATTTGGGAATGTGTCTCTAATTGTCTCATCAATTGCACTTTTACTCTATTCTAATTCTAATCTTCATAAATAGCTTGCTACCATATTTTTTGTCCCTTTGTGATCTTTGATCTCAATAACAAACTCTTACAATAGAAGTACCCATCTTATCAACCTGGGCTTTGAATCTTCCTTTATAAGCAGATATTTTAAAGTTAAGTGATTTGTATAAATGAACACTTTTGAACCAATAATATATGATCTAAATTTATCAAATGTAAAAATTATTATTAGCAACTCCATTTTAGTAGTGGCATATTTTATTTGAGCATCAGATAAAGTCCTACTTGCATAATATATCACGTTAAGCCTTTTATCTTTTCCTTGCCTAGCAATGCTCTAATGGCATTATCACTAGCATCATGGATTAGTTCAAATAGTAAGCTCTAATCTGGTGCTATCGTAATTAGTTCTAACATAAGTGCCTTTTTCAGCCTATTAAAAGCAATTTTACAAGCATTAGTAAAAATAAAATGTGCATCTTTTTTAAGTAATTAACAAAGGGGTTTAGAGATTTTAGAAAATTCTTTTATAAACTGCCTATAGAATCCAGCATGTCTCATGAAACTTCTTACTCCTTTGACATTGGTTGGATATTGCAACTTCTCAATGATGTCCACTTTAGCTTTGTCTACCTCTATGCCCTTACTTGAAATCTTGTGCCCTAGCACTATACCCTCTTCAACCATTAAGTGACATGTTTCCCAATTCAAAACTAAGTTTTTCTTTTCATATTTAGCAAGAACTTTATCCAAATTTGTTAATAACTCCTTAAAAGAATTTCCAAATACAAAAAAGTCATCCACAAACACTTCCATGATTTCCTTAACTAAATCTGTAAAGATCACCATCATGCACTTTTGAAATATTGTAGATGCATTATATAAGTCAAATGGCATTCCTTTGTAAGCAAATGTGCCATAAGGACAAGTGAATGAGGTCTTCTCTTGATCCTCTAGAGCAATGGTTATCTGATTGTACCTTAAATAACCATCTAGAAAATAATAAATTGCATGCCTATAAATTCTTTCTAGTATCTAATTAATAAATAGAAGCAAACAATGATCCTTCCTAATGGTTGCTTCAATTTTTTATAGTCTATACAAACACTCCAACCACTCATAAATCTAGTAGGAATTACATCTCCCCCCCTTCCCTCATTTTTCACTATTGTTATGCCACCCTTCTTTGGTACACATTGAATGGGGCTAACCCATTAACTATCTAAAATGGAGTATATAATCCATGTATCTAAGTACTTAAGTACCTATTTCTTAACTACTTCCTACATGTTTAGGTCTAGTCTCCTCTGCCTCTTAATGGTGGTTTTGTGTCCATCCCTATAAGTATTTTGTGCATACAATATGAAGGACTTATACCCTTAATATCCAAAATTTGCCACCCCAAAACTTATACTCTCTTTTTTAACAATTTTACTAGTGCAATTTCTTATTCCTCACTAAGTTTGGATGAAATGATGATAAGTAATGCATGGTTCTAACCCAAATAAGTGTATCTCAAGTAAGGTGGTCAAGGTTTCAATTCTAACTAAGGTGGTCTCTCAACAGAAGGAGGAATAGGTTTTGTCTTTGAAGGCAACTCAATTTTTTGCATTTGGGTTGAATGTTGAAAGGATTCATTTTCTGAAGTTTATACCTACAAGCATTTCTCTAATTCCTCTAACTCACAAGATTTTGCCAACGACCCTTATTGGACTTTATTAATAATAACAATAATACGGATGTCATATTCATGTGAGTGTTTTATACCTTGGTAAACATTAAACTTATAGCTATCTTTACCCTACTCTCAATGTAAGAGTGCCTTTAAAAATATCAATGATTGCTTTGGCAATGTACATGAAAGGCATACCTAAAATCAACGACGCATATTCATCTTCCTCAAAATCTAGAACAACAAAATTAACTAGAAAAATAAATTTCCCTACTTTTGCAATACGTCCTCTATTATTCAATCAGGTTTCTTAATTTTTCTATCTGCAAGTTGTAAGCATATGTTTTTAGCTTTTCCTTCATTTATTTCTAGTTTCTTATAAACAAATAAGGACATTGAATTAATAGAAGCACCTGAATCATAAAGAGCTTTTTAAAAATTTAAATTACTAAAAGAGAAAGGTATATCAAGACTCCTTGGATGTCTATGCATTAGTGGAAGCTTACTTGAAATAATGGCATTACACTCTTTATTAAGAGTGATAGTCTTAAACTCTTGCAATTTCTCCTTACTAGAAATGAGCTCTTTCAAGAATATAGCAAATTTAGGCATCTAAGCTATTATTTCAATCAAAGGTATATTGATATGCAGCTTCTTAAACATCTTTAAATACTTTGCAAATTGTTGATCATGCTCTTACTTTCTTAGCCTCTATGGAAATGGAACTAGGGGTTCATAAGGTTTAGGTGGTGGTGTAGATTCCTTCTTTTTACTACTATTCTACTATTATTTTCCTTCTTTACCTGTACTTCTACTTGTTCTTTTTCTTTCTCTGTATCTTTTGCTTCTTCTTCATTAGATGTAGTTGTACTCCTCTTAGGTGGTTGCAATTTTATACCACTCCTCAAGGTAATTGCCCTCAACTGCTCCTTAAGGTTCTTTTCAGTGTTATTAGGAAGTGCCTTTTGATTCCTTGAAGATAAAAAATTTGCTAACTAACCCACATGTACGTCCAAATTATGAATAGAATAGGAATGATTTTTTGAACTTAAACTGAGTATCCAAATACATATGTTCAAACCTCCCCTTTAGTCTTTTAGTAGCCTCATCTTGGTTATTCATTTTGGTTATCATCAAATCCATGAACTTGTCCATTTGCTTTCTAGAGAATATATTAATGATGGAGCTTTCTTTTATTAGAACTAGGTCTATCCTTGATGTTGATGACTATTGTTCCCTATAAAACTTGGTGGTCTTTCAGGTCTCAATTGATTGTTGCCCCTATTACCCCATGAAAGTTTGGACGGTTCCTTTAACTAGGATTATAGGCATTTCCCATCACTGGATTTTATTGCTAACCCTTGTTAAAGTTACCCATATAATTCATATTCTCCATGGACAAATTCTGCATTTATTAAACTCAATAGTGAGATGTCCACTATAACAAAGCTCACAGGATAAAGAAATTATTGATGAAATATCATTAAGACACATCTTGTCTATTCTCTTTGTGAAGGCATCCAGTTTAGCATTCACCATAGTTAATCCATCCATATCCAATGTTCCACCCTTCCTTGGCATAACTCTTTCATTATACCACAAGCTCTAAATATTAGCCATTTCTTCAAAAATATCTAGAGCATCCTCCAGTATCTTGGACATAATAGTCCCTCCTATTGTAGCATCATTATTAACTCTAACAACTAGATTCACACCTTTGTAAAAAGATTAAGCTAAGTCCCAATTAGGTATTAAATATGTAGGACACTGTCTCTACAAGTCCTTAAATATATCCCAACATTCATAGAAGTTTTCATTCTCCCTCTAGTAATAAGAATTAATCTCATTTATGATCTTCAACACTTTTGTAGGTGGAAAGTATTTATTGAAGAATGTTGTATACATCTCTTGCCATGTATTGATGGAATTTAGTGGCAAGGTCATAAACCATCTCTCTGCTCTATCAATAAGTGAAAAAGGAAATAATATTAATCTAATGGCATTTGGTTTCACCTCATTCATCTTAAAAGTAGAACAATATTCCAAAAATCTAGTCATATGGCCTATAAGATCTTCATAAGGAAAACTAATAAACTAAGAGTTTTGAATCATTGTTAGTTTGATCTTAAAATTATTGATTGTAATTATTGGTCCTACAATAGGATTCTAGTCCCTTTGCATATGGGGATTGATAAAGTCCCTCATGGTTTTATACATATTGAATATGTTCTAATTTTTAGGTTGTCCTACAGGTGGTGGGTCTCATTGATCATTACCCCCATCTACAACTCCATTTTCAACTTCATTCATCATATTCCTTTGTCTCCTTAATCTCCTGGGAAATTTTTTGTCAATTTTAGTATCTAGAGATATCGATAATTCACCTTGTCTAGTATTATTACACGTTGAGTGCAAGCATTAGCAAAGCTCTTTATAAAGATAATGGAAAATTAAAAAAAGCTAAAAATAATGCAAACTAAATAAATTAAAATGAATTCTAAATCAAACAACAAAAATTTTATCATAATATCTACTTATCACTCCCCGATAATGGTGCCAAAAATTTGGTAGGTTTGTATTTGCAAGCACACGGAGTTGTCCAAGTAGTACAAATATTGATCCCATATGGAGTGGATGTTGATTATTGAATTAGTGTTTATGTTTATTTGTTTAGACAATCGAATAAGGTTTTTGTTAAAATTTAAACTAGTCTAAAGCACACAAATAAACTACTATAAAATTATTAATTAAATGGATGTTAGGGCTTTTATCCTCGGCTCAATTTTATCTAAATGTATGTCAATCTCCTCATCACTTATAGATTCATTCAATTGCATCTTTAGACATATGAAAGTCTTTCCTGAGCACTCATATAATTTATTGATTATAATAACTATGCAAGTGCTTAGCTCCTGTTACTTAAGCAATTATTATTCTTAATATTAAAGTAAAGCTTTTCAAGGAATATTAATAACCAAACCATCTTCAAACCAATTTAATGAAATTAACAGATTATTATTTTGTTCTTAATGAGGATCTTCTTCCAATCTTATTTTATCATCTAATTCAATTGCAAAGGTGATCAATCCTAGGAAAGCATTAAGTTCAATAATAATCATGGATTATATATTTGGTGACAAGGAATTTAACTAATTACGTTCATACTTAAGCAGGGTTAGAAAACCCTAACTAATAATTTAGCTACTTATGGTAATCAAAAGGAAACAAGAAGAAGAATTGAGAATTGCAAACATAAACATTATAATATATTAAGTAAAGTATAAAGAATAAAAAGGAAAAAAACCCTTTTTATTCTTCACCTCTTGAATAGTGTTCACAATTGTTTTTAATCTTCTACTCTTGATAATCCTTGAGTAGATATCAAAATGAAAAATAAAAATAAAAATAAAATTATTCTATTGAAAAATGAAAATGAACTAAGTTGATTTTTCAAACTAGTTAACCTCTGGAAAAAGGCAAAACAAAAATATTTATAATCGTTCCCCAAAAAAGCCTAAAAATAACTTCCATAATTAAAATTCTTTGAAGTGCATGGTTGTGCATTGATGTATCTCCAGAATTCATTAAACCAGGTATGGTCGCACACTCACATGTGCACAGTTGTGCATTAACAAACCTTGAACTTCTCTGGATCAAGTATGGCCATGCACACCCTTATGCGTAACAATGTGTTTGCACTTTGGCTTCATTCGTGAATCAGTATGGCTGTGCACTCATATATGCACAATCATTCATAAACAGACCTTAAACTTCTTTGGATCAAGTATAGCCATACACACCCTTATGCACAGCCGTGTGTTTGTACCTTAGCTTCATTCTTGAATCAGGTATGGTCGTGCACACCTTTGTGCATGACCTACAAAGTAGTTTTTTAGGTTCAGGTACAACCATGTGCATGGCTATGTATGCCTCTTTATCTTGATTTCATGGAGATTTTGGGTTTTCCTCTTTAAGTTCTCATTTAGACTTTACTTGCATCGATCCCACTTAAGCACACCTTACCAAACCATATGAAAAAAATCAAAATTAAACTAAAAACAATCAAAATTCAAATGAAATTGTAAAAACCTAAGTTTTAAGGAATTTCAATAAATAATGCCAATATGCAAAATTATCTAGACACTTTGACACCTAAAACTCAAATAATTAATGCTCAAAATCTACTATTTTTGCACTTATTAATCTGCTTGGCAATGTATTCTTTAACTAACTAAGCCTATTTTGGTCCTAATCTCCCCAATTTATACTTCACTGGTTTAAAACCCTCTTTTGTTAGGATGTAGTATTGTGCAATGTCTCAGTCAATACCTAACATATTGTCATATGTCCAAGAGAATACTTTTGAGTATTTTAATAATATTTTTCCCAATTCTCTCCTTTCCTTAGGGGTAAAATCTTTTGAAATATGCAAAATACAAGGTTTATCATCCATGCTAATATCCAATGGTTCAGTGTTTATGAAATGAATGTTAAAAATGCTTATGTTAGGTTCAATCAAATGCACATCACCATCATGATACACATCAAACAAGTAGGCAAAATCATATTTCAATCCATTAAGCTTAGTAGCGAGTACATCATTATATTCAAAACTTTAGTAGTACAAATATTATTAGAAACATAAACATCATTAAATAGCAAATCATTTATGCTAGATTCAATGAATGCAACAACATCTTCACAATTGATAACTTCAGCCTTTATCTTCATGCTCTTTAATATCTACTTGATTTCATTCGATATTATCTCTTTTGACTTATTTCCTTTCTTTTTCCCCATACTAATGAAGTTAACCACATCAACAAAAATCTTAAAATTTGACTTTTTGGTTCCTTTATTCTCCCATTCTTTAGATTGTCCATTGTGTTTCTCAAGAGCCTTCTCAGAAATGAAAGCATTCTTTCTCCATGATTCTTTAGCTAGATTATATCCTAGACCCTTCTTACTTATTTATCCTTTGAATTTTGGTAGTTTGGAGACTCCATTATTCTTTTTCCCAAAACCAGAGCCTAGCAAGTATTGCATGTTCTTCATTATTATTGCTACTTTGGCATCAATCTAGTCATCACTATTGATCATCATTGTTTGAAATTTAAGAGGTGTCATATTCAAGCATTTATTGACATTATTCACTTTAACTAGTATTATGACTACTTTTCCATTCAGCGAGAACTTTATCTTTTAGTGAATTGTGAATGGTATTCCTCCTAAAGGATGGAACATGGTCATCCCAGCAATGGAGCAAAAGCTGGTGGAATGTCCAAGACAGTGAATTATACCATAGATTCGACCTCTCCAATAATGACCATGGTCTTAAATATGCCAATAAATGGCTTCTTAGAGTCATCATATGCACGGATTATGAGAAGTCATCATATGCATGGTCTTAGATTAGAAGTTTCTAAGTCCTCCATATTCATTATAAACTTATGAAGGAGCTTGAGAGGGCATACATTAATATAAAACCATCATCCACCATTACACAAGAAGTTCTTTTTTCTTTGATTGTTGGTTGAATGAGTAAAGGCCTATTGTGTTCTCTCCCCTCAAATAAGAGATCCTCATCAAAGAAAAAGATAGCATTAGTAGGGGGCTTGTATCAGAGAAGCAATCATATCACTAAGAGAAGTATTATTTAGAATCTTAGAATCATCTAAAGTTCATACTAAGGCATCTCAGTGCTTCTTGGATGCCATCAACAAATTCCAAATGCTAGCTTGAGCTTGTGTCTTCTTAAGTTGCTTTAGCACCGCATCATATAAGAAATGCGAACTTAATATAAAAATGCTAACTTTAATAAATAAAATAGTAAAAATGTGAACTTTACAGTGTAGGGAATAATGAAAATGTTAAATGCCACAAAAAATGATAAACACATGAATAAATATTTAAACAAATAACAAAACACTCTCGGATATTTTCTCCAACTTCTACACCATCACCAAATCATTAATCCATATATATACTCACCAAAATTACAATGTTAACACAAATAATACAAATAATATAATTATGATGGAATGCATGAAATAATGCTGAAGGATAAAATTGATAAAAAAAAATAAAAATAATGATAAAAATAAAATAATAAAGAGATTATATAGAGATGAAGAGAATGTGATTAAGAAAATTAAAATTAAAAAGATAAAGAATATAAAGAAATGAAGAAAAATAAGATGATGAAATAAATAAATAAAACAAAATTCTCTAAGATAAAATAAAAATGCAAAATGTATTAAAAATAAAAAATTTTATGAAAAGAATGTAATGAGCTCTCAAAGGGCTTACCCTTGATGTGTACTTCAAAAAAATAGTGGTTCAATTTGGATTTTTTGTTCTAAAGTCCTAAAAAAGTGAGATTTTGTGATTTGAGTGTTTTGAAAAATGGATTTCCACATTCACCCTGTTGCAAGGGGTTTGAGGCTAAAAACAAGAGTTTTTTAATGCTTTTGGCTTGATTAAATCACAAAAATAGTCCTAAAAATCATCTGAATAATGTAAAAAATTTATCAAAAGTCCTTTGAATTATAAAAAAAGATTAATTTATAGAAAATTCAAACCCACGTAAAAACCCACACATGCAGATTGATAAGTTATGTGGTTCAAGGTTTTTGCATTCGGGTTTTGCACCTAAAGTTTAATTTTAACAATACAAACCTTACTAGGACATTAAAAAAAAAAGTGGGTCTTTTGAGCTTCTAGTTTAATGATTTGGGCTCCTAGTTCAAGCATTTATGTGTCTAATTCATTGATTCATATGCTCAGTTCAAGGTTTTTATGGTTACAACTTTTGAAGAACACTGTGGATAGCCTTTTGCAAGGTTATCCCCTGTCTAGTTGATAGAAGACTTTCATTATCGTACCACTTTTGAAGGACTATTGAAAATCAGGCATCGATAATTACTACGTGTTTATTCTGATATCTCATATCAAGTAGCATACGACTCGCTACCTCTCACTATCGATATCACATATCGATCAAGGAAAATAGACAAAGGTGATAGTCTACTAGTTAGTACTACCCATTTATTAATCCAATGACTATGAACATTTTATAGCATATGTAATAAATAAATTTATCACTCATATTATCAAAACTTGATAATAAACTCCTTTAACATAATGTTAAAGGGTAAATATTCAAATAAATAACACTTTATATAAATAGATATTTTCTATTAATGAATATTTTATTATATATGGATAAAATTACATTATCATTTTATATTACAAGAATGGCACATCTATACTAAAAACTTCAACCTTTTAATGTATCATATAATGAAACATGGTAGTCACCATTCTCTAGTAGGTTGCCCTTGCATTCTTTAGACCAATGGCACTACTTTGTGGTAGTATGTCCCCCACTCCATTATATAGGTAGTTTTTTCTTTGTTAATAATAGTCATGAGGATCTGATTTTATTTAGAGAATCCATCCATAAAAGAGTACATTTCATAAGTTGCAACATTGTCAACCAATACATCTATTTAATGTAGAGGAAAGTCATCTTTCATATAAGTTTTGTTGAGATCCCTCTTATATACTTGTATCCTTACATGACCATCTTTGTTTGACATTAGTACGACATTTGCCAGCTATAAGTGACTAAAAATTTTTTCATTTAAAAGGGCATTTTTTGTTCCTTAGGAAATGTTTTGTACTTTAAAGATAATGTCAAAGTTTGGTCTCATGATGATACAAGAGTTTAGTTTTATTATGGATTCATAGAGTATGATTACTTGGGAAAGTAAGGGACAACATGGGGTCACTCAATGTAACATCCCCAGTTTTTAAATACTTTTATACTGCATCGGGATATGCAGTTTTAATAATTTTTGTATATATTTGTGATATCTTATGAGTTTGTTGTTTATTTAAAGTTAATTTTAATTGTTTTACATTATTTTAAGTACTTTACATAAAATTTTCTCGGAAATTTTATTTTCGGGGAAATTGACATGTAAATAATTTAATACTAATTATTTTGACTAGTTTTATGAAATTGCATGAACTCATATATAATTTTTAAGTGCTAAAATAAAATGTATATATGTGTATTTATTTAAATTAATTAGGATTTAATTAATTACCTTAATTTTTATTATTTAGTTTTCATATTAATTAATTAATTTTAAGTGTATAAATTATTAAATATATTAAAATATGTGTGTGGTGTATATTTAATTTGTGTGAGATTTTCTATTATTATAATATATAGTGTGAATATATATATATACATATATACATAATTTTTAATCAAAAACCAAAAGTTTCCTTTATTTACATAATTGCCACTCTTCTTCTCCAAAATGCCCGACACCATTTTTCTTCCATTTCCGGCCACTGTGACCTCTGTTTCTTGTTGTCACTGTGCCCCTCAGCCTTCCTTCTCCCTTGCCAGCCATTTCCGACGCCTGAAGCTCCCTTTCCGGTAAGTTTTGACTAGTTTTTCTCTAAGAAGACAAAAATTGATCAAGCTCCGATCAAGCTGTTTCCGACCACCAAATTTGACAACACCGGTGTCTATCATCTCCATGAGCTCTGGTGAGTGTGATTCCAAGCTTTTTTTCACTTAAAATGGTCTAGATTTCCCTAGGTTTCAATTTCTTCATTTCAGCCATTTAGGGTTTCAAATTTTTTTGAGCATTAATTTGATTCATTCATGAAAACTCCCTTTACAAACTTTTATCCTGGAATCTCAATCTACATGTGGTAATTTTTGTAGAATTTTTGGAATTTATTTTGATTTTTGGGTATTTTTGATTATTTTATTAATATTTTCTAATTTTCGAAAATTAATTAATTAAATTATGAAGTTGTGATTTATGGTAATTATAGGTGTTAAAATGAATTATAGAAATTTCTTTGTAATTTTTTTGAATTTTTATATATTTATTTGGAATTTATTAAGTTTATGTAATTTTGAAAAATAGGGTTAATTATGTGTTTAATTGAAATAAATTGGTTAATTAAGTATATTTATTGATATTATTGAAATATATGTTGAGAAAATTAATTTTGTGCAATTATATTATTTTTGGTGAATTTTTGGATTTATTTTAGCAAATTTATATATATATGGGTATTTTGGTAATTTTACACTAAATTGGCTAAAAATGTAATTAAATCGGTTTTAATAGTTATTTAGGGTATAAAAATGATTTCTACAAATTATTTAGTATTTTTAACTAATTAAAACTATTTTTCGTAAATTATTTTCAAATTATATATATAATATACGATTTTTCTAATAAATGAGTTTTTATCGGTTTTTAAAGTGTTTTAGGGTTAATTATGTAATTTGGACTTATAAAATGTATTTTTATTATTAAAGGGTATTTTTGGTATTTCGTAAATATTCCGTGAATTGTGGACCTCGGTCGGTGAATTGTAGTTAGAGTCCGACCGAGGGATTGTGATTGTGAATTCTGTGTATTCTTGAAGTGTATTTCTTTGCAGGACCAACTCTACTCTTTGAGTAGAGAGATGTCCATTTTACAGGGGAGGTTCTGCCGGATTTTCGGTAGAATTCTAGTAAAACGTGATGTCCGGTCGAATTCTGATCCTAATTATGTGTCTAGTAAACTAGATCGAGTCTCTAGAACTTCTGTTAGATTTATTTTGATTTCTATCATTATTTGTTTGTTTAGTTACGCCGAGACCAAGACCTAGTGGACCAGGCCCGTCAAACCTATCTCAAGGAGCACAATAAATAGTGAGTTGTTATTTTATATATATATGCTTTAGGGTGCATATTTTAGAAATGTATGGTTTATTTTGATAAATATGCATAATGATTTAATTAGTATTTAAGTTTATTTTTGATTTATTTTTGGTATATTTTAAACTATATGCATGTTTTATTAATGATATATGCTTAAAATGTTTTTGAATATATTTCTAGTTTATTTTGTAATTTAATTGGGTTTATTTAACATATATATACTCGAAATATACCTGGTTTATTTTTGGTATATTTCTAGTATATATATGGTTTATGTTGAGATTTTATTCAATTACATGCATCATTTATTTTTATGAATGTATGTTTTATATAATAAATGAAGGATATCAATAGAACGTGCTACCTAGTGGGCAGCACTAGGACCGCGTACGTACCGGTACGCTAATAGCATTTAGGCTATATCACTAACCTAATTGTGGATATTGATTGGATTTGATTAATTGATGTGTGAGATATGATTTGGGAGTATGATTGCTGGAGCTCGGTTGACCAAGTGTCTCGGGGCCAATCACACTGATAGTCAGAGTACTGGAGCTCGGTTGACTTAGTGTCTCGGGGCCAGTCTATTGTCCAAATGGAACAAGTGATTATATTTGGAATAAGTGAGCCTATATGGCTAGAGTGTTGTCTAACACTGTTTGAGGTTGCGATTTGCTATGGTTCTATTTGATCCTTCATAAACAGTGATTTTCAGTAAAATATATAAAATGATTTTATCACATCTGTATGTATTTGCTTGTATATATATTTATTATATATACTATTGACCGTGTGCATTGTCATTTAGTTATGCATGTATATATATTATAACAATTCACTCAGTGAGGTCTGACTCCCCTCCGTTGACTATTTTTCAGGAGAGTCATCATCTTCAGACCTCAGTAGCAGACCCATACGCCGGATTTCTTCTGCCCCGGCTTCGCTATGTAAACTGCTTATTTGAGTTTTATTTTATGATCTAGACACTACAGTAGTTATAAAATTGTTAAAATGTGTTATACTATATTTGTGTGAGTTGCGTATTTTAAGGATTTGAATTGGATTTGTATTAAAAGTATATATATATATATATGAGATGAGGATGTTCGATTTTATTACATTGGTGAATTATTATTTTGTTTTATTTATGATTTTATTTCCGCTGCATAGTATTTTAATTAAGTTATTATTATTGCATGTTTTATATTATTTTATTTTTAAGGCTTGCTACAGGTTTTGGATTCGAAAGAATTTTCGTTCCCTAGCGCCGGTCATAGCCCCTGTTTTGGGTCGTGACACTCAATAAGTATTGTCCCTAAAAAAGATTTTAGGTTTGGAATGCTACTTTTTGTTTATTTTCTCATTAAGTAATATTCATCACATAGCTATTACATCACCCTAGTTTCAACATGAAAATTTATATACATTCATCATATAACAAAATAAGAATAAAGAGAAAAAAACTAATTACAATGTTACATGGCTTTCCTTAATAAAATACACAAAAATGGGAAGAAGTGTAGAAAACTAAATCTAGTTGTAAATCTAGAAAACACCTACAAACAGGAGTTAGCACAAGTATATGCATTCATATATCCATGAAGACATTCAATCGTCTCAAATTGACAAAAAATGCTGATGCAATTTTATAAGGCAAATGAAATACTAACTAAATATGTAGAGTAATTGGAAGTTATGTTCTTAAACATTATTAAAGATTGTATGATGAATGTAATGAAAAGAAAGCATGTTTTATTGTTACAAAATAATCAAAATTTTGTATTTCACTTCATGGGACCCATAAATGATATTTCTAGCCCATAAATATGGTTTTTATACAATTAATGTAGATTTGTGAATGTAATACAAATAACATGCAAAATGATGCATTATAAGTCAAAAATTAATTTTTAGAACTAAAAAAGGAAAACTTTTTATGAAAATTTGATTTTTCACCTAAAGATGCATAATTTACATAAAAATGCAATTTTATTGCCAAAATATAAACTTTTTGTAAAAAATGTGATGTTAGTTTCTTAAGTCTTCAGGGTGCGTGAGTGTGCATGCATGCACATAAAGCATGTGTAGACATGTAAAGCACATGCCCACGTGTTCATATGCATGTGTACACATGCATATGTGCACATTGTTTTCAAACATTCGAACTTTATCATTTTTTATTTTAGGGTTTCTTCATGTTTTAATAAGGTGTTTGAAACTTAAATTTTGATAAATCAACTTTTAATTTCATTTAATTGAGCTCTGGTTCATTGAAACAAGTACTAGTTTGTTGAATTATAAATTTTGAGTACAAATATGCAACTTATCACTCTGAGAACTCATTTTATTGAATCAAAACTTGATTAAATGATTCAGTCATCAATTTATCACCTCATAAGTCTACTTTAGGTGTTTTTCGGGTTTTAGGATTTTTGCATGAAAATTGCATATGAATAAGGAATAAAATAATAATTAATATTGTAAATATAATATAATATGAGACTAAAATAAATTGGAATTTCATAAATAGAATTCTCTAAGTGTGGTGTTAACTCTCTTTTAGGGAATCGAGTTGCCATTACTCAAAAGTCACATTAGGTAGTGGCTCCTCATCTTCACATCATATCTTTATAATAGTGGTTGTGTGTTCCCTAAAGTCCTAAACTCAAATAGTGTTGTGGTTGTAAAAGACTTGGGCGTGCGCTAAACCCCATTGTCTACACAGTGGTGACTCCATTGGGATAAGAGATACTGATTCCACTTATGTTCTCTAGAGTTATCTTATTAATTATTATTTTATTCTTCCATTCATTTTTGCATCATTTCCCTATAAGCCAATGGCATTAGTTTATAGTCCACTTATTCCATTAGCTTTATAGGATAGTAAATTGGCTAACCATCACTCTTAGCCTTTACTTGATTCAAGAATATGTGTCGAGAAAATTTGACCATGGTCTGTAACCTAAGTCCTTAAAGAGGGCACTTATTCTCAAGTGAGCAAAAGATGTAGAGCCTATATGACCTTGGCCTATAACCCAAGTCCTTAAGTAGAGCATCTCGTTAAGAGAATCTTAACTTTTATCGGATCAAGTTCATATAATGGCCTAGCAACTTCCCCTAGGATTACCCAAATTGCTTGTGTATATTGCCATAAGGTAATATTTACATTTTAATCCTAAATGATCATTGTGAATTTTGTAATATAACATTGATAAAAGATTTAAGAACAAAAAAAAAGTATCAAGTTGTCCAATACTTTTTCTTGTTTATGCATGCTTATGAATGTTGTTGACTTTGCACATTTTCTTCATCTCTATTAAAGGGATTTTATTGATCCACTAAGAGGTAAAAAAAAACATTTTAGTATAATTTTCTCTATAACTTACAGTTGATAAATAATAAATATAATTTTATAAATTGTCTAAAGTTCAATATAAGTGTGACAATTAGCAATAGGCTTATAGCAATTATTGGGGGATATGTATATATTGGGTTTTCAATCCACCATGTTGTTAAATGGATCTACACTAAATTCTCCTTTAATGTAGTTATATGTTATTATTTGAATATGTTTTTTTTAATTCAAACATGAGTTCTTCAACTAGCAATTTGACTCTTTCCTTTAATTAACCGGCCCCATCTCTACAGAATTATCAACAAAGATGCAACTTGTCTTCTAGCTCACATAATTTCCATGGTTGTCCCAATTAACTTCTAAATCATTCTTTCAATCCCGCCTCTTATTTTTATAAACAGAGGGAGTTAAATGTATTTTGATATAAAAAACCTAACGAAAAAGTTAATAGTGAGACATAAATGTTGATGGAATTAAAATTGAGGGATGTAAATATTTTATTTTCAAACAAGAGGAAGGAGAGTTAAAATTAGGTCAAACCTCAAGGAGGTAAATGTAGTTCTCTTCTTTCAATCCTTCACCATCTCCAATCCACCTTCATTCAAAAAGAAACCAATTAATGGCTTACGTTTGGTAAAGTTATAGCTAGCTTTCTAAAAAAAAAAAAAAAAAGAATGTTACAATGTATAAATGATGGATGTTAGGAATGGGAGCGAATTGAAAAAGCCATCAAAAAAATAATTTTTTTAAAATAAAGTTAGAAAATATACATTAATATTACCTATTACGATGTTTTTTTTTAACGAAAATGATAGCATTAACTAAGAAAGGAAATTACAAGCTTGATTTGCAACTAATAAAGCCTATAACTAAAAGTAAACATTAAACCCTTGGTATAACATCAAAATACTGTCTTTTCATTTGGATAGCCAATCTACAACTTTATTTGTAGATCTAGGAATCAATTAGATACAAAATTTGATATTGTGAGCTAACATATAAGTCTTAAGTCTTGAATAAGAGCAGTATGTCACGAACTCAACCTTTGAGGTTAGCTAAGTCGCATGACACTTAGTCACACTTATAAGAGAAGTAGAACTAAGTAAGCCTAAATGTGAGTTAGAGTCAATTTTAAGTGAGTAATGTTGGGCAACAAGGGTCTGGGATGAGTGTAAAGTCAAGCAATAAAGTTTGTAAATGTATAAAGCTTTGTTAAGTTTGTCATCAATCTTTATAAGTATGTGGGGTGGCCTTTATATAGGTTTCCCACCTCCATTATAATTAATTCATCTAAACATTTCTACAAATATCTTATGTACAAAGCTTACACAAGAAGCTTCTTAATATTTACAAGAGTAAGGGAAGCTATTAGAGTTAGGCTGAAGAGTTAGCATAGGCAGCATGGCATTGGAAGCTTCCGAAACATAACCCTCCTTACTTAAGCATAGGTAGCTTCTAGATAGCACCTTGTCAAGGTTAGGCAGCACACTACCTTGGCCATTCTCCACAGCATTCTAGCACCTTCTAGAGAGTTCCTTTGCACACACATTGGGCTAGGCATGCAACAACCTATTCTTGCCATGCTTTAGTCAAAATTCTGCCCATGTGCACTACCATGGGCCTGTTTAACTTGCCAAAATAGAGCGGTGTAAACACCTAATTTTGGGATAATAAAGTATAGATGCGATAAAAGACTCTAATGATGAAAATGTTATAAATACATCTTCAACACTGGCAATTTGTAACCTCAAAAGTCTGAATGGATTTTCAAAAGGAGTTTAATTAGTTTTTTAAGTACTTAATTGTAATATTTTTTAGACCTAATTAAAAAATTTAAATTCTTTCAAGGGTCTTTTTGTAATTAAAAGTTAAAAAAAAAGAGGTATCATAATTCTGTAATTCCAATCGGAATTACACAATTCCAATCGGAATTATACATTTTTTGTCCATTTTTCACATTTTTACAAAAAAATAAAAAATATATTTCCTGAATTTTGATTAGTTAAAAATTTTCTTAAATTCCTTTTTAGGATAACTGAAACTCTTTAGTGCATGCATGAACTAGGGTTTTTAAGGTTTTTTTTATAAAAACCTAGCTAAAGCTCTTTTGTGGGGGGCTCTCTCTCTTTCTTCCTAGAGACTTTTCTTTTTCTAGGTAGTACACAAAAATACTTTTTTGTGACTTATTTCGATTTGAAGCAAGGAGCAATAGACTCTTGAGAAGAAGAATAATAATTTTTTGAAAATCTATTTTTAACAAATAATGGTGATCTTATAGTATAAGGGGCCAACCCCACACTGCATCCATAATCATTATCTCCTTCTTTACTTTCTATGTTTTTATTATTATTATGTTCCTTCTATTGAATTTTAGCTTTACTCAATTTTTATTGTTATTTTGTTTATTCACTAACCATTGTTTATTTTTGTGTTAGTGATTATGAAAAGGATCACTTGATAAGTTTACTCAAAGAATAAAATCCATGAAGGTCCATGGAATGCCATGGATTGGACTTTATAGCTAAATAGAGTTTTTAGTTTTTATTTAGTTGTTTATGATTTTGTTTTGTTTTATTATTTTTTAGGATTGTATTAGTTGTTATTTTCTTATTATATTTTAATAGCTCATTGTAATAGTCCCTAGTGGGAATAATAAAATCATATGTGTGCGATCGTGTGTTTTATTTTAATTAATTGGTTAGTAAAATTAGGGTTTCAATTAGGTAATTAATTAAAATTAATGGCTATAGAAATCATTAGGTTGTTTAATTAAAATTGAATTAGATTTAAGTGGATAGAATTAGGGTTACTTGTTGATTATTTTATTTAAAGCCACTTTAATTAAATTAGGGTTTTTAGAATAAGTGTAATTGATTGTTTGATCTTTTATTTGATTTTTTTAATATATTTTTTATTGTCTTTGGGCTTGTTTGTTTATATTTATGTGTTTTGGACCCTAAGCCTACATTAGACTTTAACCTATTTAAATAAATTTAGGTTTTTTGAGGTTTAATTAATAAAAATACATCTTTAGGCCCATAATTAATTAGATTTAGGGTAGTGATAACTTAGGCCCATTTAGTTAATTTATATATAGGCCCACCTAATTTAATTAATTTAGACTTAGCTCATTAAATTAAAGCCTTTTCCATAATTTGTAGATTTAATATCACTTTAGAATTAAAACATGTAGAACTAGGCCCTCATAATTTGTAGATTTAGGCCCATTTTAGAATTAAAATAAATAGACTTAGGTTCACTTAATTAAAATTGAATAAGAATTAAACCCATTAGTCTTTAGGCTCACTTGTAAATTAAAACATGTAGATTTAGCCCATTTAATTAAAATCAATGTATATTATACTAACTTAGGGATTATAAATGAGTGCATTATTTACAGGTATTTTTCATAACTAGTTTGCCTGAAGTTAATTGTTTGAATAAGGGTTTATATGAAATTACATATAGATAAAGGATAAGATAGTAATTAATACAGTAATTATAAATGAACACAAGACTAAAAAGAGTTGGTATTCCGTATCCATAATCTCCTAGTTGTGGTGCTAGCTTTCTTTTAAAGAATCAAGTACCACCATTTTTTGATATGTCCCAATTATTACCTTAGGTGGCGACTCCTCATCTCCATGTCATGTCTTTGTGATAGTGGTTAGTGTGTTCTCTAAAGCCCTAAGCTCAAATAGTATCGTGATTGCTAAGACCTTAGGCGAGCACTAAACGTTGTCGTCTACTGGCAGGTTGTAACACCCTCCCCCACTTAATCTTGCAACGTCCCCATCATGCCTTAAGCATTGTATTTTTTGATATACTCAGGGAACTACCATAACAAATCCTCACTCTCCCATGTAGCCTCCGAGTCTAGTAGATTTTTCCATTTTACCAAATACTCAGAGTAGTTGGGCACTTCTCATCTTCTTATCACTTTATCTGCAAGAATGCACTCAACTTCCTTATCAAAAAGAGATCCAACATCTGGATTCACTATGGCTGGGGTCTTCCTTGTCTTCATGGCATGGCTTGAGCATACTCATATAGAAGACATTATGGATTTTCTACTTAAAGGGGAGTTAGAGTTGGTAGGCAGCAACGCCAACTCTCTTTATGATCGGGAAAGGGCCTTTATAGTGTCTGTAAGCACCTAATTTCAGGATGCAATTGTGCACAATTATGATGTAAGCCCCTATGATGAAATTTATTCAAAAATTGAACTAAGTTATTGATTTTTTGGACTTTAAAGACTAAATTGCAACATTTTTTAGGATTTGATTATAAGGAAGTCAATTTTTCAGGGGTCTTTTGGTAATTAAAAGTTAAAAAAATTAGGATCGGCATTTAATGCCAATCGACAATGGTGTAATGCCAGTCAATGCCAACTGACATTACACTATGCTAACCAACATTGTGTAATGTCGGTTGGCATTGCACAATGCTGATGCTTAATCAGTCCCATTTTTTTTATTTTTTCACATATTTTTTATTTTTTTATCGATTTTTTCAGTGTTTTGATTGGTTGAAAATTTATTTTTATTATTATTATTATTATTATCTGATGAAAATTTCAACATGTTCAAAATGCGTAAATAGCTTTTGAAAATCAAAACTCTATCTATTTGTTTTGAAAAGATGAGACCGTTCTTGCAAATTTGGGAAGTCAGTATGCAGGCAAACTTTGCTTTAAAAAGCAAAGAGTCTGCATGCATGCCAGGGGGGAGGGGGGTGGGGGGCTCTAGATTCACACAGACGGATGAACTAAGAGATATTCACACACACACACAGACTAAAAAAACAGAGAGACTACGAAAGAGAGAAGAGAGTTATGCAAAAAAACCCTATCGCATAAAAAAACCCTAAAAATCTAGACACGAAGAACACCCTTATTTTTCAAAACCCTAATTTTGGATACTGTCAGTGTCTTTGAACGCAATCAAATCCCAGTCTAGAATCAAATCAATACTTAGTCAATTTTAACGGTGATAATCCAATATGAGGGGCTATCTCAAAGCATTTGCATAGCATCTAAAATCATCAGTGTTCTTTTCTATTCCATTCTTTTCTTTTTGTTATTTTTTATTTTATTTTGTTATTGATTTGATTATTCAATTTCACTACTAATTTGATTATTTCTATGTTATTGTTTTGATGTGTGAATGTAGATTGAGGAGGATACTACCTGTGTTTAGACGAACAGAAAGTCCATGGAATGTCATAGAAGAACCTGTGTTGTTTTCCAATAGAACTTAGGATTTTTATTTTTATTTTGCATTTTGGTATCCTATGTAGTTATCTTAATTCATGGGTGTATAATTGTTTAATTTTCATTTTTGTATGTAGTTTGTAATAGCCCTAGTAATGGGAATAGCGAAAGATTTAATTTTCTGCGTTTAAAATCAATTAGTAATTAGGTTCAATTAGGTAAAAATCAATTAAAATCTATGGTGGCAGTAGCTTAATTTATGGTTTGCATGTAATTGATTTAGGGTTTCTAGAAAATCACTAAAATGTTTGTTTGATCATTTTTTATGTTTTATTTGTTTTGGGTTGTGTTTTTTGGTTTTTATATTATTTTGGGCCCCAAGCCCACACTTAGGTCCAACTCATTTTAAATAGGCTTAACAAATGGTTTAGGACTTTAAATAATTAAAATCAATTTAGGCCCATTAGGTTAATTAGATTTTAGGCCCACTTAGTTAATTAAAACTTGTTTAGATTTAGCTCAACCCACTTAATTTCATTTCTTTTAAAATAAATAGACCTAGGCCAACATTTCACTTAAAATAAAATCAAGTTAGACTTAGGCCTATTAATTTAACTTTCCTTTAAAATTGAATAGACTTAAGCTCATTCCTTAGACAAACTAAAATAAATAAATCTAGGCTTACTAATTAATAAAAAATGTAGGCCCACCTTTTGGTCTCTTTCTCACTTGTACATAAAATGTAAATCTAGCTAACTTTTTAATAAAATTAACATAGTTTAGACTTAGGGACAACGCGATCTTGAGTGCATTTTTTATATGTAATTTTATTGACTAGATGCTTAGGGTTAGATGGATGTCAAATAGGGTTTAAATAAAATTGCATGTAATTAGAGGATGAAATAATCATTTATAAAATTATTCCAAATGAACACAAGACTAAGAGGAGTTAGTATTCCCTTCCCAACATCTCTTGGTTGTGGTGCTAACTTTCTTTTAAAGAATCAAGTACTACCAATCAAATTATCCCAATTATTACCCTGGGTGGCGACTCCTCTTCTCCACGCTATGACTTTGTGACATAGTAGTGTGTTCCCTAAGGCCCTGAGCCTAAACAGTGTCGCGATAGCTAAAACCTTGGACATGCGCTAAACCCCATCATCTATAGTGTCTCACCAAGCCTTTGTAAACTTGGCAAAGAGACTTGAACTTATTGGGCAGGAGTTTGACCATCGAAGGTCTTTAGTGTTGTACTCCCTTAGGCATCTTTTGACATTAGCCCACTTTTTCATGTGCCTTGCTGCCTTGTCAAGGCATGCTCTTGTGATGTCTACCTCTTTATGCCACTCCCTCATAAACTTCTGGGCAGAAGGGTTGACTCCTCTGTAGTTGGTAATAATGGCATTTGGCGTTAAGGATTGTTATCCTATAATAATCTCAAAGGGACTCTTGCCTATAAACTCACTCCACTTGAGGTTATATGAGAATTGGACCACATCAAGTAACTTCACCCAATCTCGTTGATAAGCACTCACATAGTGCCTCAAGTATAGTTCTATTAAAGCATTAATCTTATCATTTTGGCCATCAATTTGAGGATGGAAGGTTTTGGAAAAGTTAAGATTCATACCAAGCATCTTGAACAACTCTTACCAAAATTTACCGGTAAACATAGGGTCTATATCACTGATGATGCTCTTAGGCAAGCCATTAAGCTTCACAACATGCTTGAAGAAGAGGCGAGTAGCCTCATCCACTTTATAATATGTCAGGGTAGGGATAAAAGTAGCATACTTTCTAAATCTATCCACTACAACCATAATGCTTTTAAACCCTTCAGATTTCGACAAGGCAACAATGAAGTCCATCAAGACACTTTCCCATGGCCTTTCAGTAATGGGAAAAGGTTCAAGTAGGCTAGCAGGCTATTATTACTTGACCTTATCTTATTGGTATACAAGACAAGTCCGCACAAAGGCTTCCACATAATTTTTAAGTTACAACCAGTAATAGTTTTGTTGGACTAGAGCAAGTGAATGAGCCATACTGGGATGTCCAACCTATAAGGAGTCGTGGCACTCCTTTAATATTTCTCATCGTAAATTCCCCCACTTTGGCACATACATTCGGTTGCCAATAGTGAAGAGAAGGCCATCTTTTTCCCAAAATCTCCAAGTTTTCCCCTCAATAGCCAGCTTGAGGAGATTCTTGGCTAGGCTATCTTGTTGTAAGCCTTCCTGATGCAAAGTAATAAGTCTTGGAATGAGTTTGCAGAATAATGGATAGCAAATATTATTATTATTATTATTATTATTTAGTATTGATTAAAAATTGATTTTCCTATATTGTTAGGGATTTGATTTCCTACCTTGGCTAGAATTGTCTTTATTTTTATTTTCTAAATAAAAATTAGGGTTAGTAGGTTTGTGGTACCCTATAAATATGTAAGTCTTAAGGCTATGTGAGATAGTTTTTGTTGAATTGATAATCAAATTTTTATTTTTCTAATTTCGGTATTCCTTTGTGTGAATTAACGAATACTGATGTCTATATCCTGGTATTTGTGTGCAAATCAATAGGTTGTAGAAGATTGATTTCTGGAATTCGTGTGCGAATCAACAGATTTCAATATTTATCCTTTTGTTCTTTTATTTTATTCTTATTTTTATTCTTTTAAGCTTCCGCTACATCAGCTGCCCAAACACATCTGGAAGTGTATTTTTTGCAGCACCCGTTCATTCTGTACGAAGCACGTAGCAATGACTCCATTGCAATACTACAGGTCCATATTGACAAATCATTTCCTAAAGCTTGTTTAACAGAACACAGCAAAAATGCAAATCAGAAGTTTGTCTTGTCTGATGTTGGTGGATACTGTTAATTCTGAATAAAATGAAAGTGTAATGATGGTAAAAGCCAGACCTTTTCTGCTATCCATTCCTTGGGAGGGAAGTTTCTATCAGCATGCTCAAGGGAATAATGCAGCATGTCGATAATTGTCAACTTAGTCACAGGATCACAGCTTTCTACATGTTCAAAAAATTGAACTTACACATCAAATTCATCAATCATCAATAATAGAATTACACAATGATTAACTTGACTTAAAAGGAGAAACATTTGGCTAGATGAACATTGAAGAAGTAGAAAAACTTAATCACCTGGAATGTCAAAAATCTGTTTTGCAGGTGGAATTTTAGCAGCTCACCTAACTGGGCACGGATGCGAGCATGGTCAATTAGTGAAAGCAGATCACCATGTGTGACAACAACAGGTTTATAATCTACAATGCAAGGAAGATGGAAACAGAGCAGAGACAGACTCAAATTTCAAATCTGAGAACTATAAAAGTTATGGAAGAACTTAAGATAAAATGCATTAAGTGGAGACTGCAGTACCATAATCAATGAAGGTCAGAACATGCAATTAATCACTCCAACATTGTTAGAAGCTATATGAATTATAACATAGATAAAAAGGTATGAAATTGAACTGAAGGGTATCATCCTGAACGTATGTGGTTCCCTCATAAGTTTCTTCCCTTTTTCATGAGTTGACTTGGTTTCCATTTTGCCACGAAAATATTTTCTATCAATCAACTTTCTTAAATACTGCAGACACCAGAAAATGCAGATAATATTTTCCATGAAATGAAAAGAGCCTAAGAGAAGAATAAATAGTTTCCTTGTACTTTTGAATGACAAGTATGGACAGTTAAAAGTTTTGGCAATTATCAGTGTGTATTCATTTTCTTCTTCAACTTCACTGTCCAAGGATTTCAGAACTGCAAGTGCACTAACAATAAATATTACAAAGTTAACCATCCTGTTCTCATTGACCACCATTCTCACATGATTTACACTTGATTCTTTTCTTTAAACTTGAACTATCACATGGCCTGGTAAGCAAATCATAGTGGTAAAGTTATTATTGTAGAAGGAAGCTTGACACCCATGTCATCCAATCTTTTAGGATTTTAATGTTGTCAAGTAGTCATCCGACAAACTGCGGGTATCATAAAGACAGAAAGAAGTTGAGCCTCTGGGATCATATACTCCTGAAGAATGTAGGTTCCTTCTACAGCAGAAGAGTTATCTGGACTAAAAGTCAGCTGTAAGTACGAACAAAATAAATAAGGATTGAGAATAAAATCTAACATTTAAATACAAAGGAGCAATCAAAGTGGTACACATACGATACTTGTGCTCTTTCAGGTGTGAACTTGTCATCTTCAAACACCTTTGATATTCTATTAACTAGACTGCTTTTTCCAGACCTGTGAACTGGTCATCTTCAAACATCTTTGAAGATAAAATCTAAGGAGCAATCAAAGTGGTACACATATAATACTTGTGCTTTTTCATGTGTTAACTTGTCATCTTCAAACACCTTTGTCATAATTGCAAATTTATCAACAAATTAACTGCAATCATTGATTGAATTTCCAAATACAGGTAGCAGAAGTATATAATATGTAATCGAAGTATTCAATTTCATGCTGTCACTGTTTCAAGGTAACAGTTATGATGATGTAAATTATAGATATTAACAGTCTGACTGAGCCAAGGCAATGTCATAAATCAATAAATAATATCAGTAAATTATGTGCTTTCATGGAAATTAATGCAAGTATCAGGAATATGATCCTTGAAAGAGGCTCAAGTACGGCAGAGAGTAAGCCCTTAAAATCAAACCAGTAGCCTAACTATAAGGCACCCTTGTAGATAGGATGTCATATGCTAAGTTAGCCACACTCCACTAGCACAACCTAAGAATGGTAGTTATATGTCTCAGAATGACTGAGCCATTTAATTTAATCACATTTGCAAATTTAGCTCCTAATGACAATATCATCCAACACTTTCCAGAATGCTAAATGCAATAACCACCGGACATAGCATAAATGCAAATATAATTTTCAACAGGATTAACGCATGGTTTAGAACATGAATATTATTTGCAAGTAAACAGACACTTTTCAACACCTTTTGGATTAACCTATGCTTGAGTATAACGTGAAAAGAGAAAAAGCTGGATGGAAGCATGGTTAAGACTATCTCTCATACTTTAGCTGATCCACTTTTATGAAGAAAATCAAACATTCTAATTTCATTTTAATAGCTAGGAATCATTACATAAATACCTCAAGATTTTGCTTTTAGCCTCATTCAAGTTGTGAGCTCTACTCTGCAGCTCGTCATAACCCTGCAATACTTGCTCAAAAGCTTTGCATCTCTTGCTCTGATCAGCTTCAAATTCCAAAGAAGTTAAAATTCCACAACCCAAATCCTCAAATTCTCTAAAAGTTAAGCCATACTCTCCAGTCACCGTTTTACCGCTTAAGTTACTCCTCATAGATTAAAAACCATAAATAGATTCAATAAAACTAAAATTCAATCAAGTTTTTCTGCTCTTATAATTTTTAGAGAAAAAGAACAAGATGCCATTTAGGTAACGTGGGGGACAGGTATGAGTTAGTCATCCGAACAACTAACCTGGTAGGTTGGCCGGGTCGGTTCTCTCCGTCTACAATAACAGGGGGAAAACAATGCAGTAGGATAATTTTTTCTCGCTTCCCTATTAACCAAAGTTTTGACACTATATCATATTACTTTTTGCAAATAAGAAGAATCGCTGTGCCTAACAAAAGGCAACCTCTTCAAAGAAAAAGCAAACCAACTAGCGGCATTTAACTTATGGTAATAGAAAATGAAGTAAAGATAACTTTCAGGACTCAGACTAAGACAAATACAATTTGCCATGCATGAAGATTCATGCAATGCGGCGGCACGCTGGTCCTTCTCTCACTTTAAGACACATTTATTATTTGCTTTATCCAACAAGTTGGACACTCCTTCATTTCAAGTCAATGTTTTGCCTATTGTATATAATATAAATAGTGAGTGTAATGAACAACATTGTGATAGTGGTGTTAGTTTAGGTGAAGAGTCAGGTGTAGATGGTTAAAACATAAATAACCATGAAATACCTAAACAACATAGTCAAATTTATGTGGAAGGTGAGAATCTCCATGCTATTTAACCTCAAGTAGACAATGGTGTTTGGGGAGTACATATGAGTGTCGTACTGGGTATGTAAGTGACGAGGGTGTTGAAGATGAATTAAAAACAACTGAGAGTGAAACAGAAAATTCAAGTGAGGAAGAAAGACGATTAGAAAATAGTGCCCCACCTTAAGAAAGAGTTAGACATGATGGTGAAGATGGCAAGGGTTATTTCATCCTTGGAATAACCTATGCTAATGCAATAGATGCAAGGGAAGCCATAGCCAAGTATGTTGTGTCATTTGACTACAAGTTGAAACTAAATCCTAATGAGACATCCAAATTAGAACTAGGTGCATTAATCAAGATAGTTATCCTTTTAGGCTAGTGATTTAAAAAAAATAGGCAAAATCATGGATTGGCTGTGAAGACATTAGTTGACACATATAAGTTCTTTAGGCATTTCTCACTTCCTAGTTGCATTGCTATGAATTGAGATTAAAAAAAAATTGAGAATATATTTAGAGAATTTAGTTAATATTGTGAATTTTGTTAGCTTAGACAAGCAATTTCAGAAAATATTTAGAAAATTTAGTTAGTTGAATTAATTTAATTAATTTTGTGAATTCAAATAAATAATTTGAGAAAATATTTAGAAAATTTAGTTATTTGACTTAATTTAGTTGACTTAATTCTATACAAAAATATTTCTACCGGCTACATCTATTGGACCTTCATTGCCACCACTAGCTCCTACTTTTCAGCTGATTTATTGCAGACACTTGTCAGTGATGTTCATTTCCTAGTTACCCCTCTCCCCACTTTCAACCTTCACTACTGCAATTTACTTATTAGTTACAATATTTTTATGGTTACAAAATTGATTGTCACAAAAAAAAAATTATAAGTGACAATAATTTTTTGATATGTTATAAATTTTATTTTGTTAATTTATCATTAAATAATATATGACAATATATTATATTGTTACAAATATATTAAAAATTTGTGACAATTTATTACAATAATGTCACTCATTATTATTATAAAATAAAAAGTAGAACTGTTTTGTGACTGTTTTTAAATGTAATTGAAAATATGTTTGTGACAAGTTAAATTTATCATATAACATGTCTATTATTTAATATTGATACAAATATTTTCATTTTATAGGTGACATGTTTCTATTGTTACCAAAATATATGTAATAGGGTTTTTGTGTCAATTCAAAAATTGTAACAAATAAATTTTAATATCCGTGTCAATTTAAAGTATATGTCACAAAAATGTAATAAAAGTTTCCATTTTTTTTACCCACCTTTATAAAAAAATAAAAAATAAAAAAAGAAATAAATATGGGAAAATCAATTCCATATAATTTTTTTTATTACTATTGAAGTGGTTATGATAATAAATTCACTTACCATTTTTTAAATTACAAAAATGAACTCTGATGAAAAAAAAAAGAACTAAAACATAGAAATAGGATTTATTAAATGTGTTTAATGAAGAATGAATTGTTTATAGAAAAGCACTCGTATTGTTTAAAGAACAACGTATTGATTAAAGAACGTACTGTTTATGTAAGTGTTTAAGGTGTTTGATTACAATTAAAAAATGGAATTAGTTCAAAGTGCTTGATAATTAATAGGATTGAAATTAATTATAAGGATAAGCCTAATACATAAAGATTATATCTATTCTAATTATTATAATAAATTATTAGTCAAGGTAAAGTCCATCTTGTTGTGATAGGAATAAACAAGAACAAATAAATTTTAACCGATGAAATAATAAAGATACCAATTGTTGTTTCAAAGACTTTACTTATTTTAATTTTATTTGTTTCAAAAGGTTCAAGAACGAATATATACGGACTAGAGATAGTCCAACCATCCAATTAAAGAACTGTTACAAATAATGAAGCAACTAATAAGGGTAAATAGGAAGCTGAAAAAGTCCTAGAGGGAGGGTGAATAGGATTATTGAACAAAAATAAAAAAATTAAAAAGATTTGAATAATAATTAAAAAGAAAGTTAAAAAGGAAGAATGATAAACACAAAAATTTAAGGAGTTCAGATTCTCAACACTCCTACGCATTCACCTAACTTATTCCCAAGTTAGGATTTTAAATCACCACAATCCGTTTCCCTATATTGATTTTTATAACTTGAGTTTTAGGCTCAACTCAAACCATACAACTTGAGTTTTTAAGGCTCATTCAAAAACCAATTTACAAGTGTTTTTAAGGCTCACACTAAAACTAAATTTTCAAGTATTTTAATGGCTAAACACTTAAACTAATTCCTTTAAAAGAAAATCTTCCTTCTTGTTCAAAAAAAAAAAAGAAGAATAAAACTTTCTATTCTAACACTCACCAACTCTCACAAGAATATACAATAATAAAATGAATTTTGAAAGAGTTTAGAGAGCTTAATTGAATGCTTAAAAGTATATCATGAATAAATAAGTTTCTTAACCTGAAAACAATCTCCAAAGGTTATATTTATACTTGAGCAATTCAATTATAGTTGTTGGAAGCAATAATTTTGTTCCCAACAAAATCAAAGTCTATTTGAATGAAATTTGAAATTTTGAGCTGCAATTTGTCAGGTCCCAATCAGGATATCATCAGTCCCCATTAGGACGAGCATTGAATAGTCATTTATGAGCCATTGTATTTGAATTTCTGCATTAGGTCGGGATATCAATGTCTCTATCGGGACTATCTTATCTCGGGCAACGTCCTGATCAGGACATTAGATCAAGATCAGTTCTGCCAAAAACTAAATTTTTGCTTGAACTTAATCTACCTTGGTCCCGATCAAGATCATGATAGGACTTGCACTTTTTATGCAATTTAGTCCTTATGTTGAATCCAATTGAGATAGTATTTGTAATGTCTTTCTGAAATGATTTTTCTTTAATAATTCATCATTAATAATTTATCATTATTTTGACTTCCAAATTACTCCTAACTTATACACACTTGAAGCAAACACATTAGTTGCTCAAAATTAAGTTTTTCAAGATTAAAATCAAGAATGATAACTTGCTAAGGTCAAAAATCTCCCTCTTTTTTATTTTGACAAACTTATTTTGAGTTTAATAAAAAATAATATAAAGTGAAGTGTATGATAGATAACAATTGTGATAATAATGATGATATCAAATGAAATAAAATATATTTCTTTATTTCTCCCCCTATGAATATGGACATGATAAGAAATATAAATTTATAATTTGTTCTTCATGACAAAAAAATATATAAAATATATCATGAGATAATTATGGCCTAACATAACAAATGTGTTAAAAACATAATATATATATATATATATATATATATATATATATATATATATATATATATATATATATATATATATATATATATATATATATATATATATATATTTGGCAATATAAAGGAAATAATTTCAAAAATATATGCATATAATGCATCACAAAAATAGTACATATAGCACAACCTCATATGATCATATAGAGCTTAGCTAGCTAATCATACATGATATGTAGCACTTAGCATATTACAAACACAAATACTAAGCACAATTATCAAATATCTTCTTCTCACCCTTTTATTAGAGACAAAAAGAAAAGAGAGAGATATGAAAGTGAAATGAACCTAAAGGGGAAAAAATCCTAAAGGAATTAAAAGATCAAGAACCAAAACAATGAAAAAAAAAAATACACCAAATCTTTATAAAATTCATGGCATATATAAACAAAGTAAGCAAAGCAAGGCCTTTTTATCACATACTATATACGACAAAACTAGTCACACTTACAATGTTACTTATACATGCATGAACAAAATTATGTAAAAATAATATTCAAAAAATTTTCTCTCCCCCTATTTTAAATAGAATAATAAAAAATATTTGATATTAAGGACACACTTTCACATTGGTGTATATTAAAAAAAAAATCTTCCTTTTTAAATGAATTACTAAATATGCATGCAAACTTAAATATTTTCTCCCCTTTTGGCAAAAATAAAAAAGAATTAATATTAGAGGAATTGACATTTTGAAGAAAGGAAAAGTTCATTAATAATGAAAATGCATACAACACAAAGATAAGATATTGAAAATCAACGAAACATAAATAAACAGAAAATAAGCCTAAAAATAAATTAGCAACTAGAGGCTCATATAATAAAAATAAACTAAACAAAAACTTAAAATAAAATAAATGAAAAATACAATAATATCTATTCTAGAGGAGGAGATGAAGGAGGAGGAGGATAGGTGCAAGTATAGCCTTATTACTCATAAATATAATGGATATGTTGAAGATGAGCAATGTTATTATCAATTTGATTAAAACTCACATTGAAATTGGATTTAATTTCATCAAAGCGAGAATTGAAGTTGGATTCCATCAAGGACATGCGTTCAAAGATTTATCCTACCTAAAAAGTTTCATCATTTTAAGCTTGAGCAACTTGACTTGATGTACCTTCACTTCTTGTCCTTTTCCTTAGAGAAGCATTATGAGTTTGTTTTTCTTCCTTAATGTCTTAGCCTTATTATTCTTCCAATTCTTGAAACATAGCCTCAATATTTCTACTTGCTCCAAGGTCATGTTTCCAAATCCAAATTCCATTAATATAAGTGAATTGTTTGAAATTTTTTATAAACTATTCATCAACAAGTATAAGCTTGGTAGAAGGTAGAGGATCAAGATTAATATTGTAGAATTTAGTCAATTTTTGTGACAATTCCACCAATACAAATTGCACCAGTGTTACTATCACTATCTCCATTGTAAAAATCTTCCCAAAGTAATCTTTTCATCATAAAGAAGGCAATAAAGAATGAAAAGATCATCAAGAGAAAGAGCTTCATTGGAAAGAGCTCTACCATTTATAGAATAGGTAATGAAGCGATAAACATACCAAAGTGCTTTAGATTTGATGTGTGAGGCTTTAGTATGTCTGGCAGAGAATTGAGGAGCATTAGAAGCTTTAATTTCATCCTAAAAAGAAGAAGCAAGCTAATGAGGGTTAACTTGAATGTGTCCCTCTTAATAACAACCAAAAAGAGTATCAAACTCTTGATAAGTCATGAAGCAATCTCTTCCTCCCAATTTGAATCTCATGGGGGAGAAAAGAATAATATATGAAGAATTTGTAAAGAAAGGAAAATTTTGATTAAAATGAAAATTCTAATAGGAATAGAATGGTATTTATAAGCAAGAGATTAAGGTTGGAAATAGTTCAAAATTTGAATTTGAATTAAATAGGAACCTAAAAAATCGTTCCTAATTTTGATTGGGGAGTCAAAAGGTTGATAGGATTTGAAATCCTAATACTATCAAGATCAATGTCCCAGTCAGGACATGCTCCTATCCCAGTCAGGAGATGATGTCCTGAGTGATATCCCAATTGGAATATCTGTTTGGGATCAGTTCTGTGTAAAAATAAAAATTGATAGATGATATCCCGATCGGGACATGATCTGATCCCAAACAGGACCAAGTTCATGACAATAAAAGTTTGCAAATTTTTTTACAATTAAGTCCTTGTGAATTTAATTGCATTTATTTTGAATTAACTGAAGATTTTTAGAAGAATTAAATGAGTATATGAAATGAACTCATTTAAGGAAGGATATATTTTGTTAAAAATTAAAATAATTAATTTAATGAAAGTTTCATTAATTAATTATTAATTTTGCAAAATAAAAAGAGTTAAAAAATATTTCACAAAAAAATTTAAAAATAAACATAAAGAAAATTTAAAGAAATCCAAATATTAACATGATTAATAGCAAAATTAATATAAAATCAAGACAGACTAGAACCATTAATCATGTTAAGTTCATGTCTAATGAAATTCAATCTCTCTTCATTGAGAGGTTTAGTGAAGATATTAGTAGGTTGATTATTTGTATTAATAAAATCAAGTGAGATATCACCAATTTGAATATGATCATGCAAAAAATGATGTTGAATGTCTATATGGTTAGTTCTAGAATGTTGAATGGGATTCCTACTAAGATTTATAGCACTTGTACTGTCACATTTAATAGGAATGTGATAAATTTTTATACCATAGTCCAATAATTGTTGTTTTTCCATAAGACCTATGAATAATAAAGACTTGTTACAATATATTCAACTTCAGCAGTGGACAAGGCAACTGAAACTTGTTTCTTACTAAACTAAAAAACTAAACAATGCCCTAACAATTGACAAGTTCTGAAAGTGCTCTTTCTATCTAGTAAACTACCGGCAAAGTTTGCATCAGAATAACTAATCAAGTCAAAGGAAGAAAACCTAGGATACCAAAGTCCTAAATGCATTGTACCATAAAGATATTTGAAATTTCTTTTGATAGCATTCAAATGAGATTCTCTAGGACTTTATTGAAATTTAGCACATAAGCAAGTAGCAAACATAATATCAAGTCTACTAGCAGTTAAGTAAAGAAGGGATTCGATCATACCTCTAAATCAATTTTCATTAACTTATTTGTCATTCTCATCCTTATTGAGTTTGGTTATAGTGCTCATTAGAGTTTTGCTTGTCTTAGCTCCATCCGTGCTAAACTTTCTGATAATGTCTCTTGCATATTTGGTTTGATTGATGAAAAGCCCATATTTGCATTACTTGATTTGTAATCTAAGAAAGAATTTTAGTTCTCCTATTATACTCATCTCAAATTCTCCTTGCATTAGCTTAGAGAATTCCTCACATAAGCAATGGTTAGTAGCACTAAAAATAATATCATCAACATATATTTGAACAATTAATAAATCATGCTTGGATTTCTTTATGAAAAGAGTTGTGTCAACTTTTTCTTTAGAGAACCCTTTCTCTAATAAGAAGTTGCTCAATCTTTCATACCAAGCTCTTAGAGCTTATTTCAATTTATACAATGCTTTTGATAATTTAAAAACATGATTTGAAGAATCAAAATTTTCAAAACCTAGAGGTTGCTCAACATACACCTCCTTTTCAATGAAATATGTAAAAATGCACTTTTAACATCCATTTGATAAAGTTTAAAACCTATGAATGATGCAAATGCAAGTAGCATTCTAATAGCTTCTAATCTTGCAACGGGGCAAAGGTTTCATCATAATCAATGCCTTATTTTTTATTATAATCTTTAGCTGCTAGTCTAGCTTTATTCCTAGTCATTACACCTTGTTCATTCATTTTATTTCTAAACACTCATTTGGTGCCTCTAATAAGATGATGTTTTAGTTTAGGAACCAAGGTCCAAACCTTATTTCTTTCAAATTGTTTTAACTCTTCTTGAATAACATAGACCCAAAATTCATTACTCAATGCATCATCAATATTTTTGGGCTTAATTTAAGAAATGAAGGCTAAATTAATAATAGACTTGAGTTTAGATCTAGTAGTTACCCCTTTTGTAGTGTCACCTATGATGAATTTTTGAGGATGAGCTTTCTTAAATTGCCAATCCTTTGGAAGTTCATCCTTCAAGGTAGATTGAGATGTCTCCTCATTATCCTCCTTAATCGGACCTTCAAGTTCCAAAGGCTTACTCGAATTTTCTTTTTGAGTTTTCATAATCTCATTGTCACCTACAAGATTATCAACACTACAAAACATCCTTTCTAGGATCAAGTGAGTTTGATTCAAAAAATACAACATGCATTGACTCTTCAACTACTAGGGTTCTCTTATTAAAAACTCTATATGTTTTACTAGAAATAGAATAGCCCAGGAAAATTCCTTCATCGGCTTTGGAATCAAATTTCCTAAAATTATCGTTGGTGTTTAATCTAAAGCACTTACATCCAAATACTCTTAGATTTGAGATTTTAGGTTTTCTATTATTCCATAGCTCATAAGATGTTTTATTTAAAATTGGTCTTTTGAAAACTCAGTTTGAAATGTAACAAGGGCTTCTGCCCAAAGGTATAGAGGTAAATTATACTCATGAAGCATTGTTCTAGCCATTTCCACAAGAGTTTTATTTTTCTTTTCAATAATTATATTTTTCCTTTCAACAACCCCATTTTGTTGAGAAGTTCTAGGAGATGAAAATGTATGTGAAATACCATTTTCATTAGAAAAGGTTTTAAAGAATTCATTTTCAAATTCGATTCTGTGTTCACTTCTAATAGATGAAATACAAAATCCTTTTTCTTTTTAAACTCTTTTAGCATAATTTTCAAAAGCTTTAAAAGCAGCATTCTTATGAGCAAGAAAACACACCCAAGTAAATCTAGAGTAGTCATTAACCAATATATATGCATAGTGCATTCCACCGAGACTAGCAACTCTAGTTGGTTCAAATAAATCCATATGTATAAGTTCAAGTAGTTTAAAGGTACACACTACATTTTTTAGTTTAAATGAAGACTTGGATTGTCTTCCCTTTTGATAGGCATCACAAGGTTTATCCTTGGTGAATTCAAGCTTAGGTAAACCAATCATAAGTTCATATTTACAAAGATCATTCAAAAGCTTAAAATTTGCATGTCCTAACCTTCTATGTCATGTCCATATGTCATGGGAAATAAACATTAAGCATTTGATGTCTTTGTTATCAACTTTGTTTAAATCAATAACATAAACATTGTTTATTCTTTCACCACTAAAAATTACTTTGTCTTTATCAAGACTACTAAGAAAGTAATTTCTAGGATAGAAAGTCACCTTATTTCCCATATCACACAATTGACTTATACAAAGTCAATTATTTTAAGACCATTAACAAGCAACACATGATATATAGATAAGGATTAAGGATTACCTATTTCTCCAATGCCCATAATCTTTCTTTTGGCATTGTCTCCAAATGTGACATGTCCTCTATCATTTGCATCAAGCTTATTAAATTGCTAATAATCTCCCATCATGTGCCTTGAACATCCACTATTAAGATACCACTTGCTTGCCATTCTTATGAATTTGAAGCACACCTACACAAAATAATTTAAGTGTTCTTTTGAACCTAAACCTTTCTTGGTATAGGTTGGTTAGTCTCAAGATAATCCAAATGAAGTAAGTTCATGTGTAGTCTTCTATAAAAACACACATTATTGGTATGTCCTTTGATCATGTAATATGAATATATGACATTTTCAAATTTATTTCTCCTATGATGATACATTTTCCTAATGTGTGAAGCATGTCTTTTATGTTGTGTTAGTGTGTGCTTCCTATAACTCTTTTGAGTCATAGTGTGAGACATACATTGACAATGACAATGTGTATTTTGATAAGTTTGTGCAACATGTTTATGTGTATTGTATCATATAGCATGTTTGATATGATTATGTCTAGTGTACATATAAGCATGTTTGGGTTGAGGTGCTCTATTTTGAGCTTTACCTCATTGTGTCATATAAGATTAAGTCTTATGAGACTTCCCTTTATTATTTGACACATGAGACTTATTAGCTTTGAAAGCTTGAGTCTCAATCGATTTTAGAGGTACAATAAATAGAATTGCATAATGCTTTAATAAATTTAATATATGATGATAAAGATGAGGCCATTCCATTTATATATCCAATTCCATGAGTATTTTCGTGAAATTTTTTAGAGTTAAGTAAATTATCTAAACTCTCTTTTCCTCTTTAAAATTTTGATATGGAATTTTTAAGCTTAATTACCTCATTAGAAAGTTTATGATTTTCATCACTAGAATTCTTGAATTACTCTTCCAAAGAATTAGAAGATTTAAATCACTAGCAATTTATCATTTAATTTAACAAGACTACAAAATTCAATTCTCAACTTCTCAAATTCCTTAGTTAAGCTATTTAACTCATGCTTATAGTGCTTATTTCTAGAAAGCAAGCTTTTGCATTTAAGCAAGAGTTTGTTCATAATAGAACTCTCATTATCATCATCATCATCATCATCATCATCATCATTATCATCATATTCATCATAAACACCATATTCATCATAAGAAGAGTTAGAAGTAGATGGTATCACTTTTTCATCTTCAAGAGCCATGAAGCAAAGATTGGCCACTTCTTATTGTTCCTCTTCCTTTTCAGATTCGGAAGAGTCATCCTAAGTAGCTTTGAAGGCCTTCTTCCTATCCTTTGCTCCCTTATTCTTGAATTTGAGTTTGGGGCACTCACTTCGGATATGTCACTGTTTCTTGCGTTCATAGTAAGTAACTTATTTAGTTCTCTTCTTACCATCTCTTTTAAACTTCTTATTAGAGTCCCTTACTCTTGAGAAATTTTTCTTTCTTAAAAAATTTTTGAAGTTCTTAGTGAGCATAGCAATATGACCATCTTCGTCATTGGAATCTTCAACATTTTTATCTTTACTTTCTTCTTGTAAGACCTTCAATGCTATACTCTTTTTCTTTTCTTCTTGTGAGACCTTCAATGTTATGCTCTTTTTCTTTTCTTATTTCTCCTTTTTCTCTTCACCTCTTTGCTTGATTAAGAGCTCATGTGTCAAAAGCATACCAATAAGCACATCAATTGAGAGGGTAGAGAGATTTTGAGTTTCCTCAATTGAAGTGACTTGAGATTTCCAATCCTTTTTAGGTAGGATTCTTAGAATCTTATTATTCATTTCTTCCTTGGAGAAATATTTTCCAAGTTTCTTGAGGGTTGTAAGGAGAGCATTGAGATGGTTTGTCATCTACGTCATTGATTCTTGAGGCGTCATTTCGAAGAGTTCATATTTATACATATGAAGTTGAACCTTTTTGCTTCTTACTTATACATTACCTTCATAATACTTCTCCAAGGTCTCCCACATTTCCGTGGCCGAAATGCAATGTTGAAGCTTGCCTCTTCTTCTTTTATAATGGAAGAGAGTAAAGTAATCATAACTTTCTTTTTTTATAGTTTTCTTCCTTTTAATCATTACTCCAATCACTTTTTAAAAGAGTAATTTATACACCATTAATGATAGTTTTTGGTGGTTGCTAACCTTTGAGAATAACTTCCCAAAGTCTAATAGAATCACAATCTAGATATAATTCCATTTTGAACTTCTAATGAGGAGAATCACTACCATTAAATAACAGTCTAAGTGAAGACATATTTTAAGATTCACTCCCCATGATCTTGTATTCTAGCAATAAAAATCCTATAATTCAAGCTCTAATACCAATTGAAAGAATCCTAGAGGGGGGTGAATAAGACTATCAAACAAAAATAAGAAATTAAAAAAATTTAAATAAGAATTAAAAAGAAAGTTAAGAAGAAAGAATGATGAACACAATAATTTAAAGAGTTTGGATTCTCAACAATCCTAAGTCTCCACCTAACTTATCCCCAAGTTAGGATTTTCAATCACCACAATTAATTTCCCTAGATTAATTTTTATAACTTGAGTTTTAGGCTCAACTCAAACCTTATAACTTGAGTTTTCAAGGCTTACTAAAAAACCAATTTACAAGTGTTTTCAAGGCTCATACTAAAATCGAATTCCTAAGTATTTTAATTGCTAAACACTTAAACCAATTCTTTTAGAATAGAATCTCACTTCTCATTTTCTTAACTCTAGAAAATAGAAGAATAAGAATTTATATTCTAATACTCACCAATTCTCACAAGAGTACACAATAATAAAATGAATTTTAAAAGAGTTTAAAGAGTTTAATTAAATGCTTGAAAGTATATAATGAATAAACAAGTTTCTTAACCTCAAAATAATCTTCAGAGGTTATATTTATACTTGAGCAATTTCAATTATAGCTGTTGGAAGCAATAATTTCATTCCCAACAAAATCAAAGTCCATTTGAATAAAATTTGGATTTTTGAGCTGCAATTTGTCAGGTCCTAATTGGGATATCATCAGTCTTGGTCAGGACGAGCATTGAATAGCTGTTACAAGCCATTATATTTGAATTTATGCATTGGTCCTAGTCGCGATATCAATGTCCTGGTTAGGACATTGGATCAAGATCAGTTCTACCAAAAATTGAATTTTTGCTTGAACTAATCTACCCTAGTCCTGGTTGGGACCATGACATGATTTGCACTTTTTGTGCAATTTAGTCCCTGTGTTGAGTCCGATCGAGATAGTGCTTGTGATGTCTTTTTGAAATAATTTTTCTTTGATAGTTCATCATTATTTTGACTTTCAAATTACTCCTAACTTATATACGTTTGAAGCAAACACATTAGTTGTTCAAAATTAATTTGTTAATATCAAAATCAAGATTGATAACTTGCTAAGGTCAACAGAAGCAATATAAAATAAACCAAATTTGATACTTGAATATTCAGTTTGATAACTTGCTACTAATTCTTCTTAAGCTTTTGGTAAATCAAAAGGTAATCTCTCACATTCTGCTAGAGAAGAAATTAAAAAAAAATGATAAATTCTATAGGTTGACACCACAAATTCCACCCCTAAAAACCATATTTTGATTGTGCCTCAACTATATCAAATGTACTTGAATTGTTAGATAATCATAGTCAGTGAGGAACAATATCACCATTTTTGTTCAATAAGATACCAAAGTGGATGATTGACTCATTCCATACTAGAAATAATCATAGGAACTAGATCTGTTCTATATATGATAAGTATCAATACACAATGGGGGGTTGATTCTATTTTATATGATCCATTTCCTCATGAATTTATTTTGAATTGGGATTTTTTGGCTAAACTTTATCCTAGTTTTGCTAAAGGAGCAAAACTTGTTGACGGAAGTCTTCTTTCTCAACATTGATGAAGTTTATATTTTTATGTCTTTTGTAGTTGTATTTTATTTTTGTATTTTTGTAGTTGTATTTTATTCTTATATTTGTATCTTGTAAGATCGTATAAGGCCAAAGCCCCTTAGCGGATTTGAACCGATGACTTAAGTCTTACCATGACATTACTCTACACTGAGTTAAAAGGGCCCATTTGATATTTGACTCAATTCCTAAATGAGTTACTATGCAGATAATATAGATCTATAGTTCCAGCCAACAATTTCATTAGATATCTTACAACTAGAATCCCTCTTTTTTCCAATCCAATTCCTCCACCACTACGAACCCCAATTAGATTCAAATATGAATGAGGACTGTAATTATAACGGTTCTAAAATAACAAAATTCCTTATTAGGTAAGTTTCGATTCATACGAAAGGAATAACGATCTTGGTATTGTCTTAGAGAGAGGTTCAATATAAATTCTAATTGTCTTATTTAATTTTGAATTATTTATTTTCATTTATTTTTATTGATTCCTGTACTTAAAAAATATGTATTGTTTAATTTCTTTTAATATTGTATTTTCTTGGGTGTTTATTGTTTAACAGCTACGTAGATTATTATATGGCATGATAAAGTCTGCAACTGTGATTTTGGCCTACGTTGTTCCATGCTTTTTAGTTCAGCAACCTGATGCTCATTAATCTATAATTGTTAGCACTGAAACATGTGTGTCTGCATACTATTTTAAAATTTCTAATTTTTCTTATTTTTAACTGTTCATAATTGCAAAAACTAACAACAATTTTCTCACAAAAGGCAACTTGCAGTATCATGGAGGAACCAATTTCACAAGAACAGGCTCTGCATTTTCAACAACAACTTAATATGTGATCAAGCCCCACTTGATGAATATGGTATATAGTTCTAAAAATTCTACAACATCACACTAATATATAGAATACAATTTTAGACTATTTATTTGATGAATTTAGGTTTAATTATGAAGCCTAAATTGGGTCGTCTTGAGGAGCTACATGTGCAGATAAAGTCATGCTGCAATATTATAGTTAGAGGAACACAACATATTTTTCCTTTGGGTCAACTACAACAAGTAAGCAAATTAAAGAATTCCTGATTACTTATGTCTAAAATGTTATCATTAGATTTATTTTAAGCAAAACGCACATTTTACTGTTGAAAATATTGAATACTATGAGTGCAATAAATTAAATGCAATTATATATATGGCCAGAGAGTTGATTTTTATGAAGGTAATATCGGTATGACGATCGAAGAATGTTTTAGCTGATATTGTTGCTGGTTGCATCAGATAACTACCAAAACAAGAAGTATGCGGATTTCCCTAAAGAATTTTTATTTAATGTATGCGTATGTTAATCCATTGTTCAATTTCTCATTGATAATAATTTTATTATTACAGCTTAATAAATTGCATAGGGACACATATAATTATAATTAAATTATAATTGTGAGAATTGTTATTGTATTATTTGCAGATAATTATAGGCAAAAAAATGCCTGAGTGCATGGATGGTGTTTGAAGGACAGTTAAACACGTATGGGTCTACAAATTAGAGCCAGCAAGCAACTTGGAATCAATTAAAAATATTGAGATATAATGCACATTAGTAAAAGTACTTTTTGTATATAGTTCATCATTATTTAACGCTCAAATGTTGAACAATTATTTTTTTATTTAAAATGAATAAAATTTCTTGGTTTGTTTTTTTTAAATTTTACAATCATTTTTTATGCAACAACATTTATATATGTGCATATATATTTAGGAAAAAAAATTTGTTTATTTTATTGTTAGAAATTATGTAATTGGTGATAAAAATAAATAAAATTAAAAAGATTTTATCGGTAATTAATTGTGATAATAAAATTATATCACTGAATTAAATATAATGATATTAATTATATTTTATGCTACTTTTTTGTTGTCAATAATTATATTTTATGTGTTACTTTTTTTTTGTCACTGATTATAATTTTTTGTCATTTTTTATTTGTCACTGATTATATTTTGTCATTATTTCATGTCACTAATTATAGATTTTTTATCATTTCTTTTTGTCACCGAATATAATTCGTTTCACTTTTTATTTTTACAAATTATATTTTTGGTCTAATTTTTATTATCAATAAATAAATATTTTTGTATCACTTTTTATTGTCATTGTCTCATATCATGAATTAAAGTTTTTGTGTCATTTTTGTGACAATAAATTATTAAAGTGACATATAAAATTGTCACTGTTATGAATGTAAATGAACAATATATTGCTTGTGAGAAAATAGTTCTCAAATAGTGAAAATAAAATCTCTATATAAAGATATTGAAATTTATTAATGAGAAGGTTAAGAAGAAAAAAGGATAGATTACTCTCCAAATTCTTTCAATATTATTGTTCACCAAATTTTCTCAAAACTCTCTCTAAATTCTCTTAATATTATTCTACTATAAAATATTTTTCTTCTAATTAAATATTACTAAATTTAAGTTTAGTTCTATAACAAAATAAACAATTCAATTCTTATTTCACAACACGTTATCAGTATGAAAAGCTATCAATCAAAACAATAAGATACATATTTCTTAATATTTAATATTTATGAATATATTATTTGATTATATATTATCAAGAATGACTATGCCTCCTACTAATTTATATATATTCATATTTATATTTATTTCTTCAATCTAACTTAATATTAATTGTTTTTTTATTTTGTTTTACTAAATACACCATTGATGCAAATATTACTAGAAATTGTTCTAACTTTATGGATGGCTATGCCTCCTACCAATTTATATTTATGCACATTTATTTTTTTTATTATTTATGTTAATAAAAGGTTGTATCCCATTTTATATTAATGAACGGTTTTGTCCATATTTATACATATCGTTATGTTAACTCACTTGCTATAAATAATCATATCAACATTATTTATTGATTTTATTTTATATAATTTATTTCTCAATATATTATATTAAAAAAAAAATTCTAACGGCTATATTTTTATTACCAACGGTAATATAACGGTAAAAAACGACTATATTTTTCATTATAAATAGACGAGCTATAAATTTTATTTATTCACACAAATTCATATATTTTCTCTTTCTCTCTTTACTCTAAATTGTAAACATGATTTGGTATATTTATATTTGTGTTTTGATCATGACTATTATAATAGTTTTAGGAATAATTCATATGGAAGATGATTTTCTATTTGATATAATTTTAAGTATTATTGTATCATTTTTTGTACCGCTATTATTTCTTGCAATATTCATTAATGATATAATTAATTAGTAAATTCTGATTATGTTTGATTTTTTTTAGTAGTCATCAAATTTATGAATTCTAATTGAGTTATATTTTTTTATTAGTTATCATAATGACAAATCTAGCAAAGCTTGAGTTCGTTGCTCTTGACATCACGGGAAAAAATTATATGTCTTGGATTATAGATGTAGAAATGCATTTTCAATCAATGGGTTAATTAATACCATAAAAGAAAATAATAACACCTCATTACAAGATAAGGCTAAGTCTATAATTTTTCTCCGTCGTCATCTTAATGAAGGATTAAAATGTGAATATTTGACTGTCAAAGATCCAAGTGTTCTTTGGAAGGATCTAAAAGACAGATATGATCATCAAAGAGATGTAATACTACCAATAGTCACTGATGAATGGAAAGCTTTACGCTTTCAAGATTTCAAAAAAGTGAGTAACTATAATTCTGCAATATTCATAATAGTATCACAATTAAAATTCTATGGATAGACAGTCACAGACGAGGATATGCTGGAGAAAACTTACTCCACATTTCATGCATCAAATGTTACACTGCAACAACAATATAGGATGCAAAGATTTAAAAAATATTATGAACTAATTTCATGTCTACTGGTAGCTGAGAAAAATAATGAACTCTTGATGAAAAATCATCAGTCCCGTCCCACTGGCTCAGTAGCATTTCCAGAAGCAAATGCTACAAATTATTCTAGATATAAAAATTACAATAGCCATGGACATGGGAGAGGTAAAGGTCGTGGACATGGAAGAGGTCAATTCTTTGGCCGTGGTCGTGGAAATAAATATAATAATACTCCACAACAAACTCAGATTCAACCTCAAAAGAAGTTAAAATCAGTCATCAGTGGTGTTCAAGAAAGGCCCCAACATAAGTTTGAAACTGTGTGTTTCAGATGTGGTAGTAAAGGACACTGGTCACGAGTTTGTCGTACACCACCACATCTTTGCCAACTTTATAAAACATCATTGAAAGGCAAAGAAAAGGAAATAAACTTTAATGAGCATCATACTCCTGTTAATGATACAACTCATCTAGATGATTTTGATTTTACTGATGATTTTACTGACAATGGAAATTGAGACAACTATAATTTTAAGTATATTGTTATTACCTATTTTATTTTCAATTCTAAAAAATATGTTATTGTTATGTATGTTATTTTCAAATTAAATAAAATGTCCTACTTTACAATTATTTTATGTTTTTGCCTTAATTGATTAATTATGTGTTTATTTATTTTGAAGTTTAATATGGATTGTACTTAACATAAAGACAATATTGGAGATCTCTGCATACCAGATAGTGGTACTACACATACTATCTTGAAAAATAGAGATTATTCCTCTGAAATAAAGCCTACAAAGGTAGTTGTAAAAATAATATCAGGTCCTATAGATCTGATTGAAGGAATTGGCAAAGCTAAATTTATGTTACCAAATGGAAAAAAATTTATAATTGATGAAGCATTATTTTCACTAAAATCAACAAGAAATTTATTGAGTTTTGATGACATATATCGAAATGGGTGTGATACCTAATCCATTACTATAAATGGTAATAAATATTTAAATATAGTTTCCTATGAATTAGGAAAAATACAAGTATTGGAAAGATTGTCAAAACTCCCTACTGGATTACATTACACGTATATACATGTAATTGAATCACATATGATAGTAAAAGAAAAATCTTATAATCCTTCAATAATAAATTTATGGCATGACAGTTTAGGTCATCCTAGATCAGTAATGATGTGAAGGATAATTGAGAATTCACATAGGCATCCATTGAAGGGGCAAAGAATTCCTTAATCAAATGAAATGTCATGTACAACTTATTCTCTCGGAAAATTAATCTTGAGACCTTCACCATCTAAAATTCAGAATGAATCACCTATGTTTCTTCAAAGAATTCAAGGTGATATATGTAGGCCAATTCACCCACCATGTGGACCATTCAGATATTTTATAGTATTAATTGATGCATCTAGTAGATGGTCATATGTTTGTCTATTGTCAACTCGTAATATTGCATTTGCAAGGTTGCTTGCTGAAATTATTAAATTACGAGCACAATTCCTTGATTATATAATTAAGAGGGTAAGACTTGATAATGCTAGTGAATTTACATCTCAAGCATTCAATGATTATTGTATGTCTGCTGGGATCATTGTTGAGCATCCTGTTGCCCATATACATACTCAAAATGATTTAGCTGAATCATTGATTAAACGCCTTTAGTTTATTGCTAGACTATTAATAATGAGAACAAAGCTTCCCATTTCAGTTTGGGGTCATGCAATCCTACATGCTGCTTCATTAATTCGCATCAGACCTAATGCATATCATAAATACTCCCCACTACAATTGGCATTTGGTCAAGAGCCAAATATTTCTCATCTCAGAATTTTTGGTTGTGCAATATATGTACCCATTGCACCACCTCAGCGTATAAAAATGGATCCTCAACGAAGATTGAGAATTTATGTTGGATTTGAAACACCCTCAATTATTAGATATCTTGAACCTTTAACTGGTGATGTTTTTACAACAAGTTTTGCTGATTGCCAATTTAATGAGGTTGTTTTCCTAACATTAGGAAAAAGGGAGAAAGAAGGAAAAAGGGATATTTCATAGAATGAACCATCATTATTGCATCTGGATCCTCACACAAAATAATATGAATTAGAAGTGTAAAAGATTGTGCACTTACAAGCAATTGCAAATCAATTGCCAGATGCATTTACTGATACAAAAAGAGTGACTAAATCATATATACCAACAGCCAATGCTCCTGCTCATATTGAAATTCCAGAAATAAAACCTGAGAGTAAAGACACTCATGAGTCTAAAACACGTCAAAAGCGTGGAAGACCAGTTAGTTCTAAGGATAAAAATCCTCAAAAGAAAAAGGGAGTAGATAATTATATTAATAGCAAGGAAAATATCCCTGAAGAAATAGAAAATAAAGAAATTCATGAAACATTTTCATATACTGTTGCATGTGAAATCATAAATGACAAAGATGATCCTGAACCAAAATCAGTCATGGAATGTCAAAATAGGCATGATTGGATAAAATGGAAAGATGTTATGCAGGCTGAATTGGACTCACTAAACAAGCGAAATATTTTTGGGCCAATTATTCCTATGCCTAAAACTGTGAAACCTGTAGGATACAAGTGGGTCTTTGTACGAAAGAGAAATGAGAAAAATGACATAATAAGGTACAAAGCTAGACTTGTAGCTTAAGGTTTTTCATAAAGGCCAGGAATTGATTATGATGAAACGTATTCTCTTGTTATGGATGCAATTACGTTCAGGTATCTGATTAGCCTAGTAGTTTCTAAGAAATTAGAAATGCTTCTTATAGATGTTGTGACTGCTTATTTGTACGGATCACTTGATAGTGATATTTATATGAAAATCCCTGAAGGATTTAAAATGCCTGAAGCATTAAGTACAAAATCCAAAGAAATGTATTCGATCAAGCTCCAAAGATCTTTATATGGGCTAAAACAGTCTGGGCATATGTGGTATAATCGTTTAAGCGATTATTTGATTAATAAAGGATATATAAGTAATATTATCTGCCCATGCATTTTTATTAAGAAAACAATATCCGGATTTGTGATTATAGCTGTATATGTTGATGATTTGAATATCATTAGAACAGAAAATGAGATCCATGAAGCAATAGTATACTTAAAGGAAGAATTTAAAATGAAAGATCTTGGAAAAACCAAGTATTGTCTTGGTTTACAAATTGAGCAAATGCACAATGGGATATTTGTGCATCAATCAAATTACAAAGAAAAGATCTTGAAACGCTTTAATATGGATAAAGCAAATCCTTTAAGTACTCCAATAGTCGTTAGATCACTTAATATTAAGACTGATCCATTTCGACCCTGTGAAGAAAATGAAGAAATTTTTGGTCCTAAATTTCTATATCTCAGTGCCATTGGAGCTCTAATGTATCTTGTTATTTGTACTAGACCTGACATTTCTTTTGCAGTCAATTTATTAGCAAGGTTTTAACGAGGCAATTGCAAAATATTGTTATTCAAGGGGGAGTATTATGAATGTGAATGAACAATACATTGTTTGTGAATGAATAATATATTGCTTTGAACAATACATTGTTTGTGAATGAACAATATATTGCTTGTGAGAGAATAATTCTCAAATAGTGAAAAGAAAATCTCTATATAAAGAGATTGAAATTCATTAATGAGAAGGTTAAGAAGAAAAAAGGATAGATTACTCTCCAAATTCTTTCAATATTATTGTTCACCAAATTCTCTCAAAACTCTCTCTAAATTCTCTTAATATCATTCTATTATAAAATATTTTTCTTCTAATTAAATACTACTAAATTCGAGTTTAGTTCTATAACAAAATAAGCAATTCAATTCTTATTTTACAACAGTCACTAATATAATATTGATTAGTTAGTATAATTAATGTGACAACCAATAATATCACTTTTGCAATAATAAATTAGATTGTCAGCAAAAAATAGTATTGTATTTATGACAATATAATTTTTATGTGACAATTTTAATTTAATTGTTACAATATATGTTGTCACAAATAATTTTTTTTGTGACAATCAATTTATCGTCATAAAAAATGTTATTTGTAACAATTTTTTATTAACACATTTTACAAATAGACTTTTTGTAACGGAGTTTTACGTGTCAACTCCGTGATTATTTTTTATTATCACAGTTAATATATTGTGACAATTGTACAATATTTGTGATAATTTTTATTGTAACAAATGAGTTATTTTGTTGTAGTTCTCAACCTACTCCTTCTGAGCCTACTACTTCTTAGCCTTCACCTTCCACTTCTCATCCCATATATATATATATATATATACACACACACACACATTGATTGTATGGGAGATTACCAAACTTTACACTAAATTTCATTTTATTTTTGTAACTTTTATTTGCATTTTTTGGTTACAAAATATTAATTTTAAATATACAAAAATGTCACCCAAAATAATTCTAGGTAATTTAGATGGCGTGGCATACCAAAGGTACGTCACAGTCCAACTCAACAAAAACTACTGTGTCATACTCTTATGACACATTCTTCATAAGATTGTTAACCATATTTTTACTTTACTGTTTTACACTCAATTTTATAAAATTGTCGTTAATTGTCTTATACGAATTATGACATGACAGTGTGACATGATAACTTTTTTTGAGTTGGACTATGATATGACAACTTCAATGTGCCACATCATCTAAATTAGTCAAAATTATTTTGGTTAACTTTCTTATATAATTAAAATCAATGTTTTATGATAAAAAAAGACACAAATTGAAGTTATGGAACCAAAAATAAAAATTTAATATAAAATTTGGCAACCTTTGGTACAATTTACCTGGATATATATGTACATATTATTGGTTTAAGTCCAAAGAGGGACGCATCTACCGTCTGTGAGACTTAGTAAAACAAGTCGCTATATGGTTGGAGAAAGAAGGAAGTAAATCCAAACAACGTTAGATAGAATACACGGGATAAGTAGTGAGCCCATTGGCTGACACTCAAGTGAAAAGAGAAGTCTGCTAAGGTCGAAACCAACCGTCTAAGTGAGACTAGAGGTCTAGGCATTAATGTCACTAAGCATACTGGTAACTCCCATGACATAGTTAACCAGGTCATAGCGTTTTTAAGACATTTAATAATGTTTATAATTTTTTGTATTAATTTCATGCTATCACATTATCAGTAACTAACAACCTTTTTTTTCAAACTACGTTGTTAGAGTGGGAGTCCATGCCTTGATAGATATTCAAGAGGACTTATACAAAAAAGGATGGGTCCTTATTAATAGTCGATTATATAAACTTAATTTAAGTTAATTAAAATTTCATTATCAAATTATTTGGTCAACCCGATATAACTTTTTTTTTAATTGGTTATAAGATAAGATCACAGAGATGATCGAGGTTGCAACACAATCAATTAATGATGGGTCGCAGCTATCTACAGTGCATATAATGAGTCTCTATGTTAAGGTTGTAGGTGGCAAGAAGAAGTGGAGCATCTACTGTCATGACCCAAACCAAGGAGCCATAACCGGCGCTAGGGAACGAGAATTTTTTTGAATCTGGAACTTGTAGCAAGCCTTAAAATAAAAACACATGCAAACATAATACAAAAATATGTCAAAATTAAAACTTTAATTAATATAAAAATAATTATTATATCATATCATAATAAAAATAACTTCATACAATATTCGAATACAATATCTCTAATTATACAACACACTACTAATACAATAACACTACTATTGTTGTGATTACTAAAATACGAGAAGACTACAGTTTAGTATTTACATAAACCAGTCAGAGAGGAAAGAGTCTAGCGAAGAGTACTACGGGGAAGGTCTGATGTAGATCTTAAAAAAAATATTGATGAGAGTTAGACCTCATTGAGTGAATTATTATAATGTTTATACATGCAACCTAAAGTCATATACAATCAAGCATCAATATAATAATATACATATACATGCATTTTATACAGATGCTAAAATCCACTTTTATATAATAATAAATGCAGAAAAATTTATTTTGGTTGAAGGATTGGAGCAGAACCCTAAAATATTAGGCAACCTCAATCATTGAATCTCACTAGCCAACAAACTCACTTAATTCTAAAATATTTCTCTTTTCCATTTTTGGATAGTAGACTAGCCCCAAGACACTAAGTCAACCAAACTCTTGTAGTCTTACTGTCAGTGTGATTGGTCCCGAAACACTAAGTCAACCGAGCTTCCGTAATAACACCACTCACTCACATCAACCTCAAAAAAATCAATTAATCAAGTTTCACATCAATAATTTCATAATATCAAATCCTAAATCTAATGCACTGATACGTACACAATCCTAATACAGTCCACTAGGTAGCACATTCTACTATTATCCTTCAAATAAATCTTATAATTATTAAAAATAATAAAATGCATAATTTAAACATGATAGCATCCATTTTTAAAAAAGAATACCAATTATATACCTAATATACACTGAATATATTCTAAAGATATACCAAAAATACCAAACATATACCAAACATATATCAAACATATACCAAAGATATACCAAATATATATATATATATATATATATATATAATCATTTAATAAAGTAAATCATTTTTAAATGCATTATAAAAATTATGGATGCTCACAAATATGTATTCTACATGTAATGCATATATAAGATAATAACTCATAGTTGTGCGCTCCTCTAAAAAAGATAAACTGGACTGGTCAAGTAGGCCTCGGTCTCAGTGCAACTATAGAAAATAAATAAATAATAATATTAGAATTGAAATCCTAATTTCATTCTTCTAGGAATACTAAGGACAACTTGATCTAAGACACGACTCAATCAAAAATTAAAAACTTAGAATCGACCGATATCACGTTCTACGAGAATTCTATCAAAAATTTGATAAAGTCTCATCTGTAAAACGGACATCTCTCTACTAAAAGTAAAGCCGATCATGCACGCAAACACACTTTAATATTCACAATAGCACAACTTCTCAAGTTAGGTCCACAAACTACATAAATTGCCCAATTGAGAACCAAAATACATAAAAATCAATAATTTAATAATAAATATTAAAAATCATTAAAATCCATAAAAATCAATACAATTTATTTGAATAACAAAAACACTAAAGATAATTTATTTTCAAATCAATTTAATAAAATCTCAAATAGAGTTAAATAATGTTAGTAAAATTCCATTTTTCAAATACTCAAAATTAAACATCATAAAGTTCAATTAATTATTTAAATTACTCAATTATATTATAAAAATAGCTAAAAATCCATTTAATCATAAAAAAAATTAAAAAATTATTATTCGAATATATTTTCAGAAATTCTTATTAATTAGCTAAAAATAGTAACTAACTCATAAAAATTATTTTAATACTATTTATTATTAAAAAATTATCCAAAACAAACTAATTAACAATAATTTCAATTAAAATACAAAATTTACTAATTTATCCAAAAATTATCATAATAATAAATATATTCTGAAAATTAACCGAAATTACTATAAATTAGTAAAAAATTATTTTCTAATTTCTAAAGCTTATTATTTATGTTAAATATACTAATTAGCATTATTTTCAATAAAAATCATATAATTAATAAAATTCACCGTATTTTTCAAAAATACAATTTTTACACATAAACTATATAAATTCATAATAAAAAATCTAAAATTAATTTCACCAAATTTTCTTCACTAACTATAATCCAAATAATTTAACAAATTTACTAAAAATATAAAAAAATTTCGGCGAGAGTCACCGGAACAGTGACTTACCAAAAAACCAAAACACCAAAATTCAAATAAGTTAGAAAAATCAAACAAAAATATATATATGAGTAGCTCTATATACACATAACAACATTTCTAATGGAATTTAGAAAGAATCACACAAAGTCAAAATTACCATTTATGCCCCCGACTCCTCTTCACCATCTCCGGTCGCCCTCCTCGCCAACCCACCATCTGTCACGCCGTTTTCTTCCTGTTGGTGTGCCTCCCGGCATGTCACCTTTGCCCAAAGCCATCCCTACCACCTGCAGCAGCCGTTTCCAGTGTCGGAGGAGTTTGTTTTGGCTGGAAAGTCGAAATTTCAAGCTAACATCGATCGATGTGATTTCGGCCATCGTTTTCGACACCGCCGGTCTCTATCTTCTCCTTGAGCTCCGGTGAGTGTGATTCCAAGTTTTGTTTCACTTAAAATGGTCTAGATTTGCCTAGGTTTTGATTTTTCAATTTTGGCCTATTAGGGTTCTTGATTTTTTTGAGCTTTAATTTGATTGATTCATGAAAAATTCCTTCACAAACTTTGATCCTAGTAGTTTAATCTTCATGCTGGAATTTTTGTGGAATTTTTGGAATTTATTTTGATTTTTGGGTATTTTTTATTATTTTCTAATTTTTGAAAATTAATTAATTAAATTATGAAATTGTATTTTATGGTAATTATAGGTGTTGAAATGAACTATAGAAATTTATTTGTAATTTTTGTGAATTTTTATGTATTTATTTAGTTTATGTAATTTTGAAAAATAGGGTTAATTATGTGTTAAATTTAAATTAATTAGTTAATTGAGTTTATTTAGTGATATTATTGAAATATATGTTGAGAAAATTAATTTTGTGAAATTATATTATTTTTGGTAAATTTTTGGATTAATTTTAGTATATTTATATATATAGGGGTATTTTGGTAATTTTACACTAAATTAGCTAAAAATGTAATTAAATTGGTTTTGATAGTTATTTAGGGTATACAAATGATTTCTACAAATCATTTAGTATTTTTAATTAATTAAAACTATTTTTCATAAATTATTTTCAATTATATATATAATATATGATTTTTCTAATAAAATGAGTTTTTATTGGTTTTTAATGTATTTTAGGGTTAATTACGTAATTTATACTTATTAAACGTGTTTTTAGTATATAAGGGTATTTCGGTATTTTTGTAAATATTTTGTGAATTGTGAACCTCGGTCGGTGATTTGTAGTTTGGGGTCCAACTGAGGGATTGTGGTTGTGTTTTGTGTGTATTTCGAAGTGTGTTTCTTTACAGGACCAGCTCTACTCTTTGAGTCGAGAGATGTCCATTTTACAGGGGAGGTTCTGTCGAATTTTCGATAGAATTCTCGTAAAACGTCATAACCGGTCGAATTCTAGTTTAATTCTGTTTCTAGTAATCTAGATCGAGTCTTTAGAACTTCTGTTAGATTTATTCTGATTCCTATCGTTATCTGTTTGTTTAGTTGCACTGAGATCGAGGCCTAATGGACCAGGCCCATCGAATCCATCTCGTGGAGCGCAATAAATAGTGAGTTGCTATTTTATATATATATGCTCTAGGGTGTATGATTTTAGAAATATATGTGTTATTTTGATTAAATATGCATAATGATTTAATTAGTACTTAAGTTTATTTTTAGTTTATTTTTTTATTTATTTTTGGTATATTTTAAACTATATGCATGTTTTATTAATGAATTATGTTTAAAATATTTTTGAATATATTTCTAGTTTATTTGTAATTTAATCGGATTTATTTGACGTATATATACTCGAAATATACTTGGTTTACTTTTGATGTATTTCTAGTATATATATGGTTCATGTTGCTATTTTATTTAAATTCATGCATCATTTATTTTGAAGAATGTATGTTTTATAATTTAATGAAGGATATCAATAGAACGTGCTACCTAGTGGGCAACACTAGGATCGAGTACATACCGGTACGCCAATATTATTTAGGCTATATTATTAACCTGTTTAAGGATATTGATTGGATATGATTAATTAATGTCTGAGGTATGATTTGGTAGTGTGATTGCTGGAGCTCGGTTGACCAAGTGTCTCGGGGCCAATCACACTGACAGTCAGACTGCTGGAGCTCGGTTGACTTAGTGTCTCGGGGTCAGTCTACTGTCCAAATGGATCAAGTGAATATATTTGGAATAAGTGAGCCTGTATGGCTAGAGTGTTGTCTAACACTGTTTTGAGGTTGTAATTTTCTAGGGTTCTATTTGACCCTTCAAAAACAATGATTTTAAATAAAAATATATAAAATGATTTTTATTGCATCTGTGTGTAATTGCTTGTATATATTTATTATATATATACTATTGATTGTGTGCATTGTCATTTAGTATGCATGTATATATATTATAGTAATTCACTCAGTGAGGTCTGACTCCCCTCCGTTGACTATTTTTCAGGAGAGTCATCTTCATCAGACCTCAGTAGCAGACCCTTACGCCGGATTTCTTCTACTCCGGCTTCATTATGTAAACTACTTACTTGAGTTTTATTTTTATTAATCTAGACACTGCAGTAGTTGTAAGATTATTAAAAAGATATTGTATTATATTTGTGTGAGTTATGTATTTTAAATATTTGAATTAGATTTGTATTAAAGATTTATTTATATATATGGATGAGGATATTGATTTAAATTTATTTGGTGGAAATATTATTTTTGATATTTATGATTTTATTCCGCAGCATAATATTTTACTTAATTGTGTTGTTATTATTACTATTGCATGATTTTATTTTATTTTAAGACTTGCTACGGGTTTGGGATTCGAAAGAATTCCCGTTCCCTAGCGCCGATCATGACCCCTATTTTGGGTCATGACAATTATAAAATAATTACTAACACTAAATTTAATTAAATTACTCAAAATAATCATAATTTATACAAATTTAAAATATTTATTAATACTGCACATCTCAAAATTAATTTAATAATTTATAAATATCAGGTTATAACATCTACGAACTTAGATCACACGCTTCTGCTCTCTACCCCAACTCTTTGGGTAGCACTAGCACATCGACATCTTGCACCTACCCCACCATCTGATGATTGTGTACTTTATTCAATTCAGCAGTAATTGGATGAATAGTAGACTGCTCAGATGCTTTAACATGAGCAGGAGTAGGAGAAGCTGCATGAGAGAGAGTATAGAATGATAGAGGCTAAGTGTGAGTGAGTCTCCAACATTTCAAGCGAGTTGAGCAAGAGTAGAAGGCGATTTAATTGTACAGGAGGATATCAAATTTCACACTAAAATTCATTTTGATTCTATAACTTTAATTTATATCTTTTTTGTTATAAAACATTAATTTTAATTATACAGAGAAGTCACCCAAATCATTCCAACTAATTTAAACAACGTTATACACTAGAGTTACTACATTACAATCCAAATCAACAAAACATTGTCATGTCATACTACTACATTAATGTTGTACACTAGAGTTACTATATTACTGTCCAAATCAACAAAAATTGCCTTGTTATACCACGATATCACCTTTTTCATAAGATTGTTAACCATATTTTTACTTTACTTTTTTCCCCTTTTTACGCCCAATCTTATAAAACTATGACTAACAATCATATGAAGAAGGTGACGTAGTAGTATTATATGATAATTTTTATTGAGTTGGAGTACAACATGGTAACTTCAATATGCCACATCAAGTAAATTAGTTATAATTATTTTTGGTGACTTTTTTATGTAATTAAAATTAGTGTTTTGTAACTAAAAAGATACAAATTACAAATTAAAGTTATGAAACTAAAATGAAATTTAATGTAAAGTTTGATAACCTCATATACAATTTACCTAGTCGGAGACTATGCATCATATACAGTGAGAGTGGAGGTCAATGATGAGAGATATACAAATCAACTTTCTTTCCATGGATCATCATCATGTGGTGCTATAGTAGACGAATGACGATTTCATCTGATTGATCGACAAGCTTTGTGATACATTAGTGATCATGTATTTTTTTTAACTACCTCTTGATATATTTACAGTAATGTATAGTAAGATTAGTAAGATTTTTGGAATATATATATAATTTCATTCTATGGTGATGTAGAAAAAGTAAAACAAAAGTAACTAAAAAACCAAGTAACCATAGAATTTCCTTATAATCTAATAACTAAAAAAATAATATTAAAAAAATTAAATTTCGAGAATCAAAGATCAATAAATCCGTCGCTAATCCATCACAAATATTAATAATTTATTGTTTATAATTAAAGTTAGTGACAAATTAAAATAACTGTCGCTAATTTGTATAAAAATTAATGACGAATATCAGATATTCGAGGACCAAAAAGTAACAACAAATTTTTTTCCATTATTAAATTTGCTAGTCGTTAATTTTTGCAATGGATTATATATTCTATTGCTACTTTTGTTAGACCCTAATTTTACCTAATCCCTCTCAAATGTTTATAACGACGGATTAATGATGGATTTAGGCGTTGCTAATTTTCCTTTTTTTGTATTATTTATTTTAAAAAACTTGTATTTTTACTAATAAAAATATATTAAAAATTTTAAGAAATAAAACAAATATAAACAATCCGCACAACGTGCAAATACACACTTAGTTTAATTATATGCCTTGGGTAATTAGATATTTGTTTTAGTTTTAATTTGGAGAATATATTTTTATAAACATTAAATTTTAAGATTTTTATTTAAAAAATAATTATTTTAGCAAAATTGGAACTTCTCATTTGTAAACTTTGACTTTATTAGACTTTTTGTCCTAATTTTAAATTGGATAATTTCATCTTTTCATTTTGACTATAAAGTTTTTAAACCTACAAAATATTTTTTAAAAAATTTTTCTTGAATTTTAAAAACTTTTCAATCATGTGACATATATTTCAAAAAAACCAATTTTATTCATTGATATAAATAGCAAACTGACATTTGACCTAAATTTTGATTTAAAAAGTTGAAAAAAAATTATTCATCAATTATTGTAAAGATTTTGGTTTAGAAATTTAAAAAATTTTAATTTAACCGTTAAAAATCAAATTTTGAGTCAATTATTAATTTTCTATATATATATTAATAAATAAAATTAATATTTTTTAAAATGTATATCACTTAATTATAAAAATTTAAAATTTTTTTAAAATTTATGGTGTAGATTTAAAATTTTTTAAAACTTTATAATTAGATTATATATTTTTAAAAATAATTATTAATTTTATTTGTTAACTGTTAAAATTAATATTTCTAATTTATAATAATTAATTATACTAAAAAATTATAAAATTTAATTGTACTCACAAAATGTCCAATTTAATATAATTTTAGGAAAGAAAAGTTTTAATTTGACGAGATAGGAAAAGGTGTAATGTAAATTTAGGAAAAACATGGGTGGCCTCCATTAATAATTTTGCAATGTGGAATATTGAATTATTTATATTTATAGTTACTAACTTATTATCTCATTTCCACCATTGTTTCAAAATATCAATTGAGCACATAAAATCTCTCTTACTTTTAGTTTCAGTAACGGTGATTCTTTATTTATCGATTTTTGATGAAATCAACATCGAAATGCTCACATGGGGCAAATAAGAGGATAATAATATGACAAAATTATTTTCAATTATGAACTAAAAGACACATTTCAATAATAAAGTTGAAGCTGCAGCTATTGAAATGCAGGGGTCAAATGCAATAGTTAAGTCTTATAATTTTTTTTAAAAGAATTAACGGTTAACTAACAAATAAAATTGTAATATTTTTTGAAAAAATATATATAACATAATTATAAAGTTTTAAAATTTTTTAAACCTACAAAATATTTGTTTAAAAATTTTCTTAAATTTTAAAAAACTTTACAATCAAGTGATATATATTTTAAAAAAATGACCAATTTTATTGATTAATATAAAAATAAACTGATAATTGATCTAAAATTTGATTTTAATAGTTGAATAAAAAAATATTTATCAATTATTACGTGGGTTTAAAATTTATTGTTGGTTTAAAAATTTAAACTGATAAATAAAATTAAAATTTTTTTATTCAATCATTAAAAATCTAATTTTGGGTCAATTATCAATTTGTTGTTTATATTAATGAATAAAATTGATATTTTTTTTAAATGTATATCATTTAATTATACATTTTTTAAAATTAAAAAAATTTAAAAATTATGATGTAGGTTTAAAATTTTTTCAGATTTTATAATTAATTTATATATTTTCAAAAATAATTTATTAATTTTATTTATTAGTTAAGCATTAAAATTAATTTTTAAAAATTTATAACACTTGATTTTACTAAAAATTATCAAACTTAATTTATTACCAATTTAATCTAATTTTACGACCGGAAAGTTTTAATTGGACAAAAAATGAAACCGTAAATTTAGGTGGGTCTAGCAATGGTTCATGAACCAACGGTTCATAATTTCAGGGTCAGTAGAACCAAATCAAAACTGATTTAGGGTCAGTTCAAGGATCAGTCAATTTCGATTTCGATTTCAATTCAAATTGACAGGTTCTGATTTTAAACTGGTTCGATTTTGTATAATTTTTTATAACATAAAGTTGAAATAAAAATTTATTATAATATTTTAATAAGTTATTTTTTAATTAAAAATAAAATATAAAAATTATATTTTACTTTAACTAGTTAACTTAAAATAAATTAACTAGTTAATTTTAGATAAAAAAATTCAAAAAGATACAAATAAAATTATTTTATGCTAGTTTTTATACATTATTGGTTGGAATAAAATTTTTTACAATATATATATATATATATATATATATATATATATATATATATATAACAAAATTTAAAATATATATACATAACTTGAAAATATTTATATTATATATATATTTCATTAAAGAGTTTGAATTAAAAATTAAATTATAAAAATAAATAAAAAATTATAACTGACTGTGAATTAAAATTAAAAAATTTAAAGAGAATTAAATTAGTATATATATATATATATATATATATATATATATTTATTTTAAAATTACTGGTTCGAAATCAAAACTGAAACTGATTGTTCTAAACCGCCGATTTACAGATTCATATAGAGAAAAACCAACCTTAAACCGGTCTTTCTCATGATTTCTAATCGGTTTAATTTGGTTTTAGATTTAAGTAGTTCCAGTCCGATTTTGACCCGACGAGTTCCGGTTCAGCCCGTGGCTTGACCTAATTATTTAGGAAAAAACATGAGTGGAATTTGTCCCTTGGCCGTTGGGCGTCGACTAATGATTTTGCAACGTGGAATATCAAAACTGAGCGCCTGGTGAGAGGATACATGTGTAATTTCATAACAACAAAGTTGGCTAAAACCCTAAACGAAAAAACGAAAGGCACCAGAACCCTAACTATAAATACGTGCAAATAAGCTCTGCTCTTGGCATTCTTGCCGCATCCAGAGCTATTGCCGAACCGTGATTTCTTATACTTCTGATAAATCTTCTCATTTTCTTTGAAAGTTTTATGTTGTAAATTGATTTTTTTTTTTTGTTTTGAATGAATGAATGAATGATTTTGACGGGGATTTCTGCGAGAAATCCTTAATCTTGATCTTGGAGCAAACGCTTTAATAAAGCAATGTTTGTATAGTCCGAAAGTAAAACGTCAGATATCGATTCCGGCAAGGCGTTGAGGCATCTCCGCCTCCGCCCGTCCGGAAGGTCTCATATTCCATCGCCTTGTGTAGCGGCGTCGCCGCCTTTACAATTTGGGACTGGCCATGAGACATACATTTAACGTTCTTTTTTTTTTTTCATTTCATTTTTTTTAAATTGTTGCCGATGATGAAATCATTCACCAAGTTAACCATCTTTCGGGACTGAATGGCTCTAAAAGCCTTGCTGTCATTCTGCAATTCTGAGGCATGTTTTTGCTTGAATATTTTTTTCAATCTTATTTCTTAAAAGTTCTGTTATGTTTTGGGTTACTAATTGTTATTTAATCGTTTGAATAAAGACATCAAATGTAAAGGGCTTGCAATTGAGAATGTGAAGTTTAATTTTCTCATGGTTGCCAATTTTGAATCAGGTATTGGATATGTCTCAATTAGCTTTTGGCAAAGAACTGGAAGAAGAGGGCAACATTTTATATAAAATAACAGTCTTTATGGAACAATATATAAAGAACCTTAATTTCGCAGACATAAAGCAATGAAGTTCTTTGTGTTTTTTGATTCAATTTTTAACCAGACCAGAAGCAGAGCACCAGTAGCAGTTGTGAAACAACTAGAACTGAGGCTTGCTTTAATAAAACCAGATGGCCATGCTTATGGGACAATGTTCATGGGTTTAATCTTGAATTTTCTTGATGTGAATGTTCATGGGTTGCCTAGATTCACTAGAATGCTGATGGGACAATGTTCAATCAGCATGTCATCAACATAGGTTGCAATTAGAGAAGGCTGAACTGGGATGATATTGCTGACATAGTATTTATGACATTTGAATTTGTGGGTTATAAAAATCATTCCTCAAAGACCACCTGCAGCTTGTTGCCATGGTTCATGGTTTTTTTTTGTCTATCTTGACGGGGATTCGGTAAGAAATCCTTAATCTTGATGTTGGAGCAACCACTTCAATAAAACAATGTTTGTATAGTCCAAAAGTAAAACGTCAGATATCAATTCCAGTGAGGCGTTGAGGCAGCCATGTCTCCGCCTGACTGGGAGGTCTCATATTCCATCGCCTTGTGTAGCAGCATCGTTGCCTTTACAATTTGGGACTAGCCATGAGACATACATTCCTATCTAGTTCCCTTTTTAACCTTCTTTATTTATGAAAAGTTTTAGCCTTTCTATTTCTAAACGTCTTTATTTATGAAAAGTTGTAGCTGATGATTAAATCGTGCACCAAATTAACCATCTTTTGGGACTGAATGGTTTTTTAAGCCTTGCTATCATTCTGCAGTTCTGAGGCATGTTTATGCTCTAAATCTTTTTTTTTTAATCTTATTTCTTAACTTTCTTTTATATATTTTGTGTTATTAATTACATTATTAAAACTTGACTTTAGTGGGATAGGACTTAAGTTAAATTGCTGTTTGTTAATAATTAGGCATTGGATGTGTCTAAATTTGCATTTTTGCAAAGAACTGGAAAAGGGCAACATCTATCTCTATAAAACAATTTGCACGTTTGTTAATAACTTTGTTATCTCAGCTTGCAACTGCGTATGCTGCATTTATTTTCACTTATTATGTTGATTGGACTGGAATACTATCAGCTATGATATGTGGACAGTTTTGCTGTTGAAGAATTCATTATTTTTATTTTGAAGTGAGATAAGTTTTGGTATTTGAAATTTGTTATATTTTTTGTTTCAGAGTTGAACTGCACATGTTTTTGCAGCAATGAATACGTATCAAATGGTTAATTGTTCATTGATTTATGTATCTGAGTTCTGTCCACAGTTTTCACAATTATGTAAACTTTATTAGGAGAATTTTTTCACCTCTACTAAAAGTAGTGCTTGGTCCATACTGCAATCTTCCATCCTGTATACAATGTGGTCACGAAGAAGGATGAAGAAGCTTTTGGGTTCTTTTCCACCCCAAGTGCATCGCAGGGAGGTGATCTGATGCACTTTATGATAATACACTGAAAATTTTAGAGGTCACATGCTATAGAAGGAAGCTGCACTTAGAAATACCATAAGTTATGTTATCTGACTTATGGTGGATAGTTAATGTTTTGTGATTTATCTGGCCACATTATGCATAGATGGATGAATAGTAATTTATTAGTCTTTCTTTTGTTTTACAATTTTTCTTATTTTCTTTGATAGTTGTCTTGTAAATAGACTTTTTTGTTTTAGATGAATGAATGATCTGATGAGGAATTCAGCGATAAATTCTTAATCTTGATGTTGGAGCAAACACAAATAAAGCAATGTTTGTATAGTTGAAAAGTTGTAATGTGTTAATGCATCTCTCTCCACCGATCGGAAGGTCTCATATTCCATTGTCTTGTGTAGCAGCATTGCTGCCTTTACAATTTGGGACCGGCCATGAGACAGGTATTCCTATCTATTTCTTTCTCTTTTTCTCTTGTTTTTTATTTTTATTGGAAACCATAATTATGTTCTGTCTTGTGTTTGATAGTTAATGTTTTGCAATTTCTATATGCCTTTAATCTTTGAAAGTAGAGATTGTGTACGTGCTAGTGTATTAGTTAGCAATAAAGCCTGCAATTAGTGAAGTTAGTTGAGAATTGTCTTATGATTTGTTGGGAATTGTAATTGTTTCCTAGCTGAGAGTATATATACTACAAGCCTTACAACAGGTATATTGTGTCAACTTTTGATCAATAATGAAGTCGGATTCTCTCTTATTCCAATTTCTTCCTCTCTTAAGTTTCTTATTTCTCAATTCTTATTCTTTCTACTCCTCTTTGTTGTGGTGAAGATTCCAAGTCACAACAGGTGGTAATGTGAAACTAGTTTAAAGCTGAACTTATGATTAACAATTTACCAAAGCAAATGTGAAATAGCATATGCCAACTTTTCTGTAATTCAGCTATTAATAAAACATTACAGTTTGGACTCATTATCTATTAATAACATTTAGTATAATAGAACCAGTGTTTGCAAAATATATGTATGGCTTGCCCTTGATCTTGATTTCTGACTTTTTGCTGTATCTTCAAGTGGGACATGGATATTCCATTCATTTGTAGTGTAAACTGAAACTTCCTGATTCTTAGCCTGATGCTGAATTATTTATGACAGAATATTAAGTTGTAAATGTAATGTGGATACACCACTAGGCATCTATAATGAAAATGAAAATCTACACCTATAATGAAAATGAAAATCTACTGAATTATGGGTGAATCTTCAAGAGTTATGGTAAAACCTTTAGCTTTGCTCTTGAACTGTATATGTGAATCATTAGACTTTTGTTGTCAACCAAGAGAGTTTGTTGTTTACTACATAAAAAGAGTATCTTGGAGATGTTCTTAGTCCTCTCGAAGATAATGTATCTAAAGGGCATTAGTTTCAAGAAAAATTCAGAAAAGAATACATGAGAAAAGAATTTAAAGATCATTAGTTTTGCCCAAAATATATTTAACATGTGTCATCTACTAAGAACTAATGCTTTACTGTGTAATAAGAAGTATTCAATATTTACACAGACTTGGCCTTTTATGCCAAAACAAAATTGTGTTTCTGTGACTACGTAATTTGCACCCTCTTATGATCTACTCAACATAGAAGTAACATTAAGGAAGCACCCTCTTATGATCTACTCAACATAGAAGTAACATTAAGGAAGTAATCTTCTCTGCAGGGAATTGTTAAACTGCCCATTGGATGATTGAAACCAAACTGTTCTTCTGCTTTGCTTAGCAAATCATGAAATGCAGGCTCATTATAGGATACAGGAACTAGAAATCTCTTTTTCTCAGCCTCTCCAATGTACACTGCTAGGAAACCTTTTGGCACATTTGATGATCTTAAATAAGCTTTATTTGCAGATGTAGTAGATCTGCGAAGAACTTGCTTCACGATAGCAGCAAGATGTCGAGCCATGATGATTCTGTTGAAAGAACTTAATTCGATAGAAAAGAGGAGAGGTTTTTCTTGGGTATAGTTGCTAAAGGGAAGGTTATTGCTGGAGAATTTCTTTGCTGATGTTTTTCTTGTTTCAGTATATTTAAGTATATATATAGAGATGAGAAGTATATAGAAGAATTTGAGATTGAGTGGTCACAAAAAAATTGCATAGGGCATAGCTTAGGAAGGGTCATGTGGCCTTGCCTTCTAATTAATCAACAGCAATGGGGTTGAGGAAAGTCATAACTCTAATAGTACGATCTTGAGATTAAGAACATGGTTTAGACAATAAGTTTTCATTTTGCAATTAGTTGGTGATCGTATGTCCCATCTCCAGTCTTTAGGAGGATCTTAATTGGCTCACCAGTAGGCCACCAGACATAGCATATGAGATATGAATCCTCACTACCCTACATTGGTAATTGGCTGATTTGTCACAAGGCAAGTCCATGTGAACTCCTCATAGACTGTCCCAGGCACACACCCTCCAAATGATTTCTAGCCATGCTCTCAAAATGTTCTCATATATATAATCTCATTCTAGGGTCATGAAACCAACCCAAGTCAGCAAATTCTTACTCATACAAATCTCTCGAATCTTTTCTTGAATATCTTTTATACACCTATAAGCAGAAATATCATGACTAGACATCCACCTGCTGTTCTTGCCAAACAAATTCTCCTTCGATTTGCATTAGCTCAAAATAGAACACCTTCATGATCGTCAAGTGTGCCTAAAGGTTTCTTGGCAGTTTACATTGGAGAGGCAGTGAAAAAATGCGTTATAGTTCCCATAACATATCTTAATGAGCCTGTATTTCAAGATTTGCTGAGTAGAGCAGAAAAGGAGTTTGGATTGATCATCTGATGGGTGGTCTGACAATTCTTTGCAGAGAAGATGTCTTCATTGATCTAACCTCTAGATTGAATCTATCATAAGTAAATTCAATTGCACTAATCACAGAAACCATTTTTGTTAGAGAATTGGCAGTTCAGTGTAAATGTAGTTACATTTTATTATGGAATAGAACATTTCTTCTAGCCAAATGATGAACTTTCTGTTCTTCTGGGTTTCTGCTTAGCCTTTTGCACCAGGGAAGCCCCCTTTTTTTTTTTTGTTCTTAAACATCAACTCATCTGTGCTTTAATTCCTTCATTCAGATACCATTCAGGCAAACTCTAAAATATTTGGTTTGATCAATTTTTCAATTGTGTGAGAAAAATGTTCTGAACATGATCCTACAGGCACGTTTCTAGGATATATACAACCTATGAAAACACTGCAAACATTTGCTGTCACAAATTCAGTTCATTTTGTCACTTAGTTGATCAGGCAGAGGAAACAGGGGATCCTCCAGAGCAGAGGCCTGCAATTGTCTCTGTTTCTTTGCACAAATTTGTCACTTCAATCACTATTCATTCAAAAACTTAAGAATTTGATCACATTCTTTAGAAGAGACATCACTTCATAGCAATGGTGAAGCATTAAGGCCAAGTCTATTTTGAACCTCATATTTCAGGGTATCTTTGATATGCCCTTGAAACAAAATGAGAGCAAAAAGAAAACAGATGAATTCTATCCAAGATAAGGCTACTCTTTTTGTTTTGTTTTTTTGGAGAAAGCCAAATATGGCTGTGCGTTTCCCTGGTATTCTCTGTGCGTCTGTATTATCAAAGAAAGCTGCTTCAAGATCTCTGGAAGCGCCTAAAGGTTTCTTGGCAGTGTACGTCGGAGAGACAGAGAAGAAGAGATTTTGGTTCCAGTATCATACCTGAACCAGTCTTCATTTCAAGATTTGCTAAATAAAGCAGAAGAAGAATTTGGCTACTACGATCATCCAATGGGTGGTGGTCTGACAATTCCCTGCTCACAAGATATTTTCATTGATGTCACTTCTAACTTGACTAGAGCATAAGGTAGGGAGTACAACTTATGCTTTTCACACAAAACAATTCTGTATGCTAGGAATGTTCAATTCCGTGTAAATACTTCTTTTAATGAGATACGTTGATTCCTTTTTTTTTTCTCACACATTCCCTGAAAAGAAGAATTCTTTACAATTTATTAGCCTCCTTATTGATTGAACCATAATCTGATACACATTTAAGTTGTAGGGAAATGGATACGAGGAAATGCGGAGGAGATGGATATGAGAAAATGTGGATATGATAAAATTTGTTTTTAAAAATATAATAAACCTTCAACCTCTTGATAAAAAATACAAAATCAAAAACCTTCAACATAATAAAAAAAATCCACCCTTCCACCTCTTGATAAAAACTCAAAGCTATGACAATCAAAAAAAGATGAAGAACAAGAAGGCAGTAGAATAGAACGATGAGAACAAGCCAATAGAAAAAAAAAATTGATATGGAGGGAAAAAAAAGCTTGCTAGAGGAAGATGATTTTGTGTTCTTCAAGTATTTATGAAGTAGGATGGTTTGAATTTGTATTGCTTGAGTTTATTTATATTGAATTTGTATTGTTTTCCTTTTCAATTTAGGAATCCTTTTGCTTTTTGATTTGGGTATTTTCCTAATCAAATTTAAATTATGTTTTTTTTTATTGCTTATTTGGGTTTTTTCCTTTCTTCCAGATAAATTTCTTCTTGACTTGAGAATTACTGTTGATTTGAGATTAATTTTCTTCTCTTTCCCATTCCAGATGAACCAAGGAAATGCATTTCTTAATTTTTAAAAATTATAGAAACGGCCTAGATATATGTGAGGGCCGTTTTTCACCGTGTCGGAGGCGAAAACATATCTGATGCGGGAAACGCCGGCTTTCTCACGTTTCCATGCAACGTAGATCCACAAAAAAGGCCATTTGGTCATCACTATAAACCAAACTTTTATTTGTTTCAGCTATACTTATCAGATCTTGAAACAAAAGGCTATATGTGGTCTATGAATATCTTCTTGTCATCTAAATAATTTGGGATAATTACTAGGGGCTATTTTGATCTATTACACTACTTCATTCATAATATTTAAAAAAATATTTATTTATCCATGACATTACAACAGTTAACATTCATTAGTTTTTCTTTAGGATTTTACAAATATGATTGATTAATAAATATTTTTTTAAATGTTAATGATGCAATAGTATAATAGATCAAAATATAAGGATATACAGTAATTATCCTAAATAATTTTGAAGCTACATCATATGCAGCATGCCCAAAGTGCCAAAGAATTTGCTTAGCGAAGAATTACTAGTACTAAACTGCAGTATGCATTTAGTCTTTATCCAAATACAAAAATCAGTTTTGATAAAGGGAGAAGATAATTAAAGCTACAGAGAAAATGAATGCGAAAAGAACATGCAATATTTTGTCAACAGATTTTCTCAAAATCCTGCAAAATCTGCCAATTAGTGGCTGAGAGCTCTATGCTGCCGGGTGCTTGGGACACAGCTGAAGGGGGTATCACATAGTTTGCCTTCAAATGAATCAACTGTGGTCGAGAAGATAAAATTTCCTTCAAATGCTACTAAAGCATTGGAAAAGGATGGCTGTCTTGGAAAATTGGAAAGGGAAGATTTTTTACTTTCAAATGAAAACAGATGGCTTATGCTAAAAACATTGAACATAGCAAAAACAAAAGCATTGTGAATGTGCTGGTATATCAGTTGGCAGTGAAACCTTATAATTATATTGGTGGAATTAGTTCTTGAGCTGGCAAATTTTGTTTTGTAACGTAAACACAACACTACATTGTTTGCAGCCTTACATACATGGCTTGTCGTCCTTGATCCTGATTTCTGACTTTCTGCTGTTATCTTCAATTGGGACATAGATATTCCATTCATTTGCAGAGTACACGGTGAAATTTCCTGATCCCTAGCCTGATGTTGGATAACTTCTAACAGAATATTAAGTTTTAAAGGTAACTAGGATAAACTAATAGGCAACTAAAGAGGAAAAGAAAATGAAAACCTGCATAATTATGGTTGAAGTTTCTAGAGTTATGGTAAAACCTTTTGCTTTGCTCTTGAACCATTAGATTTTTGTTGTCAAAGAGTGTTGTTTATTACCTATATAAAGAGTATCTTGCAATGCTCTTAGTCCTCTCCGACATAATCTAACTAGAGGGTATTAGTTTAAAGTAAAATTGAAAACAGAAGACAAGAGAAAAGAAATTTAAAGATCATTAATTTCAGAAAATATATTAACATTTCTCATTTACTAAGAAATAATGCATTACTGAGTCAAAAAAAAGTATCCAGTATTTACACTGACTTGGCCTTTTATGCCAAAACAATATTGTGTTTCTGTGACTACATTAATTTGCATTCTCTTATGATCTGCTCAAGATATAAGTAACATTAAGGAAGTAATCTTCTCCGCAGGGAATTGTTAAACCACCCATTGGATGATCAAAACCAAACTGCTCTTCTGCTTTGCCTAGCAAATCTTGAAATGCTGGCTCGTTAAGATAGGACACTGGAACTATAAATCTCTTCTTCTCAGTCTCTCCAATGTATACCGCTAGGAAACCTTTTGGTACATTTGAGGATCTTGCATAAGCTTTATTTGCAGATATGGTAGATCTGCGAAGAACTTGCTTGGCGATAGCAGCAGCAAGACGTCTAGCCATGATGACTCTGTTGAAAGAACGTAATTGGTAAGAAAAAGAGAGGTTTTCTTGGGTTTAGTTGCTAAAGAGATATTGCTTGAGGATATCGTTGCTGATGTTTTTCTTGTTTCAGTATGTGTGATTATATATAGATGAGAAGTACAAAGAAAAATTTGAGATTGGGTGGCCAAAAATAATTTGCAGAGGACATAGCTCGTGAAGGGTCATGTGGCCTTGCTTTCTAACTAATCAGCAGCAACGGGGTCGATGGGAGTCATAACCCTAATGCTCTGATCTTGAGATTAGGAACATGGTTGAGACAATTAGTCTTTCATTATGGAATTAGTTGGCGTTCTTTTGTGGCATCTCCAGTCCTTAGCCGCACTTAAGTGGCTCACTAGTAGGCCACGGGACATAGCATATGAAATATGAATACTCACTACCCTACATTGGACATTGGCTGACTAGTCACAAGGCAAGTCCACGTGAAGAACTCAACTGACTATGTCCCCAGGCACACATCCTCCAAATGATCTCTATCCATGCACATAAAATGTTGTCGTGTATATATATAATCTCTTTAAGGGGTCATGAAACCAACCTAAGTCAACAAATTCTTACTCGTACAATTCTCTTGAATTCATTTCTTGGATATCTTCTACACACCACATAAGCAGAAACATCATGGCTTGACATCTGCCCGCTGTTCTTGCCAAACAAATTTTGCGCGGGTTCACAGTAGTTCAAAACAGAACAGCTTCAAGATCGTCAAGTGTGCCTAAAGGTTTCTTGGCAGTATACGTTGGAGAGACGCACAAGAAGCGTTTTTTTGTTCCTGTAACATATCTTAATGAGCCTGCATTTCAAGATATGCTGAGTAGAGCAGAAGAAGAGTTTGGATTTGATCATCCAATGGGTGGTCTGACAATTCCTTGCAGAGAAGATGTCTTCATTCATCTAACTTCTAGATTGAATCTATCATAAGTGAATTCAATTGCACTAATCACAGAAAACCATTTTTGTTAAAGAGAATTGACAGTCCAGTGTAAATGTCATTACATTTTATTATGGAATAGAACATTTCTTCCAACCAAATGATGAACTTTCTGTTCATTTGAGCTTTCTGTTCTTTTGGCATTCTGATTAGCTTTATGCAGGAGGGATGCCATTTTTTTTTCCCTTAAACATCAATTAATGCGTGCTTTAATTTGTTGATCCAGATAGCCAAGTCTAAAAATATTTGTTTTGTTCGTTTACTCAATTGTGTGAAAAAAAAAAAAGTTCTGAACATGATCCTACAGCCATGTTTGTAGGATATATCCAATGAAAAACACCGGAAACATTTGTTGTCACAAATTCAGTTCAATTTGTCACTTGATCTGGCTGGTGAAACAGGGATTCTCCAGAGCAGAGGCCTGCAATTGTCTCTGTTTTTACGCACAAATTTGTCATTTCTACCACTGTTCATTCAGAAACTTACACTAATGTTGAAACTAAAACACATAAAACAGCAGAAAATTCTCAAGAACACAGCAGTTGAGAGTAATCTGCTCTTAAAACCTTACTACAACACACTTCTTTTCTTTTCATTTCTAATATATACATCAGTACAAAAGGGTTCATGATTACATATCTGAACCTGGTTTGACCAAAGAAAATATAGCTAGAGATTTAGTTCAGATTTTAATATTCAGCTTATGCTACATGCTGCAATATAGATCACAACTTTAAACTTAGTTATAATTAAAATAAGCCTAATACAAACAAACAAAATAATGTATCCAAGATAAATCTCAATGACAACTAATCATACTTTATGAGGAAAACAAATTACAAATTTAGTAAGATACTTTAAACGAAACATCACTTGATAACGATGGAGAAGCATCAACGCCAAGCCTATTTTGAATCTCATCTTTCAGGGCATCTTTGCTTCACCTTGGAAACAAAATGATATCAAACAGAAACAGATGTTTAACTTTAAAGAATTCTATCCCAGATTTTTGGTTTTTATTTTTTTGGAGAAAGCCAAATAAGAAGAGAGGATAAGTAGCAAACTACATTTTCATTTTTCATGAATGAGTTAATCTATAACAATATAAATATTTACATTGGCTAGGCAATTTTTGCCACTGTTTTCTCTGCGAGTAGACTAACTCTGTATCTATTATCATCTACTCAAGCTAGAAGTTACATATCTTCTCTGCAAGGAATTGTCAAACCACCCATTGGATGATCGAAACCAAACCGCTTTTCTGAATTACTCAGCAAACTTTGAAATGCAGGCTCATTAAGATATGTTACAGGAACTAAACACCGCTTCTTCTCTGTCTCTCCAATGTAAACTGCCAGGAATCCTTTCCGTACATTTGAAGATCTTGAAGATGTTTTTGTTGTGGATACTGTAGTTTTGCACAAAATTTGCTTGGCAACAACAAAAGAAAGACATCTAGCCATGATGTTTCTGTTGAGGTAATGCAAATGACACTCAAAAGAAAAAAGATAAAGAGCATAGTGCTGAATCAGTGGAAAATTTGCTGACTCTGGTTGGTTGTATTCTGACTCCTAATGTGAATATATATGTAGAAGAAATAAAGCTTTTTTGGATAGTGGCCAGAAACCATTTGGAGGTGCTCTCTGGACGCTGCCTATGGGAACTTCACATGGACTTGCCTTTTGATTAATCAACCGTTGTAAGGTAGTAAGGAACATAAGCCACTCGATGCTTGTTGCAAGTCATAAATCAATTGTCTGAAAACTGCACCTAATACAATTATTCAAAAATTGCTTAGCCTTACATCTAATATCAGCACTAGCCTTAGGCTAATGATCATCTTTCAACAATATGACCTCCATATCAAGGACTTTAATATTGCATTCTCTATTTATGCTGGATTAGTTGGAGGACAACAGCATGTGATACCCTCTTACCGTCTCCTTTCCTACCTCACAATGAGACCCCAGCCCAACAGTTCTTGGCCATAGGATCCCAACATATCGTTTCATCTATATATATATTCAAATACTTGCCTCATAGCTTTCCAAGTTTCGAGGGGTGTTCAACACTCTTAAATTACAAAGTTTCTAAGTGAAATTTTTGTTCCTGTCACTTCTACATAGATACATCAAGTGAGGAAGTATGGCTGTGCGTTTCCCTGGTGTTCTCCGTGCATCTGTATTGTCAAAGAAAGCTGCTTCAAGATCTCTGGAAGTGCCTGAAGGTTTCTTGGCAGTGTACGTTGGAGAGACAGAGAAGAAGAGATTTTTGGTTCCAGTATCATACCTTAACCAGCCTTCATTTCAAGATTTGCTAAATAAAGCAGAAGAAGAATTCGGCTATGATCATCCAACGGGTGGTCTGACGATTCCCTTCTCAGAAGATATTTTCCTTGATGTCACTTCTAGCTTGAGTAAAGCATAAAAGAGTACAACTTATGCTATTTACACACAACAATTTTGTACACTAGGAATCTTCAATTCAGTGTAAATACTTCTTTTAATGAGATACGTTGATTTTTTTTTTTCCTCACAAATTCCCTGAAAAGAAGAATTCTTTACAATTTATTAACCTCCTTGATTGAATTAAAAATGAACTGCTCCACACAAAAGGGTACTGAAAAACTTGGAGAGACGCAGAAGAATTGGTTTTTAGTTCCTGTAACGTATGTTAATGAGCCTGCATTTCAAGATTGGCTGAGTAAAGCAGAAGAGGAGTTTGGATTTGATCATCCAATGGGTGGTCTGACCATTTCTTTCAGAGAAAATGTCTTCATTGGTCTAACTTCTAGATTGAATCTATCATAAGTGCATTCAATTACACTAACCACAGAAAACCATTTTTGTTAGAGAGAACTGACAGCTCAATTGAACTTTTCAGTGTAAATGTAATTCTGTTCTTCTGGCATTGTGATTAGCCTTGTCCACCAGGGCTGTTTTTTTTTTTTTTTTTTCCTTAAACAAGTGTGCATGAATTCATTCATTCTCATACCCTTGAGCCTAAGTCTAAAATATTTGGTTTGTTAATTTTTTTTTTTTTCAATTGTGAGAAAGATGTTCTGAACAATATCATACAAGGATGTTTGTAGGATGTATCAATTAAAAACACTGCAAACTTATGTTGTCACAATTTCAGCTTAATTTATCACTTCGTTGATCAGGCAGAGCAAACAGGGAATCCTCCAGAGCAGAGGCCCGCAATTGTCTCTGTTTCTATGCACAAATTTGTTACACTCTTCATTAAAAAACTTACACTAATTACAGTTAGTGAATTCAAAAAAAAAAAAAAAATTCACAATTTTAATTAGCTTTTTCAAAAGAAGCATCTCTTCATAAGGATGAAGAAGCTAATCTTTAGGACACCTTTTGCTACGCCTTGGACATGAAATGCCAACAAACAGAAATGGATGTTTAAAGAATTCTATCGCAAATTGTTCTTTTCTTTTTTTGTAGAATCACATTCTCATTTTATAAGAATGTTTTATAGTATACCAAAGTAAGTATTTACATTGGCCAGGCAATTTCTGCCACTGCAAAATTTCTTCTCTCTGAGTAGACTAACTTTGTATCTATTTTCTTCTACTCAAGCTAGAAGTTACATCAATAAAAGTATCTTCTCTGCAAGGAATTGTCAAACCACCCATTGGATGATTGAAACCAAACTGCTCTTCTAACTTTACTTAGCAAATCTTGAAATGCAGGCTCATTAAGAAAGGTTACAGGAACTAAAAATCGCTTCTTCTGTGTCTCTCCAATATAAACTGCAAGGAAGCCTTTCAGTACATTCGAAGATCTTGAAGATGTTTTAGTTGTATATACTTCTGATTTGCGCAAAATTTGCTTGGCAAGAACAGAAGAAAGATATCTAGCCATGATGTTTCTGTCGATGGTATTGCCAACGAGACTCGAAGGAAAAAAAAAAAAACAAAGTGATGAATGAGTAGAAAATTTGCTGACTGTTGTTGGTTGTGTTCTGACTCCTGACCTTGGAATGTGAATATATATAGAATAAATAAAGCATTTATGGATGGTGGCCAGAAACCATTTGGAGGTGCTCTCAGGACACAGCCTATGGGAACTTCACATGGACTTGCCTTGGGATTAATCAACCAGTGTAGGGTAGTGAGGAACACAAGCCACTCGATGCTTGTCTCAAGTCATTAATCAATTGTCTGAAAGATTCACCTAATTCAATTATCCAAAAGTTGCTTAGCTTTACATCTAACATCGGCATTAACCTTAGGCTAATGATCGTCTTTCAACAATATGAACTGCATATCAAGAACATTAATTTTGTATCTTTATTTATGTTGGATTTGTTGGAGGACAACAGCATGTGATACTCTCCTACTGTCTCCTTTCCCACCTTACAATTAGACCCCATCGAAATGGTTCTTGGCCACTAACTATAGGATCTTAACATATCATTACATCTATATATTCACATACTTGCCTCATAGCTTTCCAAGTCTGGTGGTCTATTCAACACTCTTAAACAGCAAAGTTTCTAAGTAAAATTCTTGTTCCTGTCACTTCTACACAGATACATTAAGTGAGGAAGTATGGCTGTGCGTTTCCCTGGTGTTCTCCGTGCATCTGTATTGTCAAAGAAAGCTGCTTCAAGATCTCTGGAAGTTCCTAAAGGTTTCTTGGCAGTGTACGTTGGAGAGACAGAGAAGAAGAGATTTTTGGTTCCAGTATCATACCTGAAGCAGCCTTCATTTCAAGATTTGCTAAATAAAGCAGAAGAAGAATTCGGCTATGATCATCCAATGGGTGGTCTTACAATTCCCTGCTCAGAAGATACTTTCATTGATGTCACTTCTAACTTGAGTAGAGCATAAGAGAGTACAACTTATGCTATTCACACAAAACAATTTTGTAATCTAGGAATCTTCAATTCAGTGTAAATACTTCTAATGAAATATGTTATTACAAATGAGAGCTGTTAATTTGTCTTCTCTGAAAGGAATAATTTTTTACAATTTATTAACCACTTTGATTTAATGAATCACAAACTGCTCCACATAAAAGGGCACTGAAAAGCCTGGCCAAATAAGCCATTTGGTCATCACTGTAACCAAATTTTTTACTTGTTTCAGCTTTACTTGTCAGATCTTGAGACGAAAGGTTATATTTGGACTATAAGCTGCTTTATATGCAGCATCCAGAGACTGACAAAGAATTTGCTTAGCAAACAAGTACCTAACTGCAGTATGCATTTATTCTTTATCCAAAAACCAAGAATCAGTTTTGTGAAAAAAAGGAGAAATTAGGCTGTAGAGCAAATGAATACAAAAAGAAAATACAATATTTTGTGTCAACAGATTTCTCAAAATCCTGCAAAATCTGCAATTAATGGCTGAGAGCTGCTACTTTGTGGACATAGCTGATGAGGGCATCACATGGTTTGCCTTCAAATGAATCCGCTGTGGTCCAGATGATTAAATAAATATCCTTCATATTTTTTTTTGTTGAAAGCAATATTATGAACTGCAACTGCTGTGACAAGACAAGAGGGAACCAGCTAAGAAAGCATTGGAAATGGTTGGTCGAGAACTTAATTTTGATGGAGAAACAGAACTAAATTGAATTTGATTAAGAGACATCTACTTTATGATGAGTTCTTGATCGCTGATGGAAAAATAGCTTATACCATTTGGCTACTTAACTTTCGGCAAATTTACAATACTCAGAATTTGGCAATAGAGAAGATTTACTATCAGTCATGAAACTACAAGACGTTTTGCAACAATGCTATTGTAGGGACAAGTGCCAGTGTCATCAGAAAATTCTATGCTTTCTTTGGCAATATGCTCTGCAAAAAATCTTTCATTGTCAGTAATTAATTTTAGTGTCTGATCCCATGGTTTATTCTGATCAGAAGTACACAAATTGAATTTGTCTTCTCCAAAGGGAATTGTCAAGCCACACATTAGATGCTATACGGAGTATAATTTCTAATATTATTATTGCATACGGCTTTTATAGGCTTTGAAGCTTTCCAAATCATCCAATCTGTTAAATCAAGCTATATGGGTCTTCATAATTTAGCTTAAGCTGATATGTCGCTATCTACAAGAAAACAAATATTGGCAAATAATTCAGAGAAAAAGCCGTTCTTGATTTGGAAATAATGATGGATTAGTATGATATTTAGAGTTAACCAATTATCTTGAAAACTCACTGGAAAAAAATATCCAGAACTTTACAATGTTCATGTTCAGATACATCTTCTCAATCCAAAGAGAAAAATTTAAAAACAAAAAAGGAAGGGAGGGGGGTAAGAGGTGTTAATATGTAGAATCTACAAAACTGTATTTGATGATTATATATGCATATTGATTATTATTAGTTCTTCAGACGCGAAGTAAGTCAATAAAGATATCTTCTCTGCAAGGAATTGTGAGACCACCCATTGGATGATTAAATCCGAATTCTTCTTCAGCTTTTCTTAGCAATTCTTGAAAAGAAGGCTGATTCAGCATTGATATCGGAACTATGAATCTCTTCTTTTGGTTTTCTCCAACATATACTGCTAAATAACCTTTTGGAACATCTTTTGCTACTTGATCTGCAATCACATTTGATCGACGAAGAATTTGTTTAGCATGTACGATAGCAGGAAAACGAATAGCCATAGCTGCTGCTAAAATATAGCAAAAACAATACAAGAGAAGAAGAGAAAGAGAGCTTTACTTAGCAAGTAGAGGATGCGAGAGATTTCAGGACTTTGGTTGGATTTAGATTTGATACATATTTTTATATATATAGATGCGAATGAATGTGATAAAGTCTAATGAAGTTTGAATGAGTGGTGCTGAGAGGGTCTGGCAGTGGGGTTGGCTAGGTGACATGGGTCGCCCACCAATCACATGGTGCTGTCCAGCAAGTCATTGTCAGGAAATTTCTAATGAATGAGACTACTCGTTGGCCCAACCAATTATACGGTAGGAAATACATGCCGTACTTGGAGTAAAGAGAAAATGACAATAAACAATGCTGTCATTTATATGAAGATATAATGGCAGGAAATTGGTTCAAATATAGATCTTGGAAATCAACTTGCTACAGAGACTCTAGATGATATCCTACCAGGCCACCATGCACCATTTCCCTTCAAAGCCCGCCACAGCTGATTGCAGTGATAAGTGCAGAAAAGTATGTAATAGACGCAAACCTGACGAAGTAAACGTTAACTTGTCTTAAATGCATGGAAGACTACCACAAGAGCTTTGTCCTTCCTGCTTGCTAAGATATATTCTATACCGAGTTACATCAGATTGATTCTCGCATTTTATACAGTAGGCTGCAGGAATTGCTATTTGCTAGTGAAACTTTTAATAGCCACTAGATATTCTAGTTTTGGCATAATGCTTAGTTGCACCCTAAACTTTACATTATTTTAATTTTTGACTGTCTTTTTAGCTTTCATTTTATATTATTTTTAAAATTTTATTTCGAATATAATTTACTTCTAAGTTTATAATTTCAATTCTATTTGACACGTATAATACCACAGAGAATACATTTAAGCACATAAGTGTTAAAAAGCAAATTTCAAACTAATAAAAATAAAATTAGGATTAAAATAAAAAAAATTTAATTTTTTTTGTTTTCAATCATATTATCTTCCTGAATTGAATTTTATATTAGTTCATATAAAATTTTTGTATTTATATCAAGCATGCATTAATGCATTTATCAAATGCATTGATAATATATATATTATAAGGGTTAAATAAATTCAAAATAATTGAATAAAAATAATAAAAATTATGGAGCATTAAAAGTTAATTATATAAAGTTTAGGGGTGAAACCATCAATTTACTCTTTTAGCTTTGTGGACATATTGGTAATCAAATGGTATTGGATTGAAAAATTAATAGGCAAATGCCCTTCAAAGTAAGAATCTGAATAACAAATATTTAGAAAGGTTGGAGGAGATTGATCATGGATTGCGTTTGGCCATCTACACTATGTTTGTCATGGCTATAGGCATGTCAAAGTTGATGGTGGGTACCACCCCCCACCGCATTTCTTCTCTAATCCACCCATTACTCTTCAGTGTTGTAGGTAAGACAGTGACAATGCAGCAATGCTGGTCTCCAGAAAGTTCCAGGAAATGCTTCAGGCTTGCAATGGTTCTATCAACTTAAGCGTTAAATTAAATGCCACATCAAATTGGTTCCGACATGATATGGTTGGAGATTTTATGCTAATAATTGAGGTTCCATTGGATTAAGTAAAATTCGGTTGGATTAAACTATTCTAATTTTTACCTTTCCCCTTCATAGACCGTAAACTGGCCTCTTGGAGCACTATCAATCAACATTGAAACTAATGGAATAAGAATATGGGCAGTCCAATTTTCGCCTTGATGATCTGCATAAGCAAAGTTTGCGCAAATGAAGTATGAATTACGTAGAAAAATTGAAAGCTTATAGCTAACCAGAGGTTTGTTTGATGCTATGCAAGTTTGCTGGATTCGTCCAGTGCAAAATTTGAAGTCAAACAAAGCTCATGACTGGATTTAAAAACAAAAGTACTTGGTACAATTGTCCAAATATGTGAATAGTAACATAGTTGGACATGTGTTGACATGTGCACCTTACTTATATGGCAGAATGAGTTGACACGTAAAAAGGAGGGAAAATAATAGTGTGTTGTGGAGGGAAAATGACAATAGTTTTGGAGAGAAAAGTGAGGTAATTTTGAAGGAAAAATTGAAAATCTTTTTGTATATATATAGTTGTATTCTTATATGTTATGGTTCTTTTTAAAAAAAAAAAATTTCTCTTCTAAAAATAGATTGACATTGCATTTTAAAAAAATGGCAAGTTTTATTGCTAAAGTAAATATAATTTGGTTAATTGAATAAATGTTATAGAAAGCTAGTATAATAGTAAATAAGAAAAATTAATATATGTAATTTAGTATATATATATATATACTTAAATGTAATATAAATTATTAAATAATTATAATATTAAGTGGGTATAGGCAAATAGTAATTTAATATGAAATAAAGAAAAATTAGTAAGCAAAATGGGTAAATCAATATTACGTACATAATTAAAAATTATTAAATAAAGTAAGTAAATAAATACGAAGTATAAATTGTAATAAACAAAGCATTTATTTTATAATTGAATGAAATATAAATATAAATAATAAATGAAAATAATTGAATAATTAAATTAATATAATGGGTTGTTGGTAGAAATAAGTGAGCATAGAACTATGTAGTTTTATAGTGATATTACATAGTTTGATAGTCATAATGTATAGTTTTAGTTAGACATATTTATTGTTATTTTTGTACATGTTAAATTGAATTTTAAGTTTCTAGGTAATATAATATAAACAATTAAATAAGTAGAAATTTGAGTGGAAATAGGCAAATAGTAATTTAATGTTAAATAAATGAAAATTATTAAGTAAAATGAGTAAATAAAATGAGGTAAATAGATAAAAAATATTTAGTAAAATAGGTAAATAAATAAAAAGAATAAAGTGTAATAAAAATTATATATTGTGCTTGAATTTAATATAAATATTAATATTAAATGAAAATAATTGAATTATTAAGTTCATACAATAGTTTGTGTTGAATAAATAAATAATTCTAAAACTACATACTTTTGGTGAAATTGAAAGTATATAGGAAAATAGTAATTTCATATTAAATAAACAAAAATTATTCAGTAAAATGGGTAAATAATATTATGTAAATAAATAAATTTTATTTAATAAAATAGGTAACTAAATACAAATAATGAAGTGTAATAAAAAAAACTATATATTTATAATTGAATTTAATATAAATATTAGTATTAAATGAAAATAATTCAATAATTAAGTAAATGTAATAGTTAGTGTTGAATAAATAATTAAGAAGTAGTCAAACCACATAGTTTTATTGTGAAATTATGTAGTTTCATAGTGGTACTACGTAATTTTAGTTAGATATAAATATTGTTATATTAGTAGACATAAATATTGTAATATTAGTAGATATTGAGTTAAACTTTAAGTTCATAAGTATAGTTTTATTGTGAAACTATGTAGTTTCATAGTGGTACTACGTAATTTGAGTTAGATATAAATATTGTTATATTAGTAGACATAAATATTGTTATATTAGTAGATATTGAGTTAAACTTTAAGTTCATAGGCAATATAATATAAACTTTTAAATAGGTAGAAAATTGAATGGAAATAAGCATATAGTGTTTGATATTAAATAAATGAAATTTATTAAGTAAAACAGATAAATAATATATATTAGGTGAATAAATAAAAAAGTTTTATTTAGTAAAATATGTAAATAAATACAAAGAATGAAGTATAATAAAAACTATATATTTATAATTGAATTTAATATAAATAATAATATTAAATCAAAATAATTGAATAATTAAGTTCATAAAAACACTCGTGAGCATCCCTATCTTCATGTTTTGGGAATATTTTGAACTTCATAACTTCATCTAATGAGTATAGTCTTAAACCTAACTAAAAATACACACTTAAAAACACATATTAGAAGATAAAAATTGATTGCTAATTAAAGTCAAAACCAAGTAAAAAATAAGTGTACCAAAAACTATGTAAATTAATATAATAATTAGAGTTAAAAAAAATCTATCTAAAACTATATATATAGATTTTATGTAATTTTGTTTAAGTTAAGTTTATAGCTAAATAACGTAACTTATTAAAGTGATATAGAATTAAGTAGATATTAGTAATTTATTACTAAATAAATAAAAATTATTAAGTGTAATAAAAAAAATACATATTTATAATTTAAATTAATATAAATGTTAGTATTAAATGAAAATAATTGAATTTTTAAGTTAACATAATAGTTATTGTTAAAAATTTAAATGAACCTAAAAGTACGCTGTTTTATAGTGATATCATGTCATTTCATAATTATACTATGTAATTTTGGTTAAGGTAAGTTCTAACAGAGTAACCTAAATTATTAAATAAGTGATATGATTATATGGATATTAGAGAATAGTCGCTTATTAATAATAAATAAATAAAAATTATTAACTGTAACAAAAATAAATATTTATAATTTAAATTAATATAATTATTAGAATTAAAATAATTTAATTATTAAGTTAATATAATAGTCAGTGTTAAATAAATAAGTCTACCCAAAACTACATAATTTTTATTAAGTTTCTAGCTAAATAACTTAAATAAATAAATATAATATGATTAAGTGGATATTAAATAATAGTAATTTATCTCTATTAAGTGTAATAAAAATTATATATTTATAATTTAAATTAATATAAATGTTAGTATTAAATAAAAATAATTGAATTATTAACTTAATATAATTGTTAGTATTAAAGACATGGTCTAACTAAAACCAAGTAGGTTTATAATGATAGTGCATAGTTTTGGTTAGACTTAGTTATTGTTTTTTTTTTTTTTTTTCAATGTTGACTTGAATTCTAAGTTTTTGGCAAATATGATATAAATTATTAAATAAGTAGAATATTAAGTGGATATAGGTAAATAATAATTTAATATTATATGAAAAATTAAGTAAAATAGGTAAACAATAGTAAATAAAAAAAATATTAAGTAAAATAGGTAGGAAAATAAATAGACATAGACAATCGGTTTTGGTTTTAGTTTTTCGGTTTTGTAAAATTCGGAATAGTTCGGTTCTATTTTCGGTTCATATATATATATATAATTTGACTAATAATAATAATAATGATGATGATGAAGGATTTTTTCATAAATAGCCAAAAAACCAAGAATAATATCAAAAGTCACATTAACCAAAAGTATTTTAAAAATAGTTTTAAGGAATTTTTTTTTTGAAAATAGACTGTATATAAACTTATCTTTTTTAGCTAAAAGACAAATGTTCCAAAATAAGAAAAAACTGTTTCCTAAACAACCACTGATTACTAAAAAAAATTGCAATAAGCTTAACAAATCTTTCTCACCAATCGATCAGCTCAAACTTCTTCTCCAATCAATTTCATTTTTTTCTTCAATCCCTTAAAATCGCAATTAGCTCAAACGTGAATTTTGTTTTTTGTCACTTTTTTCTTCTCATTTTCGTGATCTTTTACAACTCCAGTTTCTCGTTCTACAAAAGCCAGTTCTGCAACAAATTTGTTAAAAAAATCGAAGAGATAAACATTCAAACAAGAATCGAAACATCATTAAAGATCAAAAGCAACAATCATTCAAAAAATAGGTACGCAACTCATAAACATGTCAAATATGGTTTTTTTTTTTATTGTTTCTTTTTTTTTTTTTTCAAAAGAAACACTAAATCATGATTGTAAAAAACATTGCAAGTTTATTTAAACAATATAAATGTTTTTTCCGTGGTTATAAAAAATAAGAATAATATTGCACGTCAGTTTTTTAGAAAAAAAAAAAGAAACAAAAAGCAACACATAGCAACAAGAAACAACAAAAGCTTGAGCATGAGAGAAATAATATTCCATGTTAGTTTCTTAGAAAAAAAAAAAAAGCAACATGAAGCAACAAGAAACAACAAAAACTTAAACATGAGAGAACAAAAGCAACACAAAAAAAAACAATAAGTAACAATAAGAAACAAAAACTTGAAAACATGAGAAAAAAACAATAAGAAGAAACAATAAGCAACAACAAACAACAATATTTTAAACTGAAAAATGACTAACGAATTTTGTTTGATTTTTTGAATATAGGTGCAATGGAAGTTATACATGTTTTCATTCATCACAGTGGGAACTGAAATAGAGCAATGGATTATGCTGATTTTGATGTGACAAGAATTACCATACAACCAAATTGTAGCTTTGATGAAATACTGAAAATAATATTAGAGCAACTTCGAATTGAAATAGATTTTCAGCAGATGCTCATACAATTAAAAGTCAGAGAAAATTATCCACCTTTAAAAATAGAAGACAATGCAACTCTCTTCTTCTATTTGCAACTAAAGAAGAAAGAGCCTGATTTCACTAAATTCCTTATATGCATCACTGTTAATAAGATGAAATTTCTACAAATAAGCTTCAACAACAACATGCTGCAATAATAATTAACAATTCAAACAGATCTGGTATCCTTTTATGAACACAACTTAACAAACACAGAAGCAATTAACCACAACTTAGAGTTTTTGAATAGTGCAAAAACAATGACGGACATGCTTCTACTAAAAGATAGGAGTGAAGAATCATCGACAATCTACAACAAAACAACAACAGAGCCTAAAGAAGGTGTAATATACAATAACAAAGAAGAATTAAAAAAAACATTAAGACTTAGTGCTACCAAGAACCACTTCCAATATAAAACTGTTAAGACAAACACTCTCAACTTTCTTGTTAAATGCTTGGATAAAAATTGTAGCTGGGAGATAAGAGCTTCAAAAAATGGAAAGATAGAAAAATTTATTATTAAAAAGTTCAACAACATCCACATAGGTAGCATGGACATCAAATTAGCAGACCAAAGACAAGCATCAGCAACTCCGGTGACTGACTACATAAAATCAAAATACTAGTGTCAAAACGATATACTCACCAATAGATATAATGGGAGACATGAAAGAAGATTATGGTGTTAATATAAACTACCTAAAAGCATGGAGATCAAAAGAAAAGACACTTCAAATGCTAAAAGGTAAACCAGATGAATCCTATGCACTTTTACCAAGTTTCTTATACATGTTAAAGACAATAAATCCAAGATCTATTGTTAACTTTGATATGAAAGAAGACCACTAATTCCTCTATATGTTCATGGCACTTGATGCATTAATAAAAGGGTGGAAATATTGCAAACCTATTATAGTAGTCGATGGCACATTTCTAATAGGAACAAATGGCGGCATGCTGCTTTCAGTAACCACACAAGATGCTGGTGGTAAAATCTTTCCTTTTGCTTTCTCCATTGTTGACTCTGAAAATGATGAATCTTAAGAATGGTTCTTTAAAAAAATTAGACAAGCTTTTGGCTTTAGAGAAGAAATGTTTATAGTTTCTAATAGACATGAAAGTATAGAAAAAGTAGTATAAGAAATATACCTTGAAGCAGCCCATGTCATTTGTATATACCATCTTTTAAACAACATGAAAAAAAACTTTAAAAAGCACTCAAAAAATATCAAAGATTCTTTTTTCCAAGCAACAAAAGCATACACCGTTGAAGAGTTTAAGTACCACATAAACAACTTGGAAAAGATTGATTAAAGGATAACCCCATACTTGAAAAAATTATGTATTATAAATGGGTTAGACCTTTCTCAATCAACAATAGATATTCATCAATGACTTCAAATTTAGCTGAATTATTGAATGCAATGATTAAGAAAGCTAAAGATTTACCGATAACGGCTTTGTTACAGTACCTACATGCTTTTGTACAAGAATGGACCTATACAAATATGAATCTTGCAAGATTAACATTCAGTAGCCTTGTAAAAAGACCATAAGATATGATGAATGACAACTACAAGAAAAACCTAAAGCTACAAGTTATATTATTACTTATTTGGTTAATATTAGTCATGTTGTTGTTTTTGTTGCTATTCCAGTTATTACTCATACTACAATTATTTTTATTTTGATATTTTATTTTTGAAATTGTTGATATTATATTTATTGTTGCATTTCATATTATAGCAACAAAAAGCAACACGTGACATTGTTATGTTTTTATTTCAATTTTCCTTATTTTTTTTATTTCAATGTAAGTTAAACCTTCAACAGAATAAATATTCACAGTCTATGACTTGAATACATAGACTGTGAATACAACATTCATTGTCAAAATGGAAGAAAGAAAATGCACACACAACAGGTTCCAAATTGATGAGCTACCATGTTCATATGTACTTGCAATATTATAGCAAATGAATCAAGATTTGTACATATATTGCTCATATTTCTATACAAAGTAGGCACTCTTAGAAACATAAAAAGAAATAGTACATCCAATTCCAAATTAAGCAAGATGGAAAATACCATATGAAAAGCAACAAATACAAGTAAATCCATCACAAAATAGAATAAAAGCTGAAAGACTAAAGAAAAGAAGAATAAAAGCACCGTGGGAGAATGGAAATAAAAACTAATGTGAGAAGTGTGGACAGCTTGGGCACAATAAAAAGACGTGTAGAGATCCACCTAAATGAATATGAAAAAAATCCATTTCTTTATTAGAAAAGCAAAATTTTTATCATTTTTATTGTAATAATTCACATATTTCATTAATGTCATTGTTGCTACCAAATTCTTAAAATTCCAAATTATTTCTATTGTTTTTTTCCCTTATTTGCTCATTTTAATATTAGTAACAATGATAATAATAAAAAGCAACAAACGACATCAAAAAAGAAACATAAAGCAACAATGAAGAAATAACACAAAGCAACAACAAGCAGCAATTAAAAAAAAATTAACACTGAAAAAATTCACAAAAAAAATTTAAAACCTATATTAATAAAAATAAATGCACATTACACGAATTCAAACTTAATGTATTAACAAACAAACTATACTACAAAATAAAAGAAATATACCAAAAAACTAAACAATACTAAACAAACAAATTACTCCTAAAAATTATTTCTTCAGCTTCCTTCTCCTTTTAATCTTTGTAGTTTGCTCTGAATCACCGATAACTTCACCTCATACCATATCAATAAAGCAATAATGCAAGCCTTGACCTATAAACTTCAACATCACAACTTTTGAAAATCTCCTTGCCATGAATGAAATATTCAGCAAATGCACAAATAAAAACGCTATATTCATTGGAAAAAAAATAAAATTATGAAATTAATAAAGAAAAAAAGAAACAACAAACAAAAAAATTATGAAATCCTTACGTAATAGTTTGAAGAGGCAAATTAGAAACAAGTTTAACACACAAATGTCTTTTATCAATGACAATATGTCTAGTAAAAATCCCAATCTCTTTGGAAAAAAATTGGCAGCATCATGCTATAACGCTTCATCACATCAGCAGCATAAGCATTATCATGAGCACTATTCAAAGAATTATAAAGATAAATGCACCAATCCTTCACACTAAACCTTCCAAGAACCCGATGCTACTAAGAATCAATATAAATAGGAAACAGAACATTCTCAACATCAGCCCATGGCATTGACTTCAACATAACATTTCCTATGATATACTTACCAATAATATGTTTAAAAGAAAATGTAAAATCTTTATTCAACAAAAAAAATAAGCTTTCTGCAAACTTCTATCAAATAATGTATCTATTATTGTAAAAGTACATTGCAGCTTCCATAAGATTTCCCTTACTTTCTAAAATAATAAAAAATAACATTAAGGTGCTGCAAAAAAGAAATAATAACAACAAGAAAAAAATTAAAAAACAAAATAAAAGATAATAAATAATTAAAATAACATATAGTACATGTGATCAGATCCCCAGGATAAAACAAGGTATGAAACCATATTTTTGAAGAAATTGTAGCAACATTAAAGTTAAATCTAGGATTTAACAACTTATATCTCTCAAAATACTTGATCTTTGACCTAACAAGAATAAAAAATAGCATTGAAAAATAAATAATGTATGAGAATGAAATATATATAAAAAGTAAAATAATTACTTTTTGCGCTTATAAACTCCTTCCTCAATCCAATTATTAGAACTTGAAAGCTCTTCAAAATCAATATCATTATTAATGAAATCATCAAAAGGCCAAGGAGCAAAACAAGAAACATCCTTTGAGCTTGCTCTTGAATCAAACTCCTTAACAAATAGAGACTTAACTTGCACACTCGGCTTAACAACCCTCTTTGAAAGTTTTAAACTTTTAGGAGAAACAACCATTAATATAGGTTGAACATATATAGGATCAACATATCGAACTAAAAGCTCTAACTGGATTGGCATTAGCAGATGAATCAACAGATTAATTAATAGGTTCATTAGTAGCTTTCTACAAAGAAAAAACACAATTAAAAAATATGGAGATATAAAAAGAAACAAAAAAAAGCAACAAATGAGAAACAACAAGAAAGAAAAAAGAAAAAACCAGAAACAAAAAGCAGCATCAACAAATTTACCCTTCTCTATTTGAAACTCTTCATAATAGCATCTACTTTGTCTAAAAAATCTTGATTAGTATCAGAAGAAGAAGATTCACATTCCTCAAAAACACCTTTTTTCTTTTCCTCTTCAATATTTATGTTCAACTCTTACTTTTCAACATTTTTCTTCAAATCTTTTTCATTTTCCTTGTCCTCTTGTTCATTTTTCATTTCCTTTTGTTCATTTTCTTGTTCATTTTCCTTCTCTTCTTCATTTTTTTCTTCTATTCTTCATTTTTCTTATCCACTTCTACATTTATCTTCTCGTCTTATTCTTCTTTTCTCCTATTTGCTTCATTAGCATAAAAAAAATCAAAAATATTATTTCTCTCATCCATACCATCATATCATTTTTGCTATTAGAAATAATAGTATCCTTCTCATCAACATTAGAAGAAAGAGAAGAAAAGTTCTGTTGAATAATTATGTCAAACTTCCCTTTTAAAATAAAAAATCTCTCCTTAACAAAAATTATCAAAGAAGAAATTTCTTCATTGAGCCTCTTCTCTAAATCATCAATTTTCTTACTCAACATAGAGTCCCTATCACCAACAACATCATGAACACTCTTTATGACCATTAGATTTCACTTTTTTAGACATTCATATAGTAGGTGTTTTGAAATCATCTCCATTATCCAATTTTCATCATGAATAAGAGATACATTGACTTTCTTAACTTTTGGTTTCTCAAAATAACCATTCAAATCTATGACTCTTCTTCAACATGATTAAGAACAATATTTTTCAGTTCCAACTACAAGAACAATAAATAAAAAAATAAGAAACAAACACTAACAAGAAACAAAAAAACCTGAAAAAATGAGAAAAAAAGCAATTACCTGCTCATAAGATAAATTCAAAATTTACCTGCTCATAATTTAACTTCTTGAAATTCAACACAACAGAATCATGCCAATTCAATAGATGAGGAATCGAAGAGCCATCATGAATAGCAAACACACCCTCATAATAAGCATAGCATTCAGAAAACCATATTTGTAAAGCTAATAAAAAACCAATAGGACAGTAAAAATAATAATGGTCATCTTTCTTCTCAGCCCCCATAAACCTTCCCTTTAAACATTCCAAATTAAAAGTAAAAACATCTTTTACCTAAGGATATTGATTATACAAATTAGCATCAACAACATCAAAAAAATAGTTATTAACATACTTCTCCTTAGGACCAAAAAACAAAAAATTACTAATAAAATAAACAACAACTAATTTCAAAGCATCCTTATCATAATCAAAATTTGTAGAACGAAACAATCTTTAATATCATTCCTCTTCACTTTTGAAGAACCATAAAAAAAATCATTAACCAAATTATTCTTTGTAGATTTCCCAATCTTATTTCACTCAAAATCATCAATATATTTCAATCCCATAACAAGAGCAAATTCACCAACATAAAACTTTAAACAAACACCAGAAATATTAAACCAAATTTCACAAATTTAGATTGACTTACTTCCCTTAAAATCAAGCAATGAAGAACCTGAGGCTACAAATTAACATCCTTCATATCTAAAAAATAAAAAAAAGCAAGATTTTCTAAATAAATCCAATTGACTTTTAGTTAATTTCTTTTTAAGCTTTAAAAAAAATTCTCATTCATATAATTAGAAATCCTACTTTTAAAACATTCCTCTGGTTTAACAAAATACTCTCATTCCTGAAATAAACAATAAAAATTACATTAAGCAAAGTAAAACAAGCAACAAAAAGCATCAAACCTAAAACAACATAGACAACAACAACAAGCAACAATAAAAAGCAACAAAAAAAATAACATAATAAGAAAAATAACAGATTCAGAAAAGAAAAATTAAAAGAAAAGCCAACATACTTTATAGTGAGTTTCAGATTTTTTAGGAGAGCTTTCACTAAAGGACAACTTCTTCTTCTTATTAGCAACAATGTCGTTTTTCTTAGATTCACCGTCACTCTTCCTCATTTTAGAAACAATATCACTCTTCTTTATTTCATATGACAGTGAAACAATATTCCTATCCTTCTTTTTTCCAGACGAAGGAAAGGATTATGAAACACCACCGCTTAAACGAGTATAAATTCTATTATTATTTGATGATATGTTATAAAGTTAATAAGTAATGTGTGATAAGATTATAAATTTAGAATTATGTGCTACTAATGAAATGTACTACCATTTTAATAATAAATTATATCTAAATACATTAAATGTTAACTTAACATATAATATTTGACATTTTAAATACTAATAATTGATTGAAATAACATAAATACACTCGTCAATGGAATATACTTAATTTTTAAAGTAAGTTTAAATCATAAAATAAAATTTAAATTTACAAATAAAATTTGTATAGTAACATTTAAGTTATTTTATTTTATATGTTCAAATTACATGATTATTAAAATATAAATATTAAAATAAAACTTAAAAAGAAAATTTATGAAAAAGTACGATTATATATATATATATGTTTATTATTATTAATTTATTGAAGGTTAATTTTAAATATATAAACTAAAAATTTATATAAATTTCTGAATTTTGTTTTTGCTCTGTGCCAATTTGAATTCTCCATTTGCTCTGCTCCAAAACTTTGGAGTAATTTTGGACGAATATTTAAAATTTTGGAGTTAGGCCTAAGAATTATTATTTTTTAATTCTCCAACTTTCGGATTGGATTCAAAGAATTTTAAATTCTTCAAATTGTTCTGACCCATACATAGCTCTATATATAGTGTGTAAGTAGGGGGTTTATTGCACCTTTGGTACCATACCTTTGGACCGTGTTTCACTTTGGTACTAAAATTTTAATTTTTTTTTCAGTCCCAAAAATTCTAGTTTGGTTTTAAGTTGAAGCACCTAGAACATATTCGATCAAATTTAACATATGTGGTAGCCGAAATAAATATACTTTTAGTATATTTAGCTTATAAGCATCCATTAAACAGTTAATCATTTTGTTAGCCATATAAAACAAAATTTGCTTGTGGGCTCCATAAAATAAAATTTTAGCAAAATTGATTTTATGTAGCCCATAAGGTAATTAGGTTGTTTAATGGGATGATTACATGGTGAATATACTAAAAATATAGTTATTCTGGCTGCTATATTTGCTAAATTTGATCGGATATGTTCGAGCTATTTTTACTTGAAAAAAAAATAGAATTTTTGGGACCGAAAAGAAAAAATTAAAAATTTGGTATCAAAGTGAAACATGGCCCGAAGTTATAGTATCAACAATGAACTAAACCCGTGTAAATAGACATGCAAAAATAGCTAAAATCAAATAACCGAACTGAATCGAGTTTGGTTCAGTTTTGGTTGGTAATTCTTTAAGATTATTAGTATATATTTATAAAAGTACATGTAGAATCATAATTCTCATCAATTGAGATTTTTGGTTAAATAAAAAAAAAGTTAATTTTATACATTTATTTATTATATTTATAAGAGTATGTATAGAATTAGAGTTAGAATTGAGATTTATGTTTAAACTACAAAGTTATTTTTATACATATATTTATTATATTTGTACAACTATGTATATAATCATAAATCTCATGTTGGAGTTAAGATTTTTGTTTAAAGAAAAGTTATTTTTATACATTTATTTATTAAATTTATAAATCTAATTCCACAAGTGTCGAGAGACAAAGAGAGGGGGGGGGGGGGAGGGTGTAATATCCCGTGTTTTAAATATATTTTATACTGCATCGGGATATGCAGTGTTAATAATTTTTAAATATGATATTGATATTTCATAAGTTGTTGATTAATTAAAATTGAATTTTAATTGTTTATTATTATTTTAAGTGCCTTACGTAAAATTTTCCCGAGACTTTCATTTTTGGGAAAATTTTCACGTAAATAATTTACTATTAATTATATTAAATAGATTTACGGACTTGCATGAATTCATATATATTTTTAAAATACTAAATAAAGCCTATGTGTGTATATATTTATTTAATTAGGGTTTAATTTATTACCCTAATATTTTATTATTTATTTATTAGTTTTATTGTTATTTAATTATTTTATTTAGTATTAAATTATTAAAATATTAAATTATAAGTGTGTGGTGTATATTTAATGTGTGTGTAATTTAATATTATTTAAATATATAGTATAAAGTATATATATACATATATGTAGTTAAAAATCAAAATTTTTAGAAAATTATCGAATTGCCCCCTCCCTCTCCCTTCTTCTCTCCCGACGCCTACCCTCACTGCGCCTCCCATTCCAGCACCCCGGACCTCCCTTCGCTGCCACCAGCTGCCGCCAACCTCCTTCCCCTTCCTTCCTCTTCCTCTCAGATGTGACCAGGTCGCCGGAAGCCCGCTGGAACGCCCGGAATTCGCGATGGCAGCAAGTTGAGCTCTTCACCGTCGACCACGATTTCGGCCACCATTTCACGCACCGCCGGTCTTCATGGACTCCTTGAGCTCCGGTGATCCCTATTCTAAGCTCCTTTTGGCTTGAAATCAAGTGGTTGTTGAGGTTTGAGCTAAATCTTCAATTCGGCCATTTTAGGGTTTTTGATTTTTTGAACTTAGAATTGTTTGATTCATGAAAAGTACCTTAACAAATGTTGATCCTAGTAGTTTAATTTACATGTGTGAATTTTTGTAGAATTTTTGGAGATTATTTTGATTTTTGTGTATTTTTGAATATTTTAATATTATTTTCTAATTTTCGAAAATTAATTAATTAAATTATGGAATTGTGTTTTATGATAAATATAGGTATTGAAATGAATTATAGGAATTTATTTGGAATTTTTATGAATTTCTATGTATTTATTTTGAATTATTTAGATTTATGTAATTTTGGGAAAATTAGGTTAATTATGTTTTTAATTGAAATTAATTGGTTAATTGAGTTTAATTATTGATATTATTGATAAATATGTTGATAAAATTAATTTTTGATAATTATACTATTTTTGGTGAATTTTTGAATGAATTTTAGTATATTTACATATATAGGGGTATTTTGGTAATTTTACACAAAATTGTCTAAAAATGTAATTTAATTGGTTTTAATAGTTATTTAAGGTATAAAAATGATTTCCACAAATTATTTAGTATTTTTAACTAATTAAAACTATTTTTCGTGAATTATTTTCAATTATATATATAATATACGATTTTACTAATAAAATGAGTTTTTATCGATTTTTACTGTGTTTAAAGGTTAATTATGTAATTTTTACTTATAAAATGAATTTCTATGTTATAAAGGTATTTTTGGTATTTCTGAATTGTTCTGTGATTGTGGACCTCGGTTGGTAGACTGTAGTTTAGAGTCCGACCGAGGGGTTATGGATGAGTGGTTGAGCCTGTTTTTCGAAGTGTGTTTCTTTGCAAGGTCGGCTCTACTCTTTGAGTAGAGAGATGTCCGTTTTACAGGGGAGGTTCTACCGAATTTTCGGTAGAATTCTCATAAAACGTGATATCCGGTCAAACCTTAATTTTGATTATGTGTCTAATATTCTAGATCGAGTTTTAGGATTTTCTGTTAGGTTTATTCTGATTTCTATCGTTATTATTTGTTTAGTTGTGCCGAGACCGAGGCCTAGTGGACTAGGCCTGTCGGATCCATCTCGAGGAGCGCACTAAGTGTGAGTTGCTATTTTATATATATGTGCTCTAGGGTGCATGATTTTAGAAATATATGTTTTATCTTGATTAAATATGCATAATAGTTTAATTAGTACTTGAGTTTATTTTAGTTTATTTTTGGTTTATTTTAAACTATATGCATGTTTTATTATTAAAATAGGTTTAAAATATTTTTGAATATATTTCCAGTTTATTTTGTAATTTAATTGGATTTATTTAACGTATATATACTCGAAATATACCTGGTTTACTTTTGGTATATTTCCAGTATATATATATGGTTTATGTTGCTATTTATTTCAAATTCATGCATCATTTATTTGTGAATGAATGTTTTATATTTATTAATGAAGGATATTAATAGAACGTGCTACCTAGTGGGCAGCACTAGGACCGAGTACGTACCGGTACGCTTATAGCATTTAGGCTATATTACTAACCAGTTTGAGGATATTGATTGGAATTGATTTATTTGATGTGTGAGATATGGTTTGGGGGTGTGATTGCTGGAGCTCGGTTGACCAAGTGTCTCAGGGCCAATCACACTGGTAGTCAGACTGCTGGAGCTCGGTTGACTTAGTGTCTCGGGGCCAGTCTACTGTCCAAATGGATTAAGTGAACATATTTGGAATAAGTGAGCCTGTATGGCTAGAGTGTTGTCTAACACTGTTTAAGGTTGCGGCTTTCTAAGGTTCTATTTGATCCTTCATAAACGATGATTTTCAATGAAATATATAAAATGATTTTATTGCATCTGTGTGTACTTGCCTGTATATATACATATTAGATATATACTGTTGACTGTATGCATTGTCATTTAGTATGCATATATATATATATTATAGTAATTCACTTAGTGAGGTTTGACTCCCCTCCGTTGACTATTTTTCAGGAGAGTCATCATCTTCAGACCTGAGTAGCAGGCCTGTACGCTGGATTTCTTTCGCCCCGACTTCTTTATGTAAACTGCTTCTCTGAGTCTTGAGTTTTATTTTATCTAGACACTGCAGTAGTCATTAAATTATTAAAGAATGTTGTATTATATTTGAACTGGATTTGTATTAAAAGAGTTTATATATATATGAGATGAGTATTTAATTTAAATCCAGTTGGTGAAAATGTTATTATGATACTTATGATTTTTATTTCCGTTGCATTAAATACTGTTATTATTACTATTGCATGTTTTATTTTATTTTTAGGCTTGCTACGGGTTCCGGATTCGAAAGAATTCCCGTTCCCTAGCGCCGGTCATGGCCCCTGTTTTGGGTCGTGACAGAGGGTGAATTGGCTTTTTAAATAATATGCATAATTTTGATTTTTCACAAAAGAGCAAACTAAAATTAGATTTAGGGCTAAAATGAATGAAGAAGGAGTTTCGGCCCTTAAAGCGTACATTATCTCCTCAACCACTTATTGAGAATTTTAATCCAATATCAATCTATTTCAAGGTATAGATTAAACCCTTACAAGCTTAAACTAAGTTGCTCAAGTGTTTTCCATAAGGTTGACATTTAAACCTAAGTGTTTTCCGTAAGATTCACACTTAAACCTAAGTGTTTTCCATAATGTTCACACTTAAACTTAAGTATTTTTCAAGGCTCATAATCAAACCCAAATGCTAAGAATAATCCTCTTAGCTTGTAAGTGAGTAAAACTGCAACCCATCTCACTCAGTCACACTATTTAGCTATTGAATGAAGATAATATGCATTCCCCAACCCACACTTAAGAACACTCTTGAGATAAATAGAAATTACAAAAATTTAAGATGAAGAATTGGTTGGTTAAAGAATTAAATTCAAGATTGAATGCTAAAAGATAACTCTAAATTCGTTTGCTCAACTTCATTTTTTTTTCTAGCTTTGTTCTTGGTGGTATTTAAACCTCTTAGAGAAAAAGAGTTGTTGGATGTGCATGGAATGCAAATAGAGCCGTTTAAACTACTTGAAAAGAATCATGTCTGCACAATTGTCATGATCACGAAAAATTCGTCGTGGTCATGATAAACTGGGTGCCAATAAGAAATTTGAATTTTTCACACTTTTATGATCATGACACTGGCAGTGATGTTGGTCATGAAACTTTTTGCCATTTTTTGACTTGGCTGTCATGATCATCATCATGATCATAACACTAATCATGACAAGTCTCAGCCAACTTTTGAAAATTGCAATTTGATTTTTGTTAATTTGCTAGAAATTTTTTTGTAATGATTAGAATTCACTTGTGATAATTTATAATGAGTATTTCCATCATTTTTCACCAAATCTGACTTTAGCTTTTACCACAAAAATGCAATCTTCGATTTTCTCTTTTGTCACAGTCATGATGCATTAATTACTACATGTGCCACACTTGACATCTCATTATTTGAACTTTATGATGTGTGTAATTCTTTACATATATTTGAGTTGAATTGTAATGAGTTTTGTATAAATATTCAATTTAATTTGGGTAAGGATTAGTCCTAAGCAACAATTATTTTTTGTTTGATATTTTATTTATTTTTGTAATTAATTTGTTTCTATTAGGAATTTTATTAAAGTGTTAATAAATATTTTCTTTTTCCCTTAGGAAACTAGCTAAGAATTCTAAAGAAATCAAAGATTTGCATGAGAAGATCATGTTAAGGGCAACACGGTTTGGCACACACCTGTGTCATTGCCTGTGCAATCTATTGGAATGCAAACTTCATGTCACAAAGGTGCAACATGGGTGTGTTGCTGCTAGTGTATCTTTCTATTCAAATTGAAGAAGTTTTCAAAGTGCAACATGGTTTCAGGCACGACCGTGTTTGAAAGTGTACAACCTTTTGGAATTTGAATCCGAGCTTATGCACGGTTGTGCTAAAAATTGTGCTAAAAAGTTTATCGTCACATCAACTCACATGGTTGTGCGGTGGGTATGTTGAAGAAAAGGAGACTTTTCCTAAGTAAGAAAGGAAGAGGAATTAAAGGGCTAAAAGATCTCCTATTAGGTTTTCCTATATAAAGGGATGCTAAGAGGTATTTAGGGGGATTCATTCAACACTCAAGGGGCAACAAACAAGGAGTTAAACTAGGATTGAAGACACTTGATTCAAGAATTCAAAAGTTTTGTTTCATTATTTCTTTCTTTATCTTTAATCTTTTTAATTATGTTTGTTTGCTTCGCCACAAGTATGCATGACTAAATTCCTTTAGGGTTTAGGTTAGGAGTAACTATTACATTATGTGATTAAACACAAATTTTATTTATTAAATTGATTTTTTGTTAATTTTATGAGTTGCACTTATTTTATACTTTCATTCTTGGCCAGCTTGTTTGCATGTTTATGAGTAAATTCACCAACGAGAATTAGAGGAATTTATTAGCTTTAGACTCATAGTACTTAGATCACTTGACCACGAGAATAGGCGAGCTTTTGGGGGTTAAATAATTGTTAAAGATCTTAATGAGTTTTGATTAATTTCTTAATCACGAGAGTAGGTTGAATCTTAATGTTAACATGCTTAATTGAACTCAAGAGAGTTTTTAGGTATTTTAAAATAATTACCCTTAACTGAATTCAATGTTTAAATTTATTTAAAGTGTTCATGATGTGATTGGAATAGTGAAACTAAACTTAAACTCTAAACTTTTTATCATTTAACTTTAATTTAATTTAGATTTCTTCGTTTATTTTGGTTACAAATTCACTTTTATTTAATTTACTAGATGAGATATAAGTAAAAATATTAGTACTCAATATATAGTTTTCATGGAAATGATAACTTTTTATACTGCAATCACGATCCGTGTGCTTGCAGGTTTTGAACGCAACACTTTAATCAACCTGAATTAAAACACTTAAACATCCAGATTAAATATACTTTTATTTAATTATTTGTAAACATAAAAAAATGACTGTTTTAACCCCTTAAGGTTCAACAATAAAAGAACGTATGAAATCATAATTCTCATTTTGAAATTGAGATTTTAGGTTAAATAAAAAAAAATTAATTTTATACATTTATTTATTATATTTTTAAAAATATGTGTAGAAAAAAATTTTATGTTAGAATTGAAATTTCTGTTTAAATTACAAAAATACTTATATAAATATATTTATTATATTTATACAATTATATATATAATTAGAAATCTCATGTTGGAATTGAGGTTTTTGGTTAAAGAAAAGTTATTTTTATACATTTATTTAATATTTGTAAAAATATGTATGGAACCGAAAATCTCATGTTAGAATTGAAATTTTTGTTTAAACCACAAAGTTACTTTTATACATATATATATTTTTATATATATTTATTCAAAGTTACTTTTGTACATTTATTTCTGTTTAAAGAAAAAAGTTACTTTTATGCATTTATTTATTATATATTTTTTATTAAAGTTGAAATATACTTACTTGTGGTGAAAGTAAAAAGGCAACTAATAATAGATGAATTAGAGTTATTTTCAAATTCAAAAACTTATATATGTTCATAATTAAATAAAAAAACAATACGAGAAATGACATAATTTGCTTACTTGGCTAACTATGTCACTATTTACATAGTTGATCAACTATACCTGGCATTACTCATTTAATAACTCTGTAGCTTTGCTTTGTTTAGTTACCCTTTAGGACAACTTTGTAAAAACAATAAACTGACAATTTTGTTCCACCATGCACGAAAACTTAAACCAATAAATGTTTCCTAACTTAAAATATATATTTCATTAAGATATTTTTTTTTTCTGAAATAAGACGGAAGGTAACTTGAAAAAACAATCTTATAATTTTTTTTTAACCAAATAAAGTACTTTATAATTACACGATTAATTAATTGTAATAAAAATATTTTTAATATTTATACATAAAATTTATATTTATATATTTTTAATATTTATTAATGTATTTATATATTTTTATTATTTACACGTTTTTCCACGTTACTAGTTCCTATTTTTTTAGAAATATTTTGTGCTATCCGTTTCCATGCTTCATTGTCAAATAAAAATCAAGCAGAAGATTAAGAATATATAATTTCATCTATTAATATTTATGCTTTAAGTCTGTACATTGCAATTCTAGCTCCGTACTTATTTATGCTTTGTTTTCATATGCTGGCTCTCATGATCTGTTCAAGCACGAGATGGCTTCAACAAAGATGATTTCACTGCAAGAAATTGTGAGACCACCCCATTGGATGATCATACCCGAACTTTTATTCAGCTCGACCAAGAAAATCCTGAAACGATTGCTAATTTATGTATGATATAGGAAAGAGAAATCGTGTTCTTTGGTGTTCACCACCAACATAAACTGCGAGATGCCCCTTCTGGCACTTCCATGCCTTCCAAGCCTGTTTGTTTCTGTGGAATAGGGTCTCTTCAGAATTTGTTTTGCTCGAACTATAGCTGGAAAATGGAAACCCATATCTCATGGTACGATAGACAGAAGAAAAGGGCATTTGATGTTTGAGAATGTAGAAGACTATATACACATAATCATCAAGAAATACACTTGTTCTGAGGGGTCTAATGATGTTAATGGGGATCACACGGCTTTGCCTTCAAATTGGTCATAAAAAATAGGCATAATGCATCATTTTGCCCCATATACTTTCATTTTTGCCAAATTGACACATGTACTTGCCTATAACGTAATTTATAAACACCTATCAAGAGGTGTGGCTAATAATTGCAGCGTGTGTCCTAAACTCACTGACTCATATGACACATGGACAACACGTGGTAAACAAATACTTCAAAAAGTTCCTGCGTATGACGGCAGGACCTCCAACAGCAATGGCTGTATCTTCTGCGATGTTTGGGGCAGCAATAGAGACAGTGACATCGTGAGCCTCAGGAGGAGAAGCAGCAGCGATGTTGCTTGAAAGGGGAGCTATGTCGCTATCTTATTGAGGAACAACGCTGCCGAAAACGAAGGCAGCAACTATGTGATCTGCGAAGAGGAATAATGGCTTTGTGAGAGGTAAAGCAACGATGGGGCTTAAGAATGAGCGAGGGAAAGCAACGATGGGGCTTAACAATAATAATAACTCTAATTAAAATAACAATAAGAATATAAATAATAATACTAATAACAATAAAAATATTAATAATAATACTATTAAGAATATTAGCAATGAAAATGATTTTAAATACTTTAAATAATAAAATTGACAAATAGTTATTTTTATGTAAATAAAATATTTAGAATAAAATAAACATATAATATACATGAATAATGATAATATATAAATAAAATTTAAAATTTTATTAATACAATAAATTTTAAAATAATTTTATATTATTTAAAATATTGGGTCATTATATTCTTTGACATCTAAGTGAAAGCGGTGCTTTCTAGGAAAAACATAAAACTAGTTGTACTCTTTCGATCATCGCTATCTTTGGCTCAATTATTGTCACTATATCCAATGAGCTTGTAGTCATCAGAAATGGAATAGAATTACCCAAAGTTGATTGTACCTTTGAGGTATTGAAGGATTCTTCTTGCAACTTTGAAATGAGTGGTTGTTGGAGTCTCCATGTAACGACTCACAAGTCCTATTGCGTAGAGAATGTTGGGCCTTATACAAGTTAGATATCGCAAACATCCAACTAGACTCTTTAAAAAGTGTTGGATCAACCTTTTGTGCTTCGTTGTCCTTGAACAACTTGATTTCACACTCCATTGGTGTGCTTATTGGGTTACAATCATCCATCTTGAATTTCTTGAGGATCTCCTTTGTGTAGCTTTCTTAAGAGATGAAAATCTCATCTCCCTTTTGCTTAACTTCAATGTTGAAGTAGTATCCCATCAATCTAATAGCCGTCATTTTGAACTCTTTCGTCATTGCCTTCTTAAAATCTTTAAACATGCTTAGATTATTTTCGGTGAAGATTAAATCATCCACGTACAAGAAAATAATCAAAACATCTCCATAATTGATCTTGCTATAGAGAGCATGCTCATAGGGACATTTGTTGAAGCCATTCTCTAAGAAATACTTATCAATTAGATTGTTCCATGCCCTTGGTGCTTGCTTCAACCTTTAAAGAGCCTTCTTCAACCTTGGAACCTTGGATTCTTATCCTTTGACTTTATAGCCTAGTGGTTACTGAATGTAGACTTCCTATTCAAGAACTCCATTTAGGAAAGTAGACTTTACATCCATCTGGTGAACTTCTACCTATTTTGAGTTACTAAAGAAATAATCAGTCTAATAGTTTTTAAGTATACAACAAGAGTAAATACCTCATCATAGTCAATTCCAACTCTTTGACTATATCCTTTTGCCATGAGTCTTGCTTTGTATCTTTTGATCTCTCCATTAGCATTCTTCTTTTCTTTGTACACCCATTTGACACCAATATTCTTATGTCCTTTTGGAAAAGCAGTGAGTTCTCATATGTCACTCTTTTCAATGACTTTAATTTCATAATCCATTACATTTCTCCATTTTTCTTCTCACACAACTTCTTGGAAGTTTAGTAGTTCACAATCAGTAAAAAGGCATATAAGAGTTAGATTCTTAAGTCGATCGGTCACCTTATAGAGATTTTAAAGACTTCTTATGAGTTCTTCATTTCTTTCATCCAGGAAAGATAGCAGTGAATTTCCTTTATTAGTTTACCTTGGTGAAGTAGGTGGTGTTGCCTGCTCTTGCTGAGGTTCACCCAGTTACTCCACTAGTGTCTACTCTATTTCATCAAACTGAGGAAAGAAGTTGAATTCATATGTAAAATAGTTGAACTCCAATTCACCTTTTTCCTCAAACATCACATCTCAACTGATTACAAACTTCTTGTTATTTTGATTGTATAGTTTATACCCTTTTGAATGAGTAGAATAGTCGATGAAGATGTGTCTTTCACTTTTATCATTAAGCTTGGTTCTTCTTTTATCTGATACATGAATATGGGCTATACTTCCAAATGCTTTAAGGTGAGAAATTTTAGGCTTTTTTTCCATTCCAGGCTTCTTATGGTGTCTTTGCTCAAACACTTCTTGTTAAAGATCGGTTGGATAAGTAGACTGTTGTAACAATTGCTTTAGCCTAAAATTCTTTTGGTAAATGTTTACTTTTAAGCATGCTTCGTGCCATATCAAGGATGGTTCTATTTTTTTCTTTCTACAATGCCATTTTGTTATGGAGATCTTAAAATAATAAGAAAACATTGAATTCCATTTGTTTTATAGAACTCTTAAAATTCCTTTGAATTGAATTCTACTCCTCAATTTGATATCATTGCTTTAATCTTCTAGCCACTCTCATTCTCCATAATAGCTTTAAATGTCTTGAATACTTCAAAGACATTTGAATTTTGCTTTAAGAAATATGCCCAAGTTTTTTTTTGAAAAGTCATTAATAAAAAGAAGGAAATAATTATTTTTACTGATAGAGCTTAGAGTAATTGGCCCATACACATTGCTATGAATAAGCTCTAATAGCTTCTTCGCCTTTAAGTATAATTCCTTAAGAAAGATATTTTTGAATTGTTTTCTAAGTAAACACCCTTTAAAAAACTAATTTGGATGTTTAATGCAAGGTAGTCCTCTCACCATTCTCTTCTTCAATATTAGTTCCAAGCTTCCAAAGTTGAGGTGTCAAAATTGAATATGCCATAACTAAGATACATATTTATAATAAGCCTTCAAACACTTTGCAATATCATTTTGAATATTTAAAGGAAACAATATATTTTTTGACATTTTTAATTTGGTTATTAAATCTCCTTTACCATTTCTTATAAAAAGACTACAATCTTTTATATGAAAATCATAGCCTTTTTCTAAAACCTTACCTGTACTCAAAATGTTACATGTCATATTAAGCATATGATAGCCATCAGAAATTATTTGATGACTACCATCTTTAGCATGAATAAGAATGTTACCTTTTCCTTTTACTAATATTTTTGAATCATCACCAAAGGAAACATTGCTAGCCATTGATTCATTGAGTTTCACGAACATACTTCTTTTTCCATACAAATTGTTGCTTGTACTAGTATTAAAGTACCAAATATTTCCTTGATCTTCAATATTGTCTCTATAAGCTAGCAATACTTTCTTATTCTCCTTGATATTTGCTTTTATATAATTGGTATTTTCTTTAACCTTACTTCTGGGACCTTTGCATTTTGATGCATAATGCCTATAATTCTGAAAATTATAACATTGAACTTAGGATTTATTGAACCTTAAGTTTAGATTGCCTCTCTTATGACTTCTTGTAGAACTTTCACCTTTCTCATAATTATTGAAGTTATTATTATAAGAACTTTAACTGTATCCATGACCATGACTTCCACCTCATCCACAACCTCTGCCTCTACCTCTGCCATGTTGATTTCTTTCATTGTCTTGGCTTTCATGCATATCTTTGAGTTTCAGTTTAAGGAGTTGCTCAGAGATTCCTTGCTTGTTCTTGTGGTTCTTTTTATAGGCTTGTAATGAGCCTAAAAGCTACTAAATCTTCATTTCTTTTAGGTTTTTAGTCTCTTTTATAGTTATAATAATATGCTCAAACTTCGGGTTTAATGAGTAGATTATCTTTTCCATTATTCTCACATCTTCTAACTTTTCACTATTTCTTTAGTTGATTAGAAATTGCTAAACTCTAGAAAAATAATCACAAATAGTCTCACCTCCTTTCATGTGTAGAGATTTAAACTCTTCTCTAAAGTTTGAGGATGCACCTTTTTACTTTTTCTTCTCCTTTATATGATGTTTAGAGCTTCTCCCATGCTTGTTTAACAAAGGTTATATCTAAAATTTTTTCAAAATTATCATCATCTAGGGCTTGATAGATAAGAAAGAGAGCTTTATTATCCTTCTTTCTTAAATCTTTTAAACTATCCTTTGCAGATTGGGATTGTGGTGCCTCATTTATGGTTAATTATAGCCTTTCTCTATGATATCCTAAACACCATGTGCACTAAGGAGAGCCTTTATTTTAATACTCCAATCGTCATAATTATTGTTGTTGAGTGTTAGAACTTGGAAGGATGTCGCACCATTTTTCATATTGCTTAATCTAAAAGGAATTTGCAAAATTTGACTTCACTGATGGATTCAAAATGCTAAAAACCCCTAAGATGCACTCCGGTTAAAAAGTCCACTTTTAACCAACAGTTTAATAGTTCAGTCAATGGCTTAGTAGCTAAGTCAAACAACTTAATAGCTTTATCAATGTCTTGATCGGCTTTATGAATCAGATTGACTTGGCTTCATGACTTGACTTGACTCAACTTCAACTTAATGAGTTGACTAGGTTTCTAGCAGTAACTTTTAACTGTGATTGGCAATGCATTTGAATTCGATCAAGATGATTCCAGTAGCATTGGATTCATCTTTACAACAGCTTCAATTTGGTATGCTATATGCCAATATTTGGCTCTAATACCACTTTATTGGAAAAAAAGACTTATAATTTTATTATAAAAATAAAAATATTTTTACAAACTTTTCATTTTCTCACACCACTCACTTAAGACACTCTTACAAATTTTTCTCTCACTATTTTTTATTTTCTCTCTCAATAAACTCTTTAAAGATGCTTTGTTTCTTAATTTTCATCTTCTTTGTCGATGCTTATATTACAAGACTTAATGGGAGTATATATACTAGAGCCAAAATAACCTCCTCCAAATATTACCAAATCAACCTCCTTCACACAATCTATCTCCATGTAATGCCATTATTCACCAAACATATATTTGTGGTGCTATCAAGCTGATAAAAGAGTTCTAGAAATTTCGCTTTTGGGTCAAAAGGCTTGTTAGGCTAAAACAAGTTTATAATTCAACAATAATGCCTAGCATTTACCCCAAAGTTTATGTTTGAATAACAATAAGAACTGATGAAATTACTTTTAAAATATACATATAGACACCCGATTTGGTCGGCCCATGTTAAAGGAGGAATTAGGGATGCTCAGTTTAATTAACCCATTGTTAAGCCCAATGATGAGAATGTGAAACTTAGACATAAAAACAAAACCTGAATCTCCAATTGGAAATGGACTTGAAGGCCTAAAAGCCTCAAAAGCCAAAGACTTAGCCCAATTATCTAAAAACAACATAGGCCCGGGCCAAAGAGGCATTGCCTCAGTGCAATAAGGCGATCACCTTAGTGCAATGAGGTGATCGCCTCTTTGGTATCTGCTGTAGAGGCGATCACCTTATAATAGAGGTGCTACCTCTGTGGCAGACCACTTGCAACTGCATTTAATGCAGCTATAGCCATAGTGGCCAAATGGTGTGGGCCTCATGCCTTAAACCTGATTTTGCGTGAGGAAGAGATTTTTTTGGGGGGGGGGGGAAGAAAAAGGCTATAGGGGTTCATGATGAGCTAGGAAGCCTAGGGGCATGGGTAAGGTAAGGGTATAAAAAGGAAAAAAGAAAAAAAAGGAAGGATTATTTTTTGTTGGAAAGGGAGAGAGAGAAAAAAAAAAGAAAGGGGGGCTTTAAGCTCTGACAAAAAGAAAGAGAAACGTTCTTGAGAGAGGGAGAAAATCCAAGCCAAAGCAAGTTCACATTCCTTAGGAGAGAAAGGAGAAAAGTTTGTGTCAAAGTGAAACTCATACCCAAGTGGAGATCACACTCAAAAGCACATATATGAGGGTCTATTACTTTGGTAAAATTTTGCATCCAAATACATTTTTTTTCATAACTTTAGCATTTTTGTGTTTAGTTTGCATATGACTAAGTTGTTAGTATACTTTAGGTATATTTTAGGTTTATTTCATTTGTTACGCTACCTTATTAATATAATCCCTTAAACTATTGCATGTAGTTGTAATTTGGCACCTGTTGGATGCATGTGTGCATGTATTGTTTGCTTAGGTTAGAAGTTTGATTGTCTTGAGAATCGAGCTAACCTGTTAATCAGGCAACGCCTCTATGGTCAATGAGGTGATCACCTCATTGATAGGCCTCTAGGTAACTTGGCCTCTCCTTTTATATATTTCTGCATGATTCTACTATTTTAATGTATTGAAGAAGCCTGTTGATCAGGCGACGCCTCATCACAAAGGCGACGCCTCATCACAGAGGCATCGCCTCTTGCCAATGAGGCGATCATCTCATCACAGAGGCAATTGCCACATTGACAGGTTTTCAGGCAACATGATCCCTTTTTTAGAAACTTGCATGATCTTAACCTTGCATATTTTTTTATTACTTGTAGTTAATACGTTGCATGACGATAGTTTGACCATTCAAGCCTTTTTAGTTCTTATTGTAACTTCTTTCAAGAAAATATTTGTAAAATATTGTTACTAATACGCTATATTTTAAGGGAAACTAATTGTGTGATTATTGTAGGAATTATTTGATGACCTACATCATTGAGTAGTCAGTTTAAACAGCTAACCCCTTACAGTATCTTGCTTGTATAAATAGTTTATTATTGATTTATTTTTGGTATATGTACAGTTTATTGTCCATATATTTCTTTTGATTTTATTCAAAGGCGTTGTAATCCTTAATCCCTTCCCCCATTTGGTTTGAATGAATGATTGTAAATATTGATTATCTATTTTATTTGTTGTAAATAACAGGACTCCTTACATGAAAAAGGATTAATGTGCAGACTTGGGCTTAATTGTAAAACCTAGAAAATAGATGAAGGCAAGTTTTTTGAATGTAAATAAGGAAATAATTAAAGGTAATAAAACACAAACGGAGGCCAACCACAAGATTGAGTGAGCATTCAAACGCTTATACCCAATTTCTAAACCTGATCTCTAATGATGATTTCTGGAAACCTCCGTGAAATCCAGCTGCTGCACAGTGTGTCTCGATTTTTATCCGAGTGACAACTCCATCTCCGAATAGGTCCAAGACCTATATTGTATTTTTAAGTGGGCCTTGAGCTCACATAGTGTTGTGATCACCAAACATTGGACACGCAGTTAGCCCCACCGCCTACAATACATTTATAAATTTTTTAACAATTTAAAAAAAGATTAAAATAATTTTATAAATCTAATTTTTTTTTTAAAATTTTACAATCAATCCATAAACATTTAATATTAAAAAATTTTAAAAATTTTATACACTCAATAATTTGTTAAAGAATTTTAAAATTTTCTATAAATTTATTATTTTTTTAAATTATTATGTGTATAAAATTTTTTTAATTCTTTATTCCTAAATGTATATTGCTTGATTCTAAAATTTTTAGATTTTAAAAAAAAATTTAACCTTTTTTTTTTAAATTTTTAGAAAATGAAAAAAATTGGAGAAAGACAAATGGTATGGATTAGATCTAACGTGGTTAGAGAAAATACATATTAAAACTAAGGTATAATTGTCATTTAAAAAAAAAAAAGCTATAAGAAATCCTTAAATGTTGGTATTTAAAAATTTAGAGAGGTAAATATTTCATTTTAAAATAGAAGATTTTAAAATATTAATTATGTCTAACCTCCTGTTTTTTTTGTTAACATAATTAAATTAAGACAGCATGTCCCAAATTATGTTATTTTGAGAATAGCATGTTTCTGAGTCAATTAAAAAATTTGAACATAATGTTCTAAAATATTTTTTAAGAAAGATTTAAAAAAGAAAAACCAGTTCATCAAACTGTTCAATTTAGACAATCCAGCCTGAAATTTGCATGAGCTACCCCCACACTTTTTTCAAAATTTTAATTAATAAAAAAAAATAAAATCATCAGAGTATTAATGAATAAGGGTAGTTCCTGCTTTTTTAAATTAAGAAAAAAAATAATCTCATAAATCTATAAAATTTAAATTTTATACCTCATTATATATATATTTTTTAAAAATTATTATTAAATCACTCCATCACTCATAATATATTTTTTTTAAAATATAATTAATGGTGGGTAAATCATAAATTTATTAGAGATATTTTCCATATTATGAATAAATTTATTTTTGGTTAATAGAGAAATTATATGATCTAAACTTTAATGGATTGCATAACAGGACAGATATTCCTTTTTAAATCCACGATCGCAAAAATTGAACTTTACAGTTTATAATGTCTTTAGAGAGGAGTTACCATAGATTACTCCCTCACTTGCATGAATAAATTTATTTATTCATTAAGCAAAAATGATTTTTATACTTATAACAGAGTAATTATAATTCATCCAAAGGTTCAAACCAAAACTCATTTCACAGATTTTTGGAAATTTTGTACTTTACCTATGCTTAAATTCTTATGTCAAATTTTGTAAGGATTGCATTTAACTAATGTTATATGAATGCTAAAGATCTATAAGAAAACAGCAGCAAATGAATAAACAACAAAATCTCATTGGATTTGTACTAATGCTCTATGTAAATTGTACATCTAGTTATAAACAGAACTGTTACAAAATTTGTGTTCATAGCATCTCTTTCATGGTCTGTTTAATGATGAAATGACATCGGTGAAGATGTTTTCATTACAGGGAATTGTGAGACCACCCATTGGATGATCATATCCGAACTCTTCTTCAGCTTGGCATAGCAAGTCTTGGAACAAACGCTGGTTCAGGTACGATATTGGAATTACAAATCTCTTTCTCTGCTTTTCGCCAACGTAAACTGCAAGATAGCCCTTTGGCACATCTGTGGTTGTTGAAGCTGTTTGATGTGTTGTAGAAGAAGATCTCTGAAGAATTTGCTTGGCACGAACTATAGCAGGAAAACGGAAACCCATAGCTGTTAGTGTGGATAAACAAGAGAAAGGTGAGGAAAAGACTTGAAGAAAGGAGTTTTCGATGCTTGATGCTTGAAAATATGAGGACTTCTGGATGTATATATACTCTCATCAAGAAAATGGTTTGGTCTCTGGATCACATGGCTTTGCCTACAACTTACCAATATTCATGACCCACCATCTCCAAGAAGTAAAGGTCCACCTAAAATTGAATATATTTAGTTTGGACAGCATGTCCCAAGTTATCTTGTTTCGAGATTATCATGTTCGTAAGTCAATTCAAAATTATTTTTTCAAGAAAAGTATCAGGCAGACCAGGAACATGGAGATTTGCACACACCGAAGAGTTGGTCATCTTACCTTCTGTAAATTTTGTATTTCATCAACCTACATGTGCTGCACAAATCAGCCTGAAGTTCACATGAGCCATTCCCTACCATCAGGGCCCATCCTGAAGGTAATTGGAAACTTTTTTCTGCATGATTGACCGATAAATTCTTATCCTTTTATCTGTACCGCACTAAAGATTTTCTATGGACATGCAACGGATAAATTTATATTTTTCTTTGAATTTGGTCATTTCCAAAAAAAAAAAAAAAAAGAATGACATGACTAAAATAGGACAAAAGTTACAGCATTTCGTTATCTAGAAATTTATCTGGCAGCAAAGATCTTCAACTAACAAATATCCAGGAGCTACATATTCCTATCTTTTCATCATTCAAATGTCTGAACTGAGATAGACAAGCCTCGTGAAATGCACATGAAACTTCACTTAATACTCATCATCATTGTCACACCTATTAAGCTATCTGCAATGTCTAATCTAAATTATTATTAAGCAATTTTTGCTGGCATGAGTTGAAACCATTTGTTGCTTCAAACTGTTGGCCTACTGCCTAATGTAAGCAATTAAAGAACTTTATCCTTACGAACCGTTTATGTTTCATAGTGTTATATGATTAACTTGGTGAATAATTTTTAACTGATGTAGCAAGTAAGAACAGATCATATCAAACTGATAATGCTAAATATCAAGAGCCTCCGAATCCCAGAACTGATAGACTGAAGTTTACTGAACATGTAAAGAAACATTTGCTTTTAGACAAGATTGTCATATTGCCAACGCACTGTCAAGGCACAAAGGATTCAATAGCACTGATACATGAGCAAGTTTATTTACAGCATATTTTATTTTTCAGCAGACTAACAGGAAGGCGTCCTGACAAACAATAGTTTTGTTTGACTTTAATAAATGGCAGAACTTTTGGCAGAAGAGAGAAACTTGTTGGAGCACTCACCATCAAAACATGAACATTTCATACAACAACCATAAACATGAACAAGAACAAGAGAAAAAACAGAGCTGAATTTAACACTGAAATTTCTCTCTAACCATCCATTACTTTCATACATACATATCCTTACATTTATACAAGGGTAATATAAAATAAAATTACAGACATAAACAGTGATTTAATTCAAGTTCAGCCACATGTTTTGGCTCCTAACAAAAGTTCTTAATACTAATCATTACAACAACTTTACATTCAAAATTCAAGAACATAGTCAGTTCCCCCCATGACTGAATTCCCTCCCATGTGATCTTCATTTTTCCCTCCATTTGCTGTACATTCATACTGTATTTCGAGCCCATATATCTTCTTAATACGGACATACAAAATGCTAAATATATCAGCTTTAGAGTATTTAGAAAAGTCTCAACTCTAACAAAACTATATCTGGTTGAACTGATATGTAAAAGTGATAATTATTTTATATGAACCAAAAAATGCATTGTTTTTACTTCCATTTCTCATTCCAAAACTGATACAGAGGTTAGTATGTTAGATCAAGTCCTAATACCTTAAAATGTACAATCTCTTAGATAATCTTGTTACAATATCTAAAAATTGAAAATAAGATCAGTGAAGAATTCTTCACTGCATGGGATTGTAAGACCACCCATAGGGTGATTAAATCCGAATTCTTCTTCAGCTTCACTCAGCAACTTCTGAAATGAAGGATGCTTCAGGTATGATATTGGAACAGCGAATCGCTTCTTTTGTGTTTCTCCAACCTACACTGCAAAGTGACCTTTAGGAACATCAGCAGTTTCTTGTGATGAGAGAATTCGTCTTACAATTTGCTTAGCAGTTACAATTCTAGGCATGCGAATACCCATTTCTGAATTCTTTTGAAAGTGTGTGGAAAGTAGAGAAGATCTTTGGCACTGATGATCTGTTGGCATTGATTATAACACATATATAAGGCAAAAACTTTTATGACAATACTCCATGTAATAAATGGCAATTGCTGGGTGGTCCCTGAGAGTATACATTTCACACATAGCCACATGGTTTTGCCCTTTCCAACTAAAATCATGACAGATTTAAGACAATATTTTTTCTCCTTGCTGCAATCATGTTGGCCTACCACTTGACATTGAAATTTTTGCATTACGTGAATCATAATTCTGCATATTCTTTCAACGTCTACACACATCACCATGATACATCTTAGTCAAGTCTGTGGTCAAGTTAAACAATTGGCCATCAGAATTCAGTACCGACATGTCTGTAAGTCCTGTCACTATCAGACACTAAAAAGAAACAAAATTCATCAGTTCATATGCTAATGTTTCTCACAGAGATAAGTGAGGGAGGAGACAGTGACCGTATGGTCATAGAGTACTAACAGATACAGCTGGAAAGGCTGCTGCATGTAATACCTGATATCTGACCTTTCCAAAACATGAACCATCAATTTGTTAATTAGACAGGCTATAAAGGAATTCACGTGACGCATGCCCACATAAAACATTATTGCACAGAGCGAATCCATTTCAAGTGGGGATTGTCGACTGCATCTAGTATTAACTGGTAAGGAATTTTCCTAGGAATCCTTTGTTTATTATCATATTATCGTATGTACTCAACAGGATAAAATATTAATAGTACTTCTGTACAATCGTTCTTAAGAATGTACTTGCCATGTACTAATAGTAATTGAACAACCACTGGAATGCCAGTTGATGAGATAAAAATCTGCGATCATTCATTCTCTTGCTTTCATTCATGCACAAATTGCTGCTGAGTAGTGTATTTTCACGCTGATGTTGTTGCAGCACATGCTTGCTTCAGGAATCATAGCATAAATGCCTAAGGCATTAGATAGAGAAATTTCTTAGCATCTTTAGATCAATTGTTTCTTTTACATTTGCAATTTATATAGCACCAAAGAGATATCAGAGTTATGAAAGAGACCAATCTGCCCAAGCTGCAGTATATGAAATATCCTGGTGCAGTATCTGCATCTTTTCAGTTTTAAATGTCTCAACTGAGAAAAACAAGACCCAGGCAAGTCATATGCAAGCTTGCCTTACTGTTTGTACTCATTATTGGGTTGGTAGTTTGATAAAACTAGTTTGAGCTAGCAGAAGCTTGTCCATTTGCATGTGAACTACAGAGCACGCCCTAGAGATTACCATGAAAGCAAATTTCATTGCAGATGAGAAAGAAATGGCTTCACTACAGTTGAAATTTGCAGCAACTGAGATTCTAACTCACTTGAACAGCAACAAAATTCAGCTTCTGTTACTGCTGTAGACAATAGGAAATACAAAATTCAAAATGATTTCAGCTCCCTCCATGACTTTTTTTTTTTTTGCCTTTAAATACTGTTCTTCACGTAAAATAGATGCAAAATGGGGGTAACTCTGTTGAATTGCAATTTCAGGCTCCAACGATCAGGATGAAGAATTCTGATAATTACTGGATGTGACAAGAAAAGCAATGCTGTTTACATTCACTTTCATTTCTAAATTCAAAATTGGTACATAGGTTAGTATGTAAAGTCCTACAATCTACATGGTAACATCTCAATGATCATCTCTATCAATTGTCTACAAACTGATGATGAGATCAGTGAAGACTTCTTCACTGCAAGGGATTGTGAGGCCACCCATAGGATGATTAAATCCGAACTCTTCTTCGGCTTGACTCAACAATTTCTGAAAGAAAGGATGCTTCAAGTACGATATTGGAACAGCAAAACGCTTTTTCTGAGTTTCTCCAACATATACTGCAAAGTGGCCTTTAGGAACATCAGCAGTTTCCTGTGACAATAGAATTTTCCTCACAATTTGCTTAGCATTCACGATCCTTGGCAAGCCAATGCCCATTTTTTAAATTCTTTTGAAGGTGTTGATTGATAGAATATTCAAGACTAAGGAAAACAGGCAACTTTTTTGCACTGATGGGTTGTTATCCTTGGCAAACACACACTTGTATATGGCAAAACCTTTCAATTGGATTGAGTGGGATTTTCAGTGTGGTCCCTTTCAGGACACATTTCACATGCAATCACATGGTTTTGCCTTAAGACAGATTTGAACATTTTTTTTTTTTTCTACTGCTGCAATTCATCATAGCCTTCCACTTAACACTTGAAGCATTGTATCATGACCTGCTTATCATGACATATATTTGTATATGCCCATCAGTCAACTCAAATATGGGAAGATCAACTAATAAAGAAATATTATGTGGACTGAATTTGCATAGTCTTTCAGCAACTACAAACATTACCATGATACATGTTAGTGGAACCAAGAATTTCTTGTCTGGTGTTTGTTGACTAGTCCAAAAGTTAATCCATTGGGTTGCAAGCCACTATAACATGTACCTAGTAATAACAGTAAACTAAAGAAATTCTTGTATGATGTTTACTTAATGCAGAATGTTTTATAAGAGATAAAGGTCAGTAACCATTAGAATATTTGTAAATAAATTAATATACAGTGCGAATGAATTTAATCCAAAAGATTAGCGAAGTTCTGAGTAAGAATTCATCTGGATAGAAAGATATTTTTTTCATGGCAGAGAACATAAATGAATCTGAAAATTCTTTGAATACAGCATCGTTTCTGCTTTAAGGATCAAGAATCTAAAAAGTTATCTGACATCTTTGGAAAAGCTTCTCAATTCCATCTAATACAATGCATCTATTTGTAACAAGTCATATCAGTCCTACTTTTAGTCTCTATCACCACTTGCCTTGCAGTAGTATTGTGCAAGGGAATCTCCCCATTAAAAATAACCATGATGGACAATCATCTGAGATATCAAATTTGAAGGACAAGTAAAAATTTAATTTCTGCCCAAGAGAAAGATCCACAAATCTTAGATGTTACTTGCATTTACCTACTTGGCTGTTTGAGATTTGCTCATCTACAAGTTATAATTAATTAACTACAAACCAACTTATTCATTTCATTTTAAGTTATTCAATAAGCCAATAATTTAACAGTAAGTTAGAAGTGAACTTATCTTTTCTTCTGTAAAGCATTAAGCAGCATTTACTTAACTCTGATTCAATTAGAAGATAATTAAATGCATGCCATCAGCTGGAACTTATATGGGTTGCCTTCAAATTAAATATGCATAGTTCTGCTAGTAACTTCACATGAAAGAATGGAATTGCAATATATTACTTCATTTATTAGTCCAAAATTGTACATAGATTAGTACATGTTAGTAAATTTCTACATTCAATAGGAAACTCTAAGCTCATCTCTTAGAAGCTCTACAAACTGAAAATTAGTTCAGTGAAGGCTGGCTCACTGCATGGAATTGTGAGACCCCCCATAGGATGATTAAATCCAAATTCTTCTTCAGCTTGATTTAACGAGTTCTGAAAGAAAGGATGCTTCAAGTAAGATATGGGAACTGCGAATCGCTTCTTCTGACGTTCTCGAACATACACAGCAAAGTGGCCTTTAGGAACATCAGCAGTTTCCTGTGACAAGAGAACTCTCTTTACAACTTGTTTGGCATTCATGATCTTCACCAAGCGGAAACCCATTATCAGATTCTTTTGCAAGCGCTATACTGATGGTGTTTGCAATATTCAGAAAAGTGAGGAACTTTGGCTGTGAATCGCTGTCCTAGTAGACACATACATACATATATTTAATATTTGAAGAGATTTCTTCACCATACAATCAATTTGGCCGAGTGGCAACAATTGGACGCTCAGGGACATATTCAGAAGCAATCACATGGTGTTGTCTGTCAACTAATTGGAAAGTTAAGATAGTATAAGACCGTTTCTTCGTCTGCTGAAATTATCTTGGCCTACCACTTAAGATTGAAAGCACTGTACCATGACCTGCTTTTTCATAACATTTGCTAAGCAGTTGGGTCAAATGATGTATCAGCTTATAAAGAACTAACATGTGGATCAAATTTTGCATGTTATCTCGTAAACTACACTTCCCCATGACATAAGTTAGTGGAAGTTCATGACCAAGTGAAAAATGATCAGCTGCATTCACCACCTTGTATGTCCTTTCACTGTCAGACACAAGAAAGATAAAGAAGTGATGTTACAGCTGGAAAGGCTGAGATTTACACTCATAGCATTCCTCATATCTAATCTTTATATAATTTTGTCTAAAAATTATCTTCACATAAGGCACCATGGAGTTCACATGACTCATTCCCTACTGTTAGTCTCCATTGCTGGCCGCCTTGTACCATACCTTTATACATGAGGCCTCCACTTTTATGTGGGATCAACTACATCATTAGCATTGACAGATTAAGAATATACTCTTTTGGGTGCCCATCTATGATTGCATCATATATGCTGCAGGAAGATACTATTTTCATTGCCGCTGCAGGTAGTTGCCAAAATTTAGTTAATTGTAATAGATTTAAGAACAATGAAGTCATGCAGTTATTAACTGCATTGTGCCAAATGGTACGATCAATACACGTAATCACTGAAACATTGGAAGATAGATGCAGAAGCTATCTGCATTTACTCACCCATTTCTGACTGGTAACAATAGACAATTTTCTTCATATTAACTGCATAGATAATTGTGTATTAACACCAGAAAATGGAATTTGCAAGGAATAGATAAGCTGAAGAAAATTGGGTTCAAATCAACTGTCCATAAATATGATGTAAACATAAATACAGACATCACAGAATTGAAGCATTAAATTACTTTTCAGAAGTCAATCAAGATTGGTAAATAAGTTAATTAGCTTGTTAAAGTGACAACACAGCTCTAAAAGCATCTCTAATTAAGGACTGCATACTGAAAACAAGATCCATGAACACTTGTTCACTGCATGGGATTGTAACGCCACCCATAGAATGATGAAATCCAAATTCTTCCTCAGCTTGACCTAACAGGTTTTGGAATGAAGGATGTTTCAAGTGTGATATTGGCACTGCAAATCTCTTCTTCTGATTTTCTACAACATAAACAGCAAAATGGCCTTTAGGCACATCAGTGGCATCCTGTGACAAAAGAATGGGACGTCGTAGAATTTGCTTAGCATTAACAATCCTAGGCAAGCGAAAACCCATGTTTGATTGAATCAAATTTGTAGGATGAAAGTAAATTAAGAAGATGTTTGGCTCTGGATAGCTAGAAGAACTCCTTGGAAGAGGCTTATATAAACAATTTGTTGTAATGACCTCTACTACTGGGAGGTCCAAATGTGGGAAAATATTTTACAAGGATCACATGGTTTTGCTACAGGCACTTCGGACAATCAAGGCATCATCTTAGGCTACCAACACCATCACAACCACTGAAAAGCTTACTTGCAATGACAGATGCTTATCAGTCAGTTATAAAGCAAAATTTTGTAAAGCTCTAATAGCTAGGTCAAGTTCGTGTATGTTGCTAAAGAAATGTAGCACATCACTACGAAATTTGTTCGCGTGGAAGTTGGAAATCAAATTGACTCAATGACCAGTTATGGTTATATATCTTATTGAAAAGATATATTTTTACTACCCAATATTTTAATGAAATAGAATTTTGAGATTGAAATTCTTATTGAAAGTTCTGATAGATTTTAGTTAAAACCTAATGACCAAAAATATCCATTTTCATTTTACAATTTGCAACTTTGATCAAACTTTTTACTTCTTTTTTGATTATGAGTGAATTTATTGAAATTATATCTCACATTTTATTACTGATTTCATAGAAGTGCATCTAGCAACCACATGAATCAATTATACATAAATAGCAACGTTATAGGATGTTATAGGAGCCCATACTCAATTTTAATCAAAGTGGTAAGTTATATTTACTAAACATTTATCATCTTCAGATATTTATATCAAAATTAAAAATATAAAATAAATTTAGATAGTTTGTATAAAAATGTTTTGCGTATTTAATTTTTTTTCTGACTGAAACTGAGAGAAACTGAGCTCATTTTCAAAAATAAATGCTCTAGGAACCTGATTGATAAGTGAGAACTGTAGTGAACATGTTATTATTGGGTTAAATGTATTAATAATCACCAACTTTATCCTAATTTCAATTTTGGGTAATAAACTATTATTGGTTTATTTTCGATAATTAAACTTTAATTTAAATATCATCGACCGGTCAATTAGTGACGTTTTACTGATGTAACAACTAAATTTGAAATATTTAAAAAATATTCACCACATTAGCTTACACATCAACTACCAACTTATTAATGACTAAAATGAAATTAATTGAAATTTAGTATTCAAAAATGAAATAATTAAAAAGTTTAGAGAGCACTAACATATTTAACACATTAATCTTCTCTAAAAAAAACACACATTAATTACCCTTGCTTGTTAAAAAATATATTTGACTTATATTAAAAATTCCCTATCTAATTAAAAATGAAAATTATTGAGTGAAATAAGTATAAAGTTGAGTGAGCATGGATGCATTTAACCCTGTTGTTATTATTATAGCTAATTTATGTTGTAGTTGGAAACGCAAATTACCTACAATAATAACCAACGTTCACACAACCTCTTGAAACTCTCAATTGATCAACTTGCTTGATTGACAAGATGCCATACCTAAAGTTCACATGAGTTATGCCCTACTATGATGTATAATAATATATGGAGATATTGAAAAGTCCCCATCATCAAGCCATCGTAATACAACAGCATACAAACTGCTTTGGCACCAAAGAAAAAAGATGTGGAAAATGATTGATCATATTGCATATTTTGGATCTGGAGTACCACGGATATGCCGAAGATATGCTACTTGAGTTTGGATTGGCTGCTTGTTGTGATGGTTGGCAAATTGCACCTGTCACTTTTAAGCCTTTGATAGTTCTGATATTTTGGTGAACATGGCCGCTGGTTTTTCATTTTTGGTAGCTTAATTTAAGCATAATGTTAGATATGTGAAATTGAGTAGTGGTTTTTCGGAATTTGGGTAGTGGTTGATGTTAGGTTGCTGACTAACGTGTATTTAATCTCTCCCTATAAAAGGGAGCTGCTGCAACCAGAAAATTGGTATGTGTGACCAATAAAATTGTTAAAAGAAAAAAAAAAAAGGAGATTTAGTAAAATGAAGAAAAGAAAAAAAAATGTTCGACATAATTTTTTTTAATTTGTCGATATTTAAAATTCACTGAATTATAACTAATTCGATTTAATTTTCACAACACTACAACAGTGATCAAATTTTTAACAAGTTTAGAGTTTCGACCTCCAACTCAGGGAAAGAGAATCTATCTTTGGAGTTTTTTGTAGAATAGAAGGGCCAAATTTATATCGCTCTTTAAAATATTCGATAAGAGAGGTTTAAATATTTTAAAAAATTAGGTGTTTATTCTTCATCAACTTTTATTAGTGTGATTTCAGATTTTAATTAAAAAAACTATAATTTCGAATTTTAGATTAAAAAAAATCTATACTCATGGTTAAGAGATAAAACAACTGTAATGCTATTTTGAAAATAAAGTTTCAGCAATTTTCTTTTTCGCATTGATAGCTAGAAGGTACTGATTATTTCGAAGTCAAGTCGGGTGTACTTATAAATGGAGCAAAATTATCATAACAGCTGCTTTCTCCAACATTTCAACAATTTTTATCGATGGTTAGACAAATCTGATGTTAATCATATTAAAATTATCAGAATAGTCAAATCAGAATAATTTTAGTAAAATTATAAAAAATTTAAAAATTTTACTATTATTATTATTATTATTATTATTATTATTATTATTATTTTACACTTATAGGCCTTGTATGTATTTTCTTATATTTCTAATACTACATATTTTAGGGGCAAAACTTAAATAGCTAAGTAACTGCAAGAAAAAAAGTTGAAACTCTAAATATCTAGCAAGAAAATAGAATTAGTTAGTTTTGATAGTTAAGCTAAAATATTAACTTGAAAATTTTGGTGATTGTACTGGAGGAAGGACTACTGAAAATATGAAATTTATACAGGAATTATTTTGAAACTATTCATTGATCTTCTCTTGGTGCAGTGAAGAATTTTACAGTGGCAGACGTTGATCAGGGCATAAAGTAAATCAATCTGGCAGATGCAATCAGTTAAGGTAGAAGGCCGTCAAAGATAAAATCACATTCATTTCTCTGTTTGCTTTCTTTATCACTCTCAACAATATTTTGTATTCTGATAAGTTGTGTGTGGGGTCAGAACTTTAAATCAAAAGTAGAGCAGAGAATTGCACAAAACAATTACAAATTTCATCATCTGATATCTTTTAGAAACATTACAGCCTGTTAGTTGCAACTGCATGTGTAAATGTGACTTTAGATGTATAAAAAGCTACAGCATATATGGTGTCATGGAACGTAAATGTGACTTCAGATGCATCGAAAGCTACAAAATATGGTGGCATGGAGCCAGGTTTTGCAGACTTTCACTAATAATGATTTACATCATTTTAGTCTACTAATTCACAAGACATGGCCTCTCAAGTTCACATGATGTGTGCCCTACCCATCAAAGCCATACATACTTGTTTAGTATGCTTCATCATGTAAGTTATTAGGACTTTCAAATGTCAAATATTATACCAATATGTTTAATATATAAATATTAAAATATAAGAATGCATATGAATATAAATACAAATTTATATTCAAATGTTGAAACAAGTACAAGTTACAATATATTATAGTTAAATTATTAATTTTTTTTAATTTACTTTAAAGAATATAGTTCCTTTTAAATTTATTTTCCTTAACTCGAAATAAAAGCATTTCAAATAGAAAACTCAACTTCGTACATTTTAATTGATATAAACTGATTTTTAATTTATTTGAGAGATCCATTACCTAGTTTAAAGCAATAGTAGTCTTCTTGGCAGGTCATAAATATGCAAGAATTCAAGAGATCCATTAACTAGTTTAAAGCAATAATAGTCTTCTTGGCAAGTCATAAATATGCAAGAATTCAACTCAGTTGAATTCTGTTTGTTCAATTATCGCATGAAAATTGTAATTTAGAGATTTGGCCAAAGAACTAGAAACACATTTTGAGATTCTAGCAAGTATATTTAACCATTTCTAACTATATACATTTTTTTCTAACGCAAAATTTACTGTGCACACACATCGAAATAATTATTGACTGAAAAGACACAATGCACATACTTACGAACACACGCATACACAACCACAAGGAAGCGATGTAGGATCCGAAGACCAACTATATACATATATATATATATATATATATATAGACTTGTTAACTATTATATATAGGTACTAGAGAAACATGATACATTACAAACAAAAAGAAAAAAGTGATAACGACATTCAACATGAAGAAATTTTGGCTTCATAGTAATTGAATAAAATGATTAAAGGATGTCAATAAAAAATAATTTGATACATAGTGAAACTCCTTTTTTCTTCGCTCAATCCAAAATTGGTTCATAGGTTAGTTTGATACATGAGTAGTGCTAATAATGTTATATAATATACATTAATTCTAAATTTTTGCAAGGCCTACAAACTGAAAAAGATATCTGTGAAAACTTGTTCACTGCATGGGATGGTTAGACCGCCCATAGGATGATAAAATCCGAACTCGTCTTCAGCTTGGCTTAGCAGTTTCTTGAATGATGGATGCTTCAAGTAAGATATTGGAACCACAAATCTCTTCTTTTGAGTTTCTCCAACGTAAACAGCAAAGTGACCTTTAGGCACATCAGGAATTTCCTGCGACACCAGAATCCGTCGCAGAATTTGCTTGGCACTCACAACCTTTGGCAGGCGAATACCCATTTTGTATTTGGTTTTGTATAACTTGGAAGGTAAACAATGGTTTTCTATGGTGGATGGCTGGTTATGATCAGTTAAAGGATAGATATATATTTATATATAGGGAAAAAAAAAAATTGCAATGCCCTCAATGGGGTCTAATGGGGGCATATTTAACAACGAATCACATGGTTTTGCCATTGCCGTTAATTACCAACAATTTCAAGGGCTCATCTCGGGCTATATATCACTCAACAAAATTTTGGAAGCTTTGAATTAGGGCCTACTTGTAATGATGATTCTTATGCAATATGCTTTAAAAAACAATCCTAAAAAATAATATCCACATCAAGTTGTTGCGCGCATATGCTCTAGGCTATCTATGTGATTTGCATACATCTCCATGCAACTTGTTTCTCGTAGTTGGTAATCAAATTGACACAATTGGTCATTATCGCTGTATTTGTTATGCTACCACCAAACAAATATGAAATAAACAAGTCATCAATGGTCATATGAAACTTTTTCTTGCATTTAATACTGCTTTTATTTGACCTGATTTACACAGGCGTATGTAAGTTCCACGAACCTGCGATATATATAATTGATACTTTATTTTTGTCAACTATTACTCGACAACTCTATTGATCACCAGGCCCTCAAATTCCATTGTACAATCTGGCTTTACTTTTGAGGAAGGATTGGTACATGTCAGTACCACGGATATTTAAAAGATATGCTAGATGTTATTGTTATTAACAGGAACCTGATACTTAATTCCTATGGTGTTTGAGGTATTGAACTTTTTTCATTGCCAGTTGCTAAAGAAAGATCTATTGTATTTCTTTTTTTGTCCTGATCAAATACATGAAATTATTATACATTTAGTGTCAAGTGGACATGGAGCCTGTCCAACCTCTTTAGTACTATCGTACAGAAGGCTCTCACAGTGAAGAAATTTTGATGTCTCATTAGTGGTAGCTAGGGACAAGGTTAATAATTTATAGGATATACCCTTTTCTTGTGTATCTCAGATTTTACCAGAATCAACAAAAGATATTGCAAAATCATAAGGGTTTGAATTGCTCGTTAATTGCTGAAAGAAAGTTGCATAATTTTCGTATACCTGAACCTGAGTTTACTGTTTTCAGCAGATCACTCATGGATTCAGTAATATCTGATGCTATGATACTATAAGTTTCTGCAGTGAATCATTTGTTGTCCAGATGTTTTTGTAAACTAATTCTCAAAGTGTTCAAGTAAAATATGCCTTCATACCATCGAAGAGAGAATCAAAATGTCAACAAGGGGAAGAGAATTGAAAGAAAAAGGATCTTATTTTTCCTTATGTTTTTCTTTACAAATGATACACATATATATAGTATCTATATAAATCTAAATTTGGAAATACAATCACTAATTTATATAAATCATTTCCTTATTTCTTTCCTCAAATTTCTCCTTAATTTTTCCTTCTTAATTTCTAATTATTCTATTCACACTCCAACACTTCCCTTCAAGTTGACGCATAGATATCATCAATACCAAACTTGCTTGGTGAGTCATGGAACACTCAGCTTGAAACAACTTTTGTGAGAACATCTACTAATTGATCTTTAGACTTTACAAATGGAAACTTGATTATCTTGGTTTCAAGTTTTTCTTTGATAAAATGTCTATCTATTTCCACATGTTTAGTTCGATCATGTTGAACCGGATTATGAGAAATCTAAATGGCTACCTAGTTATCACAATATAAGTTCATTTCAATCTTCGGATGATACCCAACTTCACTACGTAGACTTCTCAGCCAAAGAAGTTCACATAGAGCTTTTGAAATTCCTCTGAACTCAGCTTCCGCACTTGATAATGCAACTACCTTTTGATTTTTACTCCTCCATGCGACGAGATTACCTCCCACAAAGGTGAAATACCCGAACGTTGACTTCCTGTCCAAGCTTCCTGCCCAATCAGCATTCATGTATCCCTCAATATTTGGTTGTGCTTTCTGAACATGAGTCCTTTTCCAGGTGATGATTTTAAGTAATGCAGAACCCAAATTATTGCCTTGCTCGGATTATATATGAACTGACTTACAAGACTTGCCACATATGCTATGTCCGGTCTCATGTGAGATAAGTAGATCAATTTACCTACCAATCGTTAATATTAATCTCTGTCTGTTGGTGTTTGGTTCTCATGATTGCTCAATTTATCATTTTGAGCAACAAGTGTATCTGTTAACTTACAATCAAGCATTTTGGTCTCAACAAGTAGATTAAGAATATATTTCCTTTAGGATAGAAATATGCGTTGTTTTAGCTGGGCAACTTTAATACCTAAGAAATAATTCAATTCCTCAAGATTCTTCATCTCAAATATGCTTGCCAAGTATCTTTGTAAACTTACGATCTCCTCCTCATAATTCCCTGTAATTATCATATCATCAACCTAGATAATTAGAGCTATTATTTTTCCATCTTGATGTTTCAAGAATAAAGTGTGATACGAGTTACTTTGTTTGAACTCATACTTCCTCATTGCTGAGCTAAACCGACCAAATCATGCTTGGGGAGACTACGTTAAACCATATAGCATCTATTTTTTTTATTCCGCAATTCTGTTGTGGTGTATGAGAACATAAGGTCTTATGACGTAGGCCATAGGCTTGGAAGTACTATTGGAACTCATGGTTGATATACTCTCCTCTATTATCTGAATGAAGTATTTGTAATCTAGCTAAGTGTAATATCCTGAGTTTTTAAATAATTTTAAACTGTATCGGGATATGCAGTGTTAATGATTTTTGTATATATTTATGATTATTTTCATGAGTTTGATAATTATTAAGTTATTTTAATTATTCTTAATTATTTTAAGTGATTTAAGTAAAATTTTCTCAGAAATTTTATTTTCAGGGAAATTAAGACGTAAATAATTTGATATTAATTATTTTAAATGGTTTTACGAATTTGCATGAACTCATATATAATTTTAAAGTGTCAAATAAAATACATGTTTGTACATTTATTTAAATTAAATTAGGGTTATTTTATAATTAAATTATATTATATGGTTTTAATATTAATTAATTAATTATATATGTGTATATATGTGTATATATTATTAAAATATGTGTGTGGTGTATATTTAATGTGTGTGAGATTATATATTATTATAATAGATATATATATATATATACCTAATTATTTATAAAAAAATCAGAAGTTTGCAAAAATTACGAAAATGCCATCATCTTCCTCCTCACTCTCCCGATCGTCCTCCTCCAAATTCCGGCCATTGTAACTCGGTTTTCTTACCGTCGGTGTGCCTCTCAACCTTCCTCCTCCACCTCCAGTCATTCCCGCCGCCCTTAGCCACCATTTCCGGTGTGTTTTGGCTGGAAAAGCCAAGAGAAGCCGAAATCATTTCCACCGTCGATCAGCACGATTCCGACCACCATTTTCAACACCGCCGGTTTCTATCTTCTCCTTGAGCTCCGATGAGTGTGATTCTAAGGTTTGTTTCACTTAAAATGGTCTAGATTTCCCTAGGTTTTGATTTTCCATTTTCGGCCTATTAGGGTTTCAATTTTTTTTGAGCTTCAATTTGAATGATTCAAACAATATCCCTTCAAAAAATTTGATTCTAGTAGCTTAATATACACTCTGGAATTTTTTTAGAATTTTAAGGAATTATTTTGATTTTTGTGAATTTTTTATTATTTTATTAATATTTTCTAATTTTCGAAAATTAATTAATTAAATTATGAAATTGTGTTTTATGGTGATTATAGGTGTTGAAATGAATTTTAGAAATTTATTTGTAATTTTTGTGAATTTTATACATTTATTTTGAATTTAATTAGTTTATGTAATTTTTGAAAAATTAGGTTAATTATGTGTTTTATTGAAATTAATTGGTTAATTGAGTATATTTATTGATATTATTGAATTATATGTTGAGAAAATTAATTTTGAGTAATTATACTATTTTTGGTGAATTTTTTATTAAATTTAGGGAATTTACGAAACTAGGGGTTTTTTGATAATTTGATACTAAATTGGCTAAAAATGTAATTAAAATGGTTTTAATAGTTATTTAAGGTATAAAAATGATTTCTACAAATTATGTAGTATTTTTAACTAATTAAAACTATTTTTCGTAAATTATTTTCAAATTATATATATAATATACGATTTTTCTAAATAAATGAGTTTTTATCGGTTTTTAACATGTTTTAGAGTTAATTATGTAATTTGGATTGATAAAATGTATTTTTATTATAAAAGGGCATTTTCGGTATTTCTGTATTATTCTGTGAATTGTGAACCTCGGTCGGTGAATTGTAGTTTGGAGTCCGACTGAAGGGTTGTGAATTGTGTTATTTCGAAGTGTGTTTCTTTGCAAGACCGGCTCTACTTTTTGAGTAGAGAGATGTCCATTTTACAGGGGAGGTTTTGCCGGATTTTCGGTAGAATTCTCATAAAACGTGATGTCCCGTTGAATTCTGATTCTAATTCTGTGTCTAGTATTCTAGATCAAGTTTCTAGAAATTTCGATAGAATTATTCTGATTTCCTGTTGTCATTTATTTTTTTAGTTGCACTGAGACCGAGGCCTAGTAGACCAAGCCCGTCGGACCCATCTAGAGGAGCACAATAACATTGAGTTGTTATTTTATATATATATATGTTTTAGGGTGTATGTTTTAGAAATGTATGATTTATTTTAGTAAAATATGCATAAACGATTTAATTATTACTTAGGTATATTTTAAATTATATGCATGTTTTATTAAACATTTACACTTAAAATATTTTTAAATACATTTCTAGTTTATTTTGTAACTATATTGGATTTATTTGACTTATATATACTTGAAAGATACCTGGTTTACTTTTGGTATATTTTCAGTATATATATGGTTTATGTTGCTATTTAATTCAAATTCATGCATCATTTATTTTATGAATGTATGTTTTATATATTAATGAAGGATATCAATAGAACGTGCTACCTAGTGGGCAACACTAAGACCGAGTACGTATCGGTACGTTGATAGCATTTAGGCTATATTACTAACCTAGTGGTGGATATTGATAGGATTGATTTGATTTGATGTGAGATATGATTTGGGGAGTGTGATTGCTGGAGCTCGGTTGACTAAGTGTCTCGGGGCCAATCACACTGACAGTCAGACTGCTGGAGCTCGATTGACTTAGTGTCTTGGGGCCAGTCTACTGTCCAAATGGAACAAGTGAATATATTTGGAATAAGTAAGCCTGTATGGCTAGAGTGTTGTCTAACACTGTTTGAGGTTGCGATTTTCTAGGGTTCTATTTGATCCTTCATAAACAGTGATTTTCAGTAAAAAATGTATAAAATGATTTTGTTGCATCTGTGTGTATTTGCTTGTATATATATTTATTATATATACTATTAACTGTGCATTGTCATTTAGTATGCATGTATATATATTATAACAATTCACTCAGTGAGGTCTGACTCCCCTCCGTTGACTATTTTTCAGGAGAGTCATCGTCTTCAGACCTCAGTAGCAAACCCATACGCCAGATTTCTTCCGCCCCGGCTTCACTATGTAAATTGCTTATCTGAGCTTTATTTTATAATCTAGACACTGCAGTAGTTGTAATCAGATGTGGGGTTTATGTATTATATTTGTGTGAGTTATGTATTTCAAATATTTAAACTGGAATTTGTATTGAAAGATTATTTATTTATATGAGATGAGTTATTTATTTAAATCCATTGGTGGATATTTACTGTATCTTATTTATGATTTTATTTCCATTGCAGAATACTTTATTTATGTTATTATTATTATTGCATGTTTTTATTTTTTTTAAGGCTTGCTATAGGTTCCAGATTCGAAAGAATTCCCTTTCCCTAGCGCTGGTCATGGCCCCTGTTTTGAGTTGTGACACTAAGAATTGAGTCCTAATCATCGCATGGAAAGATTTGAATATACTGAACACTCCATGCTTATGTTTTATTAAATACAACTAAGTCATATGTGTACAATCATCAATAAAGGTAACAAACCATTTAAAGCCTAAACTATCTGAGTAAGGAGTGGGTCCCCAAACATTAGAATGAACTAAGACAAAAGAAACATAACTTTTATTTGAGTGTGCTAGGTAAGATACACGATGACTTTTTCTAGAGTACAAGTTTGACATCTAAACTTAAACTCATATGACTTTGATAGCAAACTCGGAAATAGATGCTTCATGTAACTAATGGATGGGTGTGCCAACCTTTGGTGCCACAACATGATTTGTAGGCCTTTGTTGCTTATCTAGTGCACTGTGTTTGCTCTATCTAAACTGAAGTCATCCATGTAGTAAAACCCCCTTCTTTTAGTATCACAACCAATATTCTCCTTTGTGAGAGTATCTTAAAACAAATAGAAATTTGGATATATTAGTGCACAATAATTTAATTCCTCAGTAGCCTAGCCTATAGATAGCAGTTTATTTGATAGTGAAGGAACTAGTAAGGTGTTAGGTAAAAAGAATGATAGGGATAGTACTACTTTTCCTACTCTTGTAACCAGGTATGTCATACCATTGGCATTTTCAATACATTATCATTTGGGTTGATTAAATTCCATAAAGTCTTTTAGATCAAATGTTATATGGTTTGTTGCCCTAGAGTCAATAATCCAATCAGTCAAAACTCTCTATTTAGAATAAGATAAACCACAGCCTTTGTTACTTGAACCATTAGGAGACTTAATTGTGTTTTTTGGCAGAGTTGGTCCTTAGCACTAGGAACTCGATACTGGTCATTCGATATGTAGCATGATAGCTTACTGGGTTTCATCTCGTCATACCTAAGCATAAGCTTATTTAGTTGTCGAAAATGGTCGAATCTGCAGTGCATCACTCTAGACCTTATATAGCCAGTTAGCCATCCAAGAAGGTATAAACCTATCTTCTTGTATATTATTATTGTAGATTTGGATATCCTCATAACACTTCATTGGATTTAGCCATCGAAATTCTATTTCCCTCCATAATCCTTATAATCCTTGGAGAGTATTGTAATATGACTTAATGGATCCTTCATCTTGTCTCATCCAAGCTACCTATCCTTTTAGTTCATACATTTTTTAGGTTTCTGATTCATCAAAGAAAGTGGTAGTAATGGAATCCCACACTTGCCTAACAGTAGGATATCAAATGAAGTGACTAATTAAAGATGGGTCCATTGAGTTTATCAACCTACCCATCATAACCACATTTTATGTTCTCCATTTTTAAAAGGATGGATCTGTTAAATCAGGTTGTGTGGTGTCTCCAATGATGTATCTGAGTTTGTCCGTACCAACTATATACATCTCCATCACTTGAGACTAAAAGGTATAGTTCGTTCCACCTAGTTTAATTCCTATATGAGTACTGGAGCTATCATGACTTAAAGTCATTAGGATTAGATTCTAGGTCAATGCTTTGTCAATTCTTCTAGAATAGTAGTAGTTGGTTTTTCTTTTTATTTAAAAACAATCATTGAGCCATAGATTTTTCTATTCACATATGAATTATAAATAGAGTTCAAAAGATAACCTTTGTTAATGTTATTACATCATGTGGTTATAGAAATAGAATCTCTTATTACAGAAACAAAATATCTACATTTCAATATTAAAAAATCATAGTTAACTTGATCATCCTTTCACCCTTCCTTAAACTTGGTAGTTGTATCAAAGACTATAAATTTGTCTCGTATAAACAAAACTGTTGCTTGGAAAGGGCCTTAGTTAACAAATCTGCAATTTGATCCTTTATACTAATATAATCAACTTGAAGAGGACCTTGATTGACCTTATCCCTAATAAAGTGAAAATCAATCTCCAAAAGTTTAGAGCGAGAATGGAAAATTGGATTCATAGTTAAGTACATGGCAGATACGTTGTCACACCATGTAACTAGTGGTTGAGAAGAATGAAAACTAATTTTTTTAAGTAAAAAGTGCAACCATAACAATTCTAAGCATGTGGCAGCAAGAGCTAGGTATTCAGCATCAATGGAAGATCAAACGACCATTTTCTATTTTTTAGAGGCCCATGAGACAATATTAGGACTAAGATAGATGGAAAAGCCTATTGTACTCTTCCTATCTAGTATATCACTACCTTAATCAGAATCGAAATAAGCTTGGAGAATGGTAGAATTGGTCAGATGAAGTAATAATTATTTTGACAGAAACCCAATGTTCCAATCATAGATCATGCATATGTTGGCAAACCCGATTAATAGAAAAAGAAATATCTGGCTGAGTTATAGCCAAATATTAAAGTTCGCCAACTACACTGTGGAAAAGAGAAGCATCATGAAATATTTCACCTTGAGCACTATGCGAACGAGTGACACTAATAGGGGTGAAAATGACATTATTATCATGCATTTGAGTTTTGTGAACAAATCATTGATGTAATTAGTTTGAGTTAATAAAAGAGAATCATTAGACCAAGTGGCTTCAATGCCCAAAAAATAGTGTAAGTGTCCCAAGTCTTTTAAGGCAAATTCAGTTTGCAATGAATTAATAATATAGGAAGTAAAATATTCATCATTGCTAGTAAGTAGGATACCATCAACATAAGTCATGCAAAAATCCATGAGCCCATTAGCTTTATAATAAAAGAAGGAATTGTTAGCTTTAGACCCATGAAATTCGAGAGTCTTAAGAGTAGTAGTGAGATGAAAATACCATGCTCACAGAGCCTATTTAAGGCCATATAAAAATGCCTTAATTTAAAAATGTAAGAAGGATGTTCAGGATTAACATACCCATGAGGTTGGCTCATAAAAACTTCCTCAGTTAAGTTGCTATGCAGAAAGGCATTGGATACATCCAATTGGCGAACTTGCCAACATTGAGACATAGTAATATAAAGAAGTAAACATACCTATCATACCTCAAATTTGACTATCCCCAAAAAGGTCCAATGATGAAATGAATCCCCGAGATGACTAAAATCTGCTCATTCGTAACACCTCTGAAGTGTGTAACCTTAAAAACACGCCATTTTATGCTTTGACCTTGCGAAATATGAATTATCGAAATAATGAGAGGTTTTATTTCAAAAAAACTCCTCTCAGAATACTCAACTCATTAGGCCGGTGCATATTTCGTTAGATTAAGATCCAGCTTCGTGAAAAAATAGAAATCAATTTTGACAAAACAGACTTTGAAAACACATCTGAAAGGCTTCAAAACCCTCAGAATTGATCCTAGAATAGTCCAACACAACTCGAGTATCAGTGCGTATCGATCAGAAGTGTGCGTAAACACCCCTAGGTGTTATTTGCTAAAATTGAGGTTGAATTTGGCAAAACAGACTACAAAAATGCATCTGAAAGGCCCAAAAACCTTAGGAACCAACCCTGAAACATCGTGCATAGAACCCAGGAAAAGTGCATAGAGCATTGAAGTGCGCATGAAAAAGCACACGTGCCCATGTGGTCACCTGCCAAACGCATGACCACACACACACTATGCATGGCCACATTCACTTGGCATGGCCACGCATAAAAATCTACTTTTACACGCGTGACCACGTCTACACCACCCTATTATACACATTTTTTCCTATAAATAGACCCATCTACACCCCATTTTGGAGGGGGGAGCAAGTAAAGATACACATACTCAAAACTCAATCTAATCGAAGGTGCGTGAAATCCCTTTTCATATAGTTTTTGCTCTCTCACAACCTTTCCCTTAGGTTTTTAAATCACTTTTTCCATAAAATCTAGCCTTATCTTTTCAAAGCACACTTCAAAGGTATATAATCTATCATCATTTTGCTGTCATTTTAAACCTCTCGATGAGGAAAGCTTGATAATCTTTCAAAGCTAAAGCTTCAAAGCTCATACAAGCTTATTTGAGTATGAGGACCATACAATTATTTTAGCATGTTTATTTTACCATATTGCATTTTATTTTATTATTTCTAGCATTTGGGAATATTGTTATGTTTGTATGATGAGATTGACAATCTTGCATGTTATGTGAATAATATATGCTTTATTATGCTTATTTCTTATCATCATTTTGCATCCTCTATTTCCAAAATCATAAAATCACTCCATAAAAATCAATAATGTGAAAAAGTTCATGTCCTGGAATAGAGTCAACATGCTCTCGGTCTAGTGATGACCTCATGCATCCTTTGTATTATCATTATTCATCATCATAGCATAAATAATCACTGCAAGCATGATCATCCTATTATTCATCAAGCAAGCTATGTAAATGGTCATATTATCCTTGTAGATCAATTATATTAGATTTACTTTTCCACAATCTTTTCCTTTTTATATGTATTTTATCAAGAAAGTGATGTAATAAAATTTTCAGTTTTATTATCTCACCTTATCTGATGTACTGTGTGCATGCTATATAAACTATCATTACTGAAACTAGGGTGACGTGGTAGCTATACATCGAATATCATATAATGAGAAATAGTCAAAAAGTAAATGCGATCCCCTAAACTTGGAAATCTTTGTTAGGGACAATACTCGCTGAGTGACCCAATGTTATCCCTTTCTTTTTATGTTTTTCTAAAAATTGAGTGGCAAATTGATAAAATCAAAAGTGTCTCATCCCCTGAGACTAATCACTTGTCCATATTTGATAAAGTTGTCATGTCCCTTGAAAATGGAAAGACCTGCTACACTGTCTAACAAAGTAATAAAAAGACCTTAACAAAAGTGACGGTCGCTCACAATACCGCTGTAAGCTTTACCACAGGATTAAAAGTGTCCAAATAATTAATACCAGGTCATTGGTGAAAGCCCTTTGCAACTAATCTCACCTTATAGCTAATAATAAAACCATCAAAATGCCTTTTAACCTAATACACCCATTTACACCTAATAACATTGTGAGATTGTGATCTAGGGACCAATTCCTATATACTGTTGGTGAGTAAAGCATCTATCTCCTCACCATGGATTTGCACCAATGTTCAATTTTAATATCTTAAAAGTAACAATAAGGCTTATAATCATCAGTAACATGTTAAGAGAAAACATGAGGTTTTAAACTACTAGTTTTAGAGCAGGTGACCATTAGGTGAGTGGAAGCCATTTCAGACATAAGTGTCATAGTTAATGGAGGAACATGAGAAGAAGATGTAGTGGCTAATGGAAGAACTGTATTAGGTGTGGTGGGAAGAGTGGAATGTAGTGGTGGTGTTAGAGTGGGAATTGATGTAGTGGAACAGGATAAAGGTTGAGAGGGGTTAGTAATTGGTGGAGGAAGGGATGTAGTAGGAAATGTAGTAGTGGATGTTGAAGAGGATTCTAATGTTGACTCAAGATAAGTAGGTGGAGGAGGTATCAAGGTGTAAGGCATATCAGTAGGATGGACAATAGATTGTCGAGTACTAGAGAATCTGTCACCATCTTTTGCAAATGGGAAAACCTGTTCATCAAAAGAGGACATGACATAAGTAATGAATTTTGTTGGTCTAAAGATTAAAGCATTTATAACCCTTATGAATTGAACTATAACCAAGAAAAATACAAGGTGCAGAACATGGTGCTAATGTATTAGGAGTAGTAGGGCATAGCCAAGGGTAACATAAACAATAAAATTTTTTTAGAAAATTGTAATAAGGTTTTTGATGAAACAAGACTTCATATGGGGATTTATCCAAATGAGGTATAGGTAATCTATTGATACATTATACAACAACTTCAAAGGCCTGATCCCAAAAATGCTTAAGGATAGAGGCATGATCCATAAAAGCCAAACTAGTGTCAACAATATGGTAATGCTTTTGCTCAACACATCCATTTTATTTAGGAGTATAAGGGCAAGAACTACGTTGGACAATCTTATTATCAGAAAAATATTTTGTTAAAGCTTGAAACTCACCACCCTAATTGACCTGAAAAGATTTAATTGAACGACCAAAATTTTTTTCCACAGTGGTATGAAATTTAATCAAGCAATTTAATACCTCAGATTTAAATTTCAAAAAATTAAGCCAAGAATATTTGTTATAATGATAAAAAAAAAGAGAACATAATAGCATGAACCATTCATTGAATTAACAAGGGAGGGTCCCCATAAATCAAAACAAATAAGGTTTAAAGGTCTAGATGCCTTAAAATTAAAAGAAGAAAAAGGCAATTTGGTTATTTTACTAATACTACAGGCATGACAAAGGGGAGGAACATTAAGCAATGAAAAAGAAATAGCAGAATCATGTAATGCTTTTTTTATGGTAGATAATGATGCATGCCCCAATCTCACATGCCAAGTTGAAAGAGAAGTAAGATGAGCTTGAATGGATGGTATAGTACGAATAGAGTCAGGGACCATGGAATAAAGGCCATTATCACTATTGCCTTAGTAAAGTACTTTCCTCATGTGCAAATCCTTTACCAAAAATAGGTAGGAAAGAATTCAATGGAAACTAAATTAGTGGTAGTGAAAGAGCTAACAAAAAATAAATTTTCATAGGCATTAGGAACATAAAGAATATTATTTAAATTAAAAATTTTGCCATTTAATGGAAAAGAATTAGCATCGGTATAAGAGATTGGAAGGGTTTTACCATTGCTAACCATAACTTCCTCAGGGCAGTGTATTCAAAATGAATAACAAGATTTTCCATATTTGCAATAGATTATGAGTAGCACCAGTATCAACAATCCATGGTTTTTATGGTTTGGTAATGGAAGTATGAGTAGCCATATGTGTAGTTAGTGTAGGAGATGGGTATTGTCGTGGAGATGGACACTAATGAGAAACATGACCATGACCATGGTAGTTGTAACAAGTTCCTACTGATGAACTGTGAGCAGAAAAATGACCATAAGATTCTTGGTATGGTTAGGGAGAAAAGGAACTACAGCCCCATCCATGACCACTACCTCAGCTTCGACCATGAGCAAAAAAATGAGTCGTTGGGAGAGAAATATTAGTAGAGAGATTTTCGGTTGAGAACTGAATTTCTTCACTTAATAATAATCTAAACAAATCATCAAAAGAGACAAAGTCAAACCTAGCCTCAATAGCTCGAACAAAGGGCCTATAAATAGCACCTACCAAGATAGTATGAATAAAATCATCCTCTGATATTGGACTATTTAGAGCTACTAGTTGATCAAAAATTAAATTTTCCCACTGTATGTATTTTTGAATGTTGTCATTGTCACGTTTTAAGGTGTGTAGCTGTGTTTTAAGTTGATGAATTTGAACTTTTGAGCATGAAGCATATGTAGCGGTAAGCTTTTTCTAAGCTGTATAGGCTATTGAAGCACCAACAACTTGAGGAAGAATAGCCTTAGATAGAGAACTCACTATCCAACTAAGAACAATTTGATCCCTACTGAACCAAGTAAGAAAATTGGGATTCAATGTCTGATCTGTTTTAAACATGGACAGTGGTGGACTGCCATTAATGTGACTTATTAGGTTGTAACCTCATAGTAATGGCAATATCTAAGTTTGCCATAGCAAGAAATTAGTGGATGTGAATTTAATGATAATTAATGACCTACATTAGGAAAAGTGATGGGTAATGAAATGAATGAAAAAGCAGGTACAACGTCAGTGTTGGTAGAACTAGAAGACGACATGATAAACATAAATAAATTTGAGCTTTTGGTTGGTAGACCATAGCTGGCTCTGATACCATGAAAACAATCATTGAGCCATAAAGTTTTCTATTCATAAATGAATTATAAATAGAGTGCAAGAGATAATCTTTGTAAAGGTTGTTACATCAAGTGGTTATAGAAACAAAATATCCTGTAACAGAAACATAATATCTACATTTGAATATTAAAAAATCATAACTAACTTGATCACTTTCACTAATGCCGTTAGATCTATCACTTCCGCCATTGTTTTTGGTCTTCAGGGCTCTAGGATCAATACTTTGATACCATGTCAACAAAGGGAAGAGAATTGAAAGAAAAAGGATCGTATTTTTCCTTTTGTTTTTCTTTATAAATGATACACATATATATAATATCTACGTAAACGTATATTTGGAAATACAATCACTAATTTAGACAAATCATTCCCTAATTTCGTCCCCAAATTTTTTTCTTAATTTTTCCTTCCTAATTTCTAATTATTCTATTCACACTCCAACACAATATATATATATATATATATATATATATATATATATATATATATATATATATATATATATATATATATATATATATATATATATATATATATATATATATATATAAAACATCAGAAATGTCATCATGTGTTCTTCTATAAACATTTCAACTTGTAATTAACAACAATAACATGTGTGACTGTAAATGCTGGTCTAATTATGTTTAAAAGTGGAAGACAAGGCTTGTGAAGTTCACATGAAGTATGCCCTACTTAATTTTGAAATTTTTATTGTATATACCATTGCATGACTTAAAAGACCTAACTATTATAAATAATCTGAAGCTTTCCATAAAATTTTCAAGGACCTATTACTTAATTGTAAGAGCATTATGAGCACTGTCTATCTAATTTAACCATTCTGAAAAAAAAATGAAGGACCTGTTTATTAATCGAAAGCATAATAAGTACTGTATTTGGCAAGTCAAATAATTAAAAAACAAATCAATTTAACTCTCTTTGGTCATATATGATGTTGGCTGATTGAAATATCCATATGACTTCTCTTATAATATACCTTTTAATTTTAAATTTGTTTCTGAATGGCCTAGTTAGCTGTATATATTTGTTCTTGAAATCAAGATGACAAATATTGGCAAATTATTTCAGAAAATGCATGAATGCATAGTGACACCCCAGGCCCAGATTGAGAAAGAAAATAAAAGAAATTATAGACTTCACTCGTTCTATGTATACACGGGAAAATATAATTGATGACAATAACATAGTAGAAAAGAAAATTTTCATAGTAGAAAGGAAAATTTTTACTTAATATTGTACTACACTCAAAAATTAGATTTCTAACTCAAATGTACATGTTATTTGACCAACTATAAAATACCCTAAATACACGTAACAAATCCAAAGGTAATTTACACTACCTGTCCCTTACATTTTAATCCAATCTAATTGTCATTCTAAACATTTAATTTGTCATTTAAAACTCTCAAAATTTTACTTTTGGTCTCACTAAAATCCTTTTCATCTTTTTTACGCATGAAAAATTACCAGTATAATAACCTACATCCACATACGTTAGTTTTATTATGTGAGTATTCTATGTTGTGCAGCTATAAGTTAGTGTACAAATGACTTATCAAACAAAAAAAAAAAGGACTTTAATAAAATCAAAATTAAAATTTTGGAAGTTTTAGCGACAGATTAAATGTTTAGAACACTGTTGAGATTTGATTAAAATATTAGGGATCGTGAATGTAAATTTCTCCAAATTCAATAATTTAGTCTAATATTGTGTCTGTAGGCAATGTTTGATAACAAATTAAGATAATGCAAAATTGAAGTTTTTTTCTTTTCTCAATCCAAGTACATTGGTTAATTTGTAGTAATGTGAATTTCCTATTATATTCTATGTTAATCTAAATCTTGGCAAAGGTCTACCCACTCAAAATGATGTACATGAAAAATTCTTCACTACAAGGGATCATTTAGACTACCCTTAGGATATGACAGCTTAATTTTGTAAGTTTCTGAAATGAAGGATGCTTCAAGGACAATATTGGAATCATAAATCGCATCTAGTTTTTAGCTTCTGGAACATAAAAATCAAAGAAACCTTTAGGCACATAAGGAAGATTTCGTCTGAGAAGAGAATCCATGTTCAAAATACATATATATATATATATATATATATATATATATATATATATTGTTAAGAGAGAAATCAGATGACTTAAATTTTAATGGACTGCCTAATATGAATTAGTCATTTTCTTTAAATTGATGATGATAGAAAATGAACTATGCACTTTATGATGCTCATGAAGAAAAATTACCATTTAACTACATTTTCAATGGTATGTTGAATAGTATTTAAAGATGTTGGTTTCATTGAATAAAAACATTTTAATGAAAGTATATAAGAATTTCCAAAGAATTTTGAAACCTATATTCGACCATATTTTGGTGTCGAATAATAACATATGTTATAACCATTCCATACTTTTGCCTCTCATTAAGAATTCGGATCTATATATATATATATAATAGCCGGGATAGAAGGATTTGAACCTCTAAATAGCGTGTTTCACCCCAATAAATATCAAAGATATTTCGCCCATAGTTGTCTGGTATAGGGCAAAAAGGGAAGCAAAAGGGGATTTATGGACAGATGGAGTTGTTCAGGTTCTGAAGCACTTGGCTTTGGGTGAAACAAGAATTACAGTTCTCTCTATACTTACCGGAGGTGAAGTAGAGGAGGTTTAATTTTACTGTATTTTTTCATTTATACTTTCTGCTTTTTTTTTTTTTCAAATTTAATCCTCCACTTTTCATGTTTACTTGTTTTCCTTTTTAATTTTGAGGTTTTTTTTTGTTCTTGTTCTTATTATTATTATTATCATCATCATTCCATAAAAACTTTATTTTTGATATTATTCTGCTTTAATAAAAGTTAGGGTGCAAAATTAAGAGGGTAAAAATAATATTATTTTTATTGTTTTAGTTGCTTGATTTTAAGTTTCATGAGATTGTTTTGACAATTTTTTTGATTGGTTCATTTTTAGTTTTATAAAGTTACTTTTTTTTATTGTTTTTCTGGCAGTTTTTTAGTTTTTTTTTTTGTTTTGATTGGCTCATTTTTAGTTTTATGAGGTTATTTTTCTGATTATTTTTGTTGTTGTTCCTTTAGTTGTTTTGGCCTTTTTTTTTATTGGTTCATTTTTTGTTTTATGAGATTATTTTTCTTGTGGTTTTTTTTGTTATTTTGACGGTTATTTTTTATTGATTTATTGTCAGTTTTATGAGCTTGCTATTTTAATTGTTTTTGACAGTTGTTTTTTTTATTGTTTTAATTAGTTCATTTTTAATTTTATAAGGTCGATTTTCTGATTTTTTGTTACATTTTTGGTTTTATTTTTTATTTTTTAATTTTTTGTTTTGATGATGGTTGAAGGATAATAATATCCAAAACTCTTCAACTTACTCTTTACAAAAGTTTTTTTTTTCCCTTGCAGAGAGAAAAAAATTAGAAAGAAGCCAAGCAATTAAAAAAAAAAAAAAGATTCTTCTAACTCCTAGTTAACCGTCAAGAAAATATAATAATATATAGATGTTTACATTCTTCATTTTACTATATTGATGAGTTTGAAAAAAGAATAAAGTTATCAAGATAATATGATTAAATGATTAAATGAGTGTTTGGTTTAGTTTTTTGAAGTAGCTGTAAAAGATTTGTTGTTAAAAGGTTGAAAAATTATGTTTGATAAATTTTAATAATCAACAGTTAATAGTTGATTGGCTCCCAATCAGGTGTTGATTCAAGGAGCTACAAATCTTAGATTTTTTGAAACAGCTCACTATAATTTTTTTTTTAACTTTACAAAATTAACCTTATAAAAGTTAATTGAAACAGTGGAAGAATGACATAGAAAAGCCCGGTGTATCTGCTTTCATTAATTGGATAAGAAGCATTTCTTCAATTACTAGTCAACGCTCCACCATTTCTAATTCTCTCGCTTCTTTTTTTGTCCCTTTTTTTTATTCTCATTATTAATATTATTTAATATATTTAGTCTTTTCAATATAATTTTAGATACAATATCTTATTATTATTTTTGTTATTTTTTTGTTTTATTTTTATTGTTGTATTAACAAAGAATTTGGTAGTCTAATAATAATATAAAAAGTCTCACACGTTTTGATAAATAAAATTTTGCGCTATTGTATGAAAATTAAATTACTTTATTAAAAAAGAAAAATTAAACAATATTATTGTACACATATTAAAAAATTATGGATTTAATAATATATTATTAGCAAAAAATTATTATTATTATTATTATTATTATTATTATTGATGTTGTAAAACTTAATATTATCTTTTTCTATTTGTTTGTATAAATAAATAAATAAATTATGCTTAAAATAGTCATTTTATATACTAATCAAAACATCTCAAATGTATTTTACTAAATAATATTATAAAACAACTAACAACCATCAACTATCAACTGATAAAAATAATTAAACCAAAAAAGCCCTAAAAAACAAAAAAATGAATAATTTGTAGATAAAAATAAAAAAAAAAGAAAAATAAAAGAGAAGAAGAAGAAAAAGTAAAATAATATGATTGAAAAAAAAAGAGATAGAAGAAGAAAAAAAAAATTTGCAAAAACAAAAAAGAAAGCAAAAATAGAAAAGAAAAAGCAGTAAAACTGTATGTTTGAGAAAAAAAAAATTTTTGAAAACAAAATTTTTATGAAGGAAAAAATTTAATATATTTTTTTAACACATATTCCTTTTTTAGTTATTTTTGAAAAATTCCCAAAAAAAGTTGAAGGCCTTTTCTTTTCAAAATTGGATATTTGGGACTTTTTTCTAGAAATGTATAGAAAAAGAAAAAAGTTTTCAAAAATATAACAAACAGAACAACTTTTTCATAAATACGTAAAGATAGAATTTTTTTTTCAATAATACGGTCTTTTCTTTCTTTATTTTTTTTCTCTTTTTTTCCGTTAGATCCCATCACTATATTAAAAATAAAAAAAGAAATCCACACCCAATTCTTCTTCATTTTCTTCTTCTTTTTGCTGTTATTTTTATGGTTTAAATTCCATAAAAAAAAAATGCACACCTAATTCATATTTAAAAAAAATTATGATTTGATTTATCAACTCAAAAAGAGTAGAAAGAGGAAGTAAAAGACAGTTAAATTGTGTGTTTGTTTGTTTGGTTTTTTTTTTTTTTTTTTTAAAGAAGAGTTTCTATAATTAAAAATTTGAACTTTATAATTGTTTTGGATATTGAAATTTGAGTATTGTAATGACTCTTATTTGATTTGTGTGGATCGATATGAGTGTGTACTTTTTTTTCTTGTTGTTTTGACAGTACCTTTTCTTCTTGTTATTTTGACAGTTGTTTTTATGGTTGTTTTGCTTCTTTAATTTTATGAGTTTGTTTTACAGTAGTTTTTACGGTTGTTTTTTTTTATTATTTTAACGGTTATTTTTTATTGTTTTATTGATTCTTTTGCAATTTTATAAGTTTGTTTTGTAATGATTTTCTGATTATTTTTTATAATTATTGTCACGACTCGAATCCAAGGGCAAGTGACCGGCACTAGAGAATGGAAAAACATAAAGCTACCAAAACCCATAGTAAGCCTCAAAAGAAAAATTACGGAATATTTAACTTTGAAACCTTACAATAAATAATAAAATAACAATGCACATTATCAAACTAAATTTTTTCAATATAATTTAAACCATAATATCAATGCATAGAATAAAATAAATAAACATCGGTTATACAAATAGTATCTAAGTACATAAAATTATAAATACATGAAATTTCAAATAAAGTATGCAGTTATACAATTTTCTCTACTGCGGTATATGAAAGTATATATGACACAACTAAATAGACCTACGTAGAATAGCCGGTGACAAAGCTACACGGCGAAGAAAAGTAGGCCTAACAAAAAATTCTCAAACTCCTGAAAAAATAAGTTGAAGGGAGTTAGATCTCACTAAGTAAGTTAATAACAAAATGAATGCGATTTGAAAACCTGATTAAAATAAATTTTAGGGAAGTATAATATAATATAATTTTATTTCCACCATTTTTTTAAAAGAGAAGGAATAAATATTAAAATGTCTTTTTAAATCGTTTCAGTATAAAAATCTGGTAGAATCTGATTTATAAATTTTTAACAGTCATATGACTCACTTATATCCAAGACTGCCAGATCCCCAGAGCAAGACATCACCAGGATACACAGCCGTAGTCATATCTCTTAATCCAATATTACTGGCGGTGTTCGAGAGTAAAACATCACTAGACCATTGGCCCAAGTGATTTAATAAATATAAACTAAAATTTATACTAGTGGTGTCCGAGAGCAAAGCATCACCAAACTTTCGGCCCCAATATTTATTAAATAAGCAAATATTATACTACTGGCGGTGTCCGAAAGCAAAATATCACCAGACCTTCAGCCTCAGTAATATAATTAAATAATCACATATTTTACCAGTGCACACACGGTCCTGATGAAATCTATCAGGTAGCCCGTTCTATCATGGTTTATTTAAAAATAAAAGAAAATAAATAAAATAATGAAAATTACAATAGATAAATAAATAAAATAAAATAAAATAAATCAACTATAAATTAAATCATGCAAGATCATATGAATAATGCTGACTAGAATCTCATAAAATTAAATTCATAAGAATTTAATATAATTTGAATTAAAAATCTGACACTCAAATCAAATATTAACTTACAAGGTAAAGGTACTCCTCTGGCACGTCATGTTTGACCTCGACTGATAGACGCGACTGGAGGGGCAGTTAAAAGATAGAAAAAAGAAATGACAATTAGAAATTAAAAACCTAACTTCTAGAGTTTCTAAAGAAGACTTGATTCAAACCCAGAATAAAAATTTTAAGATTGATCCGGTGTCACGTTTTATGAGAAATATACCGAAAATTCGACAGAGTTTTCTTTGTAAAATTGACATCCCTCTATCGAAGTAGAATCAATCCTACAAGTAAACACACTTCAAAATTCACAGTGGCACAACACCTCGGGTTGGGACTCCAAACTACACAATTCCCAACCGAGGTTCATCAAAAATACAATAAGCAAATACTAAATATTAATTTAGTAAATCACCAAAAATAATAAAAATTTATAATAAATCATAATAATATAATTTGTTTAATTTTTAAATCACTAAATAAAATTATTTTCCACCATAATTTAGTAAAATTTCAAATAATAATATAATATTAATAACAATCCAACTTTCCAAATATTCAACATAAAATAGACAAATTCAACTATAATTGTCCATCTAGATTAAATATACTATAATATTAATTAAAAACTCATTCAAACCACAAAACAATAAATAATTTAATTTTGAATAAATTTTCAAAAATAGTTAGTATTAATTAACTAAAAATAATAAATAATTTATAAAAATTATTTTAATACCACATTTTATCTCAAAAATATCTAAATCATAGTGTTTAATTATAATATCAACAAAAACACCCCATTTATCTATTATATCAAAATTTACATAATATAATAATTTCTAAAAAAAAATTTAGATAAATTATCAAAAATTATTTTATCACTACTAAAATTACAAACATAATATACTAACACTAATAACTCAATTATTCAACCAAAAATAATTAATTAACCATATCAACATAATATACATAAAACTTAAAATACCTAAATGAATATACTAAAATTCCATAAAAATAAATTTAATTAATCTAAATTAAATTTTTATATATTCTTAACCAAAATTAACTCCAATAACTTAAATCAACTAATATACATACATTAATCAACAAAAAATACCCCAAATAATTAAAATAAATCCTGTAAAAAAATTAAATAATTAACTCATAATTAACAAAAATCCCAAAACAACCTAAAAACTAACCAAATTAACTAACAAACAACTAAATCTAACTAAAAACTAACTTAAAGTTAACCAACTACTAACTCACTTCAAGCTCAAATCAGAGCAGAGGAGGGGCTACTGCTGTAAGCTTGAGCTGCTGCTGCTTCCGGCAACAACAGGTGGTGGCAGTGGTCGTGCTGGTTGTCATGGCAGAAGGGCTGGAAGTTGCTGCTATCTTTGTTCCTGCTGCTTCACATGGCTGCTGCTGCTGCTATCTCTTCCTAATGCGCTACAGAGATAACGCTAAGGGAAGAAGAAACAGATGGAGAAGGAACGGGGTGGCTGCTGGTTGGGTGCATGGAGACAGGGGAAGAGGAAGATGGCGTGAAGAAGAGAAAAAGAAAGAAAGGAGGGGAAGAAGAAGATGGGGTTAACCGAAATTTTTGGTCTGATATATATATATATATATATATATATATATTTTGTAGGTAATTTAAGTATATAATAATATTATTAATATACCTCTAGATAAAATAATACTATAAATATAATAGTCAATAATAGTAATACTACAAATAAATATTTGAATAATTTAAAATAATAAGATATGTGCATAAGAATAAAATAATATAAAAGTAATAATATTAAATATAATACTTAAATATAATAATTTAAGTATTATATTTAATATTAGATTTATAGTATTATATTATCTAGAGGTGTATTAATAATATTATTATATACTTAAATTACCTACAATATATATATATATATATATATATATATATATATATATATATATATATATATATATATATATATATATTTATTGTAGGTAATTTTAGATTTATTACTTAAATATAATAATTTAATATATTCATTAAAACAATATGAAATAAAGAAAATTTATAATCTCAAAAAATCTCAATATCTATATAATTAATTTAAAATATTCAGATTATTTCAATTATTTTGAAAAAAATCAAATAAGGTTGGGATGATAAATCAAATAAATAAGGAAATATATATATATATAGCTGAGATGGAAGGATTCAAACCTCCGAATAATTTTTCTTCTTCTTATTATCCGGTCTGTGTGAAAATGAGTACAGACACTGAGCCTTGAAATATTGCAGTCAGTGAAGTGGCCACCATGTGGGCTGCGTACAGTAGAGCAGCCGGAGACGACGCCTATAATGCTGAAAGTGTGGAGGAGAATGAGAAAGAAGCCGCAGAGAGATGGGAACAACCAGAGAGAGAGGGTCAAGAATATGCAACTAGAGGCTGCACTTAAGAGAATGTAGTTGCATATCAAGAAGATTCTGTGCATTCTTGGGTGTGATTCTGGTAATGAACATGTCTGGTTGTGTTTGTGAAAGACACAGATTTCAGAATAAAGATTGGAGACTGAAATTAATTGTTTAATTTGGAGAGATTCAAGAAAAAGAAGATATTTGGTTGATGGAAGATGAGAAAAAAATTTGGGTGTTGCTGTGTTATATAGTAAAAGGGATGGTGTCATCAAGAAGATGGTGAATGTGAAACAGAGCTCCGCTAACCTGATTAACAGTCCCAAAATCGTCTGTGAGAGTTGCATCATCACCCGTCGAAGTCATGCCGTTGGAGGTTGCATCTGTGTCTTCATCTAGCTTTGGATCGGCAACAACTATAGCCGGAGTTGCATCATCACCGGCTGCTGCCTCGTCACCTCCGGTGAAGACCATGCCAATTTCGAACCCAGCTGCAATGTTGAAGACCTAAACTCCGGCTGCCATGGACCCTTGCTTTTTCGACTTGCCAGCTTCATCGAAGGCGGAAAATCTCTTGCTATAAGGGTCATCAGCTGCGGATGCTTGTGGAGAATTGGAGTTGATAAGGATGTGATGGTGTGTGAACTTGAAGGAGAGGGTCGAGAGGGTCATCTGCTGCGGATGCTGCTATGGTTTGGTATACCCTTTTTTTTTTTAACTTTCACAAGAGGAGAGGGGTTGGTACACTGTTGAGGTCAATGTGGGTTTTAGTTTGAGAGATTGAGATCTTGATCTGGGGTTTTGATCTGGGTTTCAGTTTGGGGTGCTGTTATGGATGATTCGAAGTGGGAATCATTGGTTTTCTTGGATTTTTTCATGTGGAAAAGAGCTTTAAAGCTCTTTTTTATTTTTATTTTTTTCAAAATAAAAATGATTGAATTGGAAATAGAGAAAGAAAAGAAAAGAAAAGAAGGAAATGTTTGTTTTAATTTGGGAATTGTTGATGAAGAAAAATGGATTTTTTTTTAAGAGAAGAAAAATGGATATCTAATTAGTAATTCTTTTTGTTAAAAAAAAAAAACTAAAAAGAAGAAATAAAAGATTTGCAGCAATGAAGAAAGCTTTCTTCCATTAATTGAAACTGAATAACAATGGAAGAAAGCTTCTTCAAATGCTTGAATTTTCACAACCATTTCTTTAGCTTTCCACTGACATAAAAAACATTACATTAACAATTGCATAAGAGATTGATAATGCAGGTAAATTGCTTGAATCATTATTGTTCACCCATTAATAGAAAACTCCTCTTGGATTCTGACATGAGTGAGATGAAGGAAGGAACAGTGGTTTCCTAATTTCAATTGTTAACTATTAATTGGGTGTTGGTTATTTTTAGTCTTTACCAAATTTGGCAAAAAAAAAAAAAAAAAAAAAAAAAAAAAACGGCTACTTTGGTCTAACTAAATAAATTTAGGTTGATTTTGACATTTTAGAAGTGAATGATGATGTGGTGAGATGAATGGCTAAAAGTGGGTCCTATTTACGTAGACTATGACTTAAGCAACCATCCATCAGCCGGAATCACTTAAATAATGTAAAATTGGTAAGTTCAAACCCTCGATTGTAAATAAAAAAAAAAAAAAAATCTAACTACAAAAATAGTAAAAATTGAAAAGTTTGCATATCAATTATGTAATTTATTCAAAAAATTATTATTTTTAGGAAAAATTATAAATTTAATGTATCAACTTTTTAGTATTTTCTATTTGAGTGTCTAACCTTTTTTTGACAATTAAATGTTTGAACTTTAAAAAAATATATCATTAAAGTGTATCATGCTAATTTAATACTGAATGTGTACTTAGTAAAATCAAATGAGTTTCACTTTTATCTTAATTATCAGCTATGTAAAGTGCCACATGTGCTAACTTAAGGAAAAAAATAAAATAATAAGTAACCTTACTTTGACAAAATTACCCTCATCTTTTAAATTCAATTAGGGTTTTTAAACACAAAACACATCTAAAACCAATTCAATTAAGCATTTTTATATTCATTTTTTTGGGTTAGTGTTGATGTTTTTTTTTTCCTTTGATTGGTTTTTGGTGATTTTCATAATGGTAAAGAATTGGGTTTTAGTTTGTAGGTTTTGTTCTTGGATTTTAGTGCTCTCAAATTGCATTTTAAATTTTATCATGGGATTGGTAATATTCATTTTAGATTTTTTGTAGGTTAAGTAAAAGTAAACATTTCGATCATAGTTTATTGTTTGTTTTAATTCGATCATTTTCATGAATTCCTTAATTGATTATTGATTTTTCTCTTTTTCTATTAATTTAATTGCTTTGTGTTTGTAAAAATCCAATTTCGGGATGCAATTGCGCATGCATGTGACAAAAACTCCTATGATGAAAATCTAATCGAGAATTGATCTCTAACGTCGAATTCATAATTTAAAGGACTAAATTGCTACATTTTGTGGATTTGATTACAAAATTGGTTTTTTAGGGATTTGATTGTTAGAAACTTCCAATGACCTTTTTTTGTAATTAAAAAAAATAAAAATAAAAATATGGTTGGCCAACATTTAATGTTGATCGGTATTACGTAATGTCAGACGGCATTAAGCAATGTCAATCCGCATTACAAGACAAAAATCGGCATTCCAGAGTGTTGATTTTTGTTAAAAAGTGATTTTTTACGCTAAAAATAGATTTTTTTCATAATTTTTCAATTTTTTTCATTGGTTTAGGACACCATGTGTCCTTGCATGTGCGAGTCTTTGATTTTTTCAAAACTCTATCTCTTGATTTTGAAAGTTCAAAAATTAAAAAATGCAACGCAACTTCCCTATGTGATCACATGGTTGGAGGTTGTTAGGTCTAGCTTTAAAAGTCAGAAGGGGGAGGCTGCAGAAATGCTAGCTAAAGCTAGGGAGAGCGAGAGAGATAGAGAGCTAAAACCATAGAGGTAAAAAAAAAAAAAACCTAATTAGCTACTACAAAGAAAAGTGTGGATTAAAAAATATAGACCTTCTACTGTAGGTTTCAAATCAATAAAAATACATTCTTCATTTTTAAAAGTCCAGAAAGTCAAGAAAAAACAACAGAGTCAATCTTAAAATGGTGACAATTCCAATCTGAAGGGCATTCAAACAACATTTGCATAACATCTTCTACTCTTTTTTTTATTTGTTTTATTTCTTGATTGATTCGTTACTGATTAATTTTTATTTTTTTTATTGGTGTCCTATGGTGCTCTGGATGTGAGGTTGATGATGTGAGATTTTGGTAGTGTTGAAGAATCCATGGGATGCCATGGACTGAGGTTTGTGAAATCCCTATAGAATTTAGGATTTATTATTTTCTACAGTATTTTGTTCATGGCTTTTATTGGGTTGTAATTAATTTGCTTTAATTTCCTGTACTGTAGTTTGTAATGGCCATAATAGAGGAAAATTAGTGAAATTTTAATTCTTTACACTAAAAATTGATTAGTAATTTAGGCTCAATTTGGTAAAATTCAATTAAAATCAATGATGACAATAGATTAATTTTAAGGTTGCATGAAATTGAATTAGGGATTCTTAGAAAAATCATGTGAAAATTATTGTTTTGATTTATTTTTGGGATGTTTGTTGAATTGGGCTTATTTTTATGCTTTTATTCTCTTTGGGCCCCAAGTCCATGGTAGGGTCAACTTATTGAATAAATAGGTTTTTAATTGGATTTTTACGTTTAATTAATTTTAAAATCAATTTAGGCCCATTTAGGTTAATTTAGATTTAGGCCCATTTTTAGTTAATAAAATTAACTTAGATTTAGTTCCACCCATTAATTTCATTTCTTTTAAAATAAATACACTTAGGCTCTATTTTTTATTTGAGTTAAAATTAAATTAGACTTAGGCCAACTTAATAAACTAATTTCTTCTTTAAAATTTATAGACAATAGGCCCATTTCCTTAATTAATTAAAACCAGTATATTTAGGTTCACTAATTCAATTAAAATGTAGGCCCATCTCTAGTCCATTTTACTTGTAAATAAAATATGTAGAATTACCTAACTTTAATTGATAAAATTAATCTAGTTTAGACATAAAGATGCTTCCTTTTATATGCATTTTTTACATGTAATTTTATAACGTATTATCTTTGGGTTAAATGGATTTTTAATTAGAGTTTAAATAAAATTGCATGTAATTAGATAATAAGATAGTAATTCATAAAGTAATTCTAAACATAAGACTGAAAGAAGTTAGTATTCCATTCCCAAAATCTCCTAGTTGTGGTGCTAGCTTTCTTTTAGAGAATCGAGTACCACCAGAATGATTTGTCCCAGTTATTACCCTGGATGGTGACTCCTCATCTCTATGCCATGTCTTTTTGATAATGGTTAGTGTGTTCCCTAGAACCTTGAGCCCAAATAGTATCACAATTGCTTAAATCTTGGACGCATACTAAACCTCGTCGTCTATAGTAGCGACTCCATTAGGGATAAGATATACTGATTCTACTTGTGTTCTTTAGAATTATTTTATTAATTATTATTTTATTTTTGCATTCATTCTATATGTCCCTATTAAATCAATGGAATTGGTTTATAATTCCACTAGCTTTATGGAGTTGTAAATTGGCTAACCATCACTCTTAGGCTTAACTCAATTCAAGAGAGATTACCGAGCTCATCTGACCAGAGTCTGTAACCCAAGTCCTAAAAGAGGGTAATCTTCTCTTAAGTTTGTAAAGGATGCTGGGCCGCTCTGACCTTAGCTTGTAGCTCAAGTCTTCAAGGAGAGCATCTTGCTAAGGAAAATTTGACATTTCACTAGACCTTAACCACATATAATGGCTTAGTCATTTTCCCTAAGATTTACTCAAATTTCTTGTGTATGTTGCCATAAGGTATTTCTATCTATAAAAACCTAAACCCATACTTTAAAGAGCCCATTTGGGCTTATAAAGATTGGGCTAAACCTTTATACCTAGAAATACTGTTTCCATGCTTTTATTGTTTTAAGAGAGATTTAGCATGCATGTCAATTCTTGATATCCCCTGTTGATATTAAGGCCAAGATAAAAAATCCTAGGAAAAGAAACTTGCCATTGAATACGTGTGTGGGAGGAATAAGGTTGGAAGGATGTATGTTGTATATTTGATTGATACTTGTTACTTGGTACTTGTTGCATAACATGTGCATCATGCATACATGCATTAGACACATCATATTGACACCTTGTTTTGCAGCCATCATAGATTCACCTAGGCCTTCTTGTATTTGGGGACAGAAAGACAGTAGACTAAAAAGGATAAATTTGAGTCCTAAAGCTATAGCAGAAGAGATCCTTTATAGACTGGAGAAGAGTCCTATCAATCCGCTTTACTTTAAAGCTAAACCAACTACACCTGAACCTATAAAAATGGAACAATAACAAGGAGGGAACTAGACCTTAGAAGATATCAAAGGAGCTTTGATGGATAACATGAGGGCTATCATGCAAGATGAACTGAGACAACCTTTATCTAGACTGATACAACTTGCTACTGTTGTAATACCACCACCTGTAATTGATCAACCACCTACTGCTGCAGCTATCCCATTTACTGTAGATGCTCCACCTACTACCAATAATGTTGGGGGCCAACTTGTTGGTAGAAACCCACTTGTTATTGATGTGAAGCTTAAGGATGTTGAGAACTATATAATAGAAAAGGCAAAGAGAGAATCATTTGAACTTGTGCAAGACCATGAGTCCAAGAAGACGTGAGCGTTGACCCAAAAGATGTCCAAGATAGAGAAGTTGATTAGGGAACAAGGCATGGGATATTACTTTTAACTTCAATGACATACTGCAAATGGAAGATAATAGGCTACCTAATAAGTTTAAAATGTCATAGTTGTAGAAATTTGATGGAATAAGAGACCCAAGGATTCATCTCAATCAGTACACAACCATTATGAGTACTACTAAAACCCCATTAGTAGTAATCTCTAGGTTGTTTGTGTTTTCTTTAGAGGGGATGGTTGTAAACTAGTATTATGGGCTGGAAAAATTTGTCAAGGCTAACTGGAAAGAATTGTGTACTACTTTTTTAAAATAGTATAATTATAACACTAGATTTGAAGTGTCCATCAGGGGTTTAGAACTGACTAAGAAAAAATCAAATGAATCCTTTTCTGATTTCTTGACCAGGTTCATGAACAAAACAGGACTAACGAAGAATAAGCTAGTTGAGAAAGATTAGGTTAGGATGATAGTCCATAATGTATCACCTAATCTAGTCGAGAGATTATAGATGATGAACCCTAAAACATTTATAGACTTGTATGATGATGGTTTACAAGCTGAAGAGATAGAGAATGAACATAAGAAAGGCTCTAGAGGCACCGAAACTCAAAATTACTCAATTAGGGGCACACAAAAAAGAAGTACTAATCGAGTTGTGAAGGTGCACGTAGTTCAGCCACCCAGGAGATTCTCTAACTTCAATCAACCACTCTCAAAAGTCCTAGACCAATTAATCCAGAAAGTCCTACTCTGACCCTTAACCTTTTCCAAACCACCTAACCCAAATGTCCTAAGCTATGACCCTAACAACTATTGTAAGTTTCACCAAGTAGCTGGTCATTCCACAGATGCCTGTATCCGCCTCAAACATAAACTCCAAAACCTGATAGACTCTGAAAAAATCACAGACCCTAAAAAATCCAATCCTAACCCAAAAACTAGAAACAATCCTTTCCCAGACTACCGAAATGTCCTACCAGCAGCCACCATGATGATTAACTTGGGAATTAGTGAGGAGGAAGTGCTAGACTCCTTTGAAAATCTAAACCCTATAGACAGTAAGGAATCTCCTAATGCATCTAGTGGAATTAAGGATTTGTTAGGATAACCCTTAGGAAAATTCAATTACAAAGTGTTCTATTCCAAACCACCCTTTACTGATATCCCTATTGAATCCATAATGCCTTCAGGATAGGGTAATAAGTTTGATAATGAGCCATTAGAAGAAAAAAAAAAGAATCCAAAATTCTAGAACAGTCACAAAGAGGAGTTGAGGATTTGCTGGGGTAGCCCTTAAGCAAATTTGATTACAGAGTATTCTATTCAAAACCATCTTCTTTGATATACCTCTTGAGGAGATTATGCCTATAGGATGGGGTGATAAGTTCGACGAGGAGAGTAGAGGGTCCTTAATTCTTGAGCAAAGGATCGAGGAGCTACTAAGTGAGCATCTGAAAAAGCTTAACATGAAGGGAAAAGAAATGTGCACAGTGGAAGTGTGGAAAAATGAAAAAAGGGATCAGATTATTGGGGTTGTAGACATCTGGAACGATTATGACAAGGAAAGTCCCTTTGGTCTTAACGTATAGAGTGATAACCCCTAATGTGAATCATGTCACTAGAAGTGGGAGGAATTACAAGGTAGCATAAAAGAAAATTGAGAGAGTCGTAGAAAGAGAAGAAGTAGAGGATGCAAAAATAAAAGAAGGAGAAAAAGAAGACCTGATTTTGGAACAGCTAAAGAAGGCTAAGGCAAATGTCAGCATTTGGAAGCTACTGATGCATTTAGGCAATTATAGAAGAGCTCTTGTTAAAGCTTGCCAAACATGAATATTGAAATAATGGCTACATCTAAGGCTATGGTAGCAAGGGTTACAAAAAAGAAACACAGGTTGATAATGTTCTCAGAAGATGATTTTCCATTGGAAGGAAGAAATTATAATGAAGCATTGTTTATCCCAGTTGAAGTGAAGGGGAAGCGAACCAACTTTACAATGGTTAATGATGGTTCTGCTATTAATTTGTGTCTGTTGAAGATTCTACCTAATTTGGGTTTGAAAGCTGATGACTTAACAAGTTCAAATTTGATAATCAGAGCCTATGATAATAGCACTAAGAATGTGGAGGGGACATTCCAAGCTCTAATTAAAAAGGGCCTATGGAATCCACCATTGAGTTTACTGTATTAGACATTCCTGTCACGTATGCCTTACTTTTAGGAAGGCCATGGTTCCATGCTTTAGGAGGGGTACCCTCAACTGTGCACTAAAAAATAAAATTCTATCATAAAGGAGAGGTTGTGATTATAAAAGTTGGAACCAGTGTAGTTATGGCAGCCATACTAAAGAAATAAAAGCAAGTATGCATTCCTCCTAATTTCCAAGTTATTGGGATATTTAACAGAACTGAAATGGATCCAAGGGTTAGGAAGATGATAAAGAGCATGAATTATCAACCTGGACAAGTGCTGGGAAAAAATGAGCAAGGAAGCTTTAAACCCATGGAATTCAAAAGTCAGGGCGACACCAAGGGATTAGGGTGCATTGAAATGGAATGAGGTAGCCAAAAAGGAAGGAAGAAAGGAAAGGCCAAAATAAATAAGCTCTTGGGGAGAGGCTAATGAGTGAGAATTTTTTCAAGCCAGGGGAAGGCAAGTACTATCTAGGTGTTAAGGAATCTATCAATATTACTGGAAAAGACATTCTTAGGTTCAAGATCTTCAAGGAGTAGATTATAGAGAACTTGGTAGAGGATAATAAAGAGGAAGTGATGAACCAAGTAGTTGAGAGGATGAGTGATACTGTTGTTGAGGATCTACTGTGTCTGCCACCTAAAAAGGAGCCACCCCAGGATTTAGTTACTATTATTAGTAATAGTTTTAATGATGTTTTTTTATGAAGAAACTGATGTAATAACGTTCGGTCTTTATGAGGATGAAAACTGTGTTTTTTCCATGGTCAATTATATGAATGCTGGTTTTACTTATGTGATGTGCATCCTGATAGTTTTGTGCATTATAATTTTGATCATTCATGCATGTTTGACATTAATTCAATTCAATTTGATTCATTTAACATGGGCATGAATGATAATCCAAGGAATATTTCTATATCACATTATGTAACTCCTGAAGAAAGGGAAAATTTTGAGAGAATATTAACAAAAAGGAAGGTAGTATTTGCTTGGACTTATGAAAATATGCTAGGTTTAGATAGGTACATTGCAGAGCATCATATTCTAACTCATCTAGAGATAAATCCAGTTAAATAGAAATTTCACAAGCTAAGACCAGAGTGGACTGAGAAAATAAGATAGGAGATTACTAAGCAAATTAAGGCGAACTTCTTGGAAATAGTAGATTACCCCCAATGGCTAGCAAACATAGTCTCGGTACTTAAGAAAGATGGTAAGGTAGGTATGCATGTTGATTTTAGAGATTTAAATAAAGTATGTCTAAAAGATGACTTCCTTTACCCCACATTGATGTCATAGTGGATAGTGCGGTGTCAAGTGCAATTTATTCTTTCATGGATGGGTTCTCTAGGTATAATCAGATAATGATGGCAGTTATTGATATGATCAAGAAAACTTTCATTGTGGAATGGGGGACCTATTATTATAAGGTTATGCCTTTTGGGTTAAAAAATGCAGGTGCAACATACCAAAGGGCAACTACCACTCTTTTTCATGACATGATGCATAAGGAAGTTATGGTGTATGTAGATGACAAGATGGTTAAGTCAAAAATAAGAGAAGGACACTTTGAAGCACTGGACAAGTTCTTGGCACCCATTGAGAGGTATAATTTGAGACTCAACCTGAAGAAATGCATTTTTAGAGTTACTTTAGGGAAGCTATTGGGGCATATAGTTAATAGTAGAGGAATTGAAGTAAATAAGGATAAAATAAAAGCTATTCAGGAAATTCCAGCACTAAAGATAGAGAAAGAAGTAAGAGGGTTTATTGGCAAGTTAAAATATATTAGTAGGTTCATTGTAAAGCTTACTAATATTTATGACTTAATCTTTAAGCTGTTGAGAAAGATCAACCTGTAGAGTGGAATAATGATTGTCAGAAGGCCTTTAATAAGATAAAAGAATATCTCATCAATCCACTTGTACTAAGACCACTGAGGCAAGGTAAATCATTGATTCTATATTTGGCTCTAGAGGAAAAGGCAATGGGGGCAATGTTAGCTCAAGAAGGACTAGATAGGATAAAGCATGCAGTGTATTACCTCAGCAAGCATGTAGTGTTCTTGTCATATGAAGAAAAGTATGATTTTGTGGAAAAGACGTGTTTGATAATGATCTGGGCAACAAGAAAATTGAGGCATTACTTTCAGTCTTATAGGGTTCAGGCTATTTCAAAGATAGATCCCTTAAAATACTTACTGTAGACACTTACTTTGATTGGAAGGATGTCTCCATGGCTCGTACTCCTAACTGAGTTCGATATAGAGTACATTACCATAAAGGTTATTAAAGGGAGGGCAATAGCGGAATTCCTAGCACAGGATGCAATAGAGGGTGATGGACCATGGAACCTAGAATTTTTAGATGAGAATCTAGTAATTATAGAGCATTGGGAATGGAAGGTTTTATTTCAGTGGGGCTGTAAAAAATAAAGGAGCTAGATTAGGAGTGATCCTTATTATGCTAAAAGGAGAAACCCTACCAATGGCCAAGAAACTAGATTTCAAAGTAACCAATAATATGGTTGAGGACGAGGCATGCATTCATGGAGTGCAATAGTAATGGCAGTTGGAGCAAATGAGTTATTAGTATATGGGGATTCAATGTTGGTTATTAGTTAAGCTAATGAAGAATGGGAAGTAAATAAGGAAAAGCTGAAACCCTACGTCTACTATTTAAGGACTTTAATAAAGAACTTCACAAAATGTCTTTTTATCCATCTATCAAGAGATGACAATCAAATGGTAGATGCTCTAGCAACACTCTCTTCAATATGGGACAGTGTAACTGGATTGACTATAAAGCCATTAGTGATTATGAAATCAAGAGCTCCATGTTATAAGGGTGAGCATATTATGGGAATTCAAGTAGGGCTTGAAGAGAAGCCCTGGTTTTATAATGTTTAAAGGTTTATTGAGGAAGGAAAATATCTAGATGAAGCCACTTCAAAAAAGAGATATGCCCTGTGTGTTCTTGCACGTAATTTTGCAAGTCATGATGGGGTGTTGTATAAGAGAATGCCGAATGGGATACAACTTAGATGTCTTAAGAAAGATGAAGCAGAAGAGGTGATGAAAAAGATTCATGGTTCTCATATGAATGGAATAATCCTATTAAAGAAGATAATCAGACAAGGGTATTACTGGATGAGCATGGAAAGAGATTGCATTAAGATAGTAAGGCAATGCCATCGGTGTCAGATCTATGGGATTCTCAACCACCTTCCTTCAACGGTGTTGAATAGTTTATCATCTCCTTGGCCTTTTGTAGTGAGGGGGATTGATATCATAGTAGAAATAAGGCTAACAATATCAATGGACATAAATATATAGTTGTGGCAATTGATTACTTCTCTAGATGGGTAGAAGCTGAATATTTTAATACTTTAAAGGTGAAGCAGATGGCCTAGTTCATTGAGAAGAATCTTTATTTGCAAATATGAGCAATGAGATTCAGTTTCAAGTAGAGACGTTATAATTATTATAGAAATATGGGATCAAGCATTATAAGTCTTCACCGTATTAGCCTCAGGCTAATGGAGCAGTGGAAGTAGCGAATAAAAATATTAAGAAAATCCTCTCTAAGATGGCCAAAACTTACAAAGACTAGTTTGAGTACCTTCCCTTTGCCTTGTGGGGATATAAAACTATAGCCAGAACTACCATAGGCCAAACTCCGTTCTCCTTGGTGTATGGTTGTGAAGCAGTTTTGCCTATAGAAACTGTGATCAAGTCTCTGAGAGTGGTTATGAAAGCCAAAATGCCTGAGAGTGAATGGGCACAAAAGGATATAGTCATCTGGTATCTCTAGATGAGAAGCGGATGAATGCTTTGTTTCATACTCATATATATTAGAGGAGGATAGCAAGGTTGTTCAATAAGAACGTAAGGCCAGGGAAAGTAAGAGCTGGGGACATGGTGTTAAAATAGTCTAAAGCAATGGCATTCAATTCGAGAGGAAAATTCAGACCGAATTAGGAAGGACCGTACTTAGTCAAGTCAGTTCTGCCAAAGAGAGTTGCCAAGATATATGATCTTGAAAGGAATGAGTTCATAGAGCCTATTAATCTGGATTGCCTCAAGAAATACTACCCGTAAAAATAAATAAAAGTAGTATAAAAAAACAAAGTTCGATGACTAAAAAATCCGAAAAGGCTAGTCAGGAAAAAATTAAGACATTCCCATTGTTTAGAAAATCTGTAAAAGGTTGGAAGGAAAAAATTAGGGAATAAATAAAAGAAAAAGGGTCTCATTGATTAGAAAACCCACAAAGGGTTAGTCAGACAAAAGTTTAGGAAATAAAATGTGAACGAAAAATATTCAGTTAGAAAATCTAAAAGGACTAACTGATAATAGGGGTTATGTCATGTGATGTTGTAAATGTACTCATTTTGGCCCTAATTAATGAATCTTATTAAAATTGAATTTTGTTATAACATTGCATGTTCTATCTTATTTATAATGCATAAGTACTAGAAAGGAAAACAGAACATAAAAGCTTAAAATCAGCTTTATAAGACCATTTTGCTTTAGTGGTGCCTCTGTTTCTTCTTCTTTTGAGAATCATCATATAAGGCTTAAGTCCTTTTGTATCTAGAAAATCTAAATGGCCCAAGTCTTGGAATTATCGTTAGTAGCTTTATCAGCATTCAAAGATATATTGCACTCAAGGGTTTTACGAGGCCATAAGTCCTTGACCTTATCCAAAAAAAAAAAAGCTACCCAAGAAGGAAGCCCTCTAAATTGGTTGGAACAGTAACAATGAATTATGGGTGGCCATATTAATGACAAAGGCATAAAGGGAAAATGAAAGTCGAAAAGTGCAACCCCAGGATGGGAACACAGTAATTATATAAGTCAAGAGTCATGAACTTCAGTCTCCACCAAAGGCAGACCCATATAATATCAATGTCCTTGATACCCTTCATCCAATCAATCTAATGGTCTATAGTGTGTTTGTCTTTCATCTTTAAGGGTTGAGACTGCAATTAATGAGGCTGATAGGACAAAGGGGTGGCAAGAGCAGTAAGCAAACTCAATTTCTCTTGCAACCAGATTTGAAAAGTAAAAATAAAAAGCCCGTTAAGTTGAAAACTCGAAAGGGCTACTAAGGAAAAATTTAGGGCATGCTTGCTAAGCTAAAAACTTGAAAGGGCAATTATAGACACCCAATTTTGGAATGATGAGTTATGACTATGATAAAGGACACCAATGATAAAAATGTCATGATTAGGTCTTCAATACTTAAACTTTGAAACTTCAAAGGTCTGATTGTATTTTTCAAAGAAAGGATTTAATGTTTTCAAGGACTAAATTTCAACATTTTGTAAGGACCTAATTGTAAAATTTAAATTCTTTTAGGGACCTTTTTGTAATTAAAGTTAAAAAAAGGTGGTCAGATTTACACAATTCTGGTAAGAATTAGACCTTTTCTGCCTAGTTTTCGAATTTTCTAGAAACTTTTTTCTTGAGTCCTAATTGGTCTGAAATTCTCTTAAAATTATTTTTGATATTTATCTAATGTTTTTAAGAAAATAGAAGTTTTTTAGGAATCAATTTATACGTAGGGTTTGAAGGATGTTTCACTATAAAAGGAGATGTTTTGGCTCCTGAAAAAAGGAGGAAAAAGGGAGAAAAAATGAAAGAAAGAGAAAAAAAAAAAGAAGGAAAAAATAGAAAAAGAAAGAGAGGGACGAAAAAAGAGAAAAAAAAAGAAAAAGAGCATCTGTATTCTCTACAAAAATTCTTTTGCTTAATTGATTAATTGGAGATCTTTGGAGGATTTTTGAAGAACAAGATTCAAAAACCTATCAAGAATGGTGATTTTACAAAATCTGAGGAGCACTCCATTAAAATCATCCATAAGCATCATCTTCTCCTTATTCTATTTTGTTTGATTTATTTATTTATTAATTTTTATTTATTTATTAATTTTTAATTTAATTTTATTATTGTTATAATTTATTTACTAATCATAATTTTTGTTCTTTTTATAGTGATTATGGAGGAAAATACATGATAATCATGTTTGGAGGCCTAAACTTATAAGAAGTCTATGAAATGCCATGAATAAGACCTTGTAGCTAGATTTAGTTTCTAGGTTTTTATTATTTTTTATTTAATTGTTTTATTTATATTTTTTGGGGTTGTATTAATTATTTTTATTATTATTTTCAAAAGATTACTATAATAGTTCTAATAGTGGGAATAGTGAAATTGTGTGTGGTTATATGTTTATGTTGATTAATTGGTTAGTAAAATTAAGGTTTCAATTAGGTAATTAATTAAAACCAATGGTGGAATTAAATTAATTTAGTTTACATGTTAATTAAGATTAGGGTTTTAGAAAGAATAATTAATTGGTTATTTGATATTTAATTTAATTGTTTTGATGTGTTTTATTTGTTTTTGGGCTTGTTTATTTATTTTTATATGTTTTGGGCCATAGGTCCACATTAGGCTTTAACCTATTTAAATTTAGGTTTTTTAAGTTTAATTAATTAAAATGCATTTTAAGCCCATAATTAATTAGAAATTAGGATAGAGATAACTTAGGCCTATTTAATAAATTAGACATAGGCCCACCTAGTTTAATTTAATTAATTAGACTTAGCCCATTTAATTTAAGTCTTTTTCATAATTTGTAGATTTAAGATCATCTTAGAGTCAAAACATGTTGAATTAGGCCCATTTTTAGAATTAAAATAAATAGACTTAGGTTCACTCAATTAAAATTAAAAGGAATTAGGCCCATTAGTCTTTAGCTCACGTGTAAATTAAAACACGTAGATTTAGCCTAATTAATTAAAATCAATGTAGATTATACTAACTTAGGGATTATATTGAATGCATTATTTACTTATATTTTTCATGATTAGTTTGCCTGGGAGTTAATTGCTAGAATAAGGGTTTATATGAAATTGCATGTAAATAGAGGATAATATAGTAATTTATAAAGTAATTCTAAAAGAACACAAGACTTAAAGAAGTTGGTATTCCGTACCTAGAATCTCCTGGTTGTGGTACTAGCTTTCTTTTAGGAAATCGAGGACCACCTTTTTGATTTTTCTCAATTATTACCCTAGGTGGCGACTCCTCATCTCCATATCAAGTCTTTGTAACAGTGGTTAGTGTTTTCTCTAGAGCCCTGAGCTCAAACAGTGTCGTCATTGTTAAATTCTTGGACGCGCGCTAAACCTCGTTGTCTACAGTGGCGACTCCACTGAGGATAAGGGATACTAATTCTACTTGTGTTCTTTAGAATTATTTTATTAAGTATTATTTTATTCTTGCATTCATTCTACATGTCCCTATTAATCGATGACATTGGCTTATGGTTCCATGATTCCACTAGCTTCATAAGATTGTAAATTAGCAAACCATCATTCTTAGCCTTAACTCAGTTCAAGAGAGATTACTAGGCTCATCTGACTAAAGTCTATAACCTAAGTCCTAAAGGGTGGTAGTCTTCTCTCAAGTTTATAAAAGATGTTGGGCCCCTCTGATCTTAGCCTGTGACTCAAGTCTTAAAGAAGGGCATCTTGCTAAGGGAACCTTGACTTTTTACCGAACCCTAACCACATATAATGGCTTAGTCATTTTCCCTATGATCTACCTAAATTGCTTGTGAATGTTGCCATGAGCTATTTTTATTTATAAAGGCCAAGCCCATACTTTAGAAGCCTATTATGACTAATAAAGATTGGGCTATATTTTTATACCTAAAAATATTGTTTCTATGTTTTATTGCTTTAAGAGAGATTTGGCATGCGCATCGGTCCTTGATATCCCCTATTGATATTAAGACCCAAACAAAAAATCCTAGGAAAAGAGACTCGCCATTGAATATGTGTGTGGGAGGAATAAGGTTGGAAGGATGTATGTACACCTAGCTTGACTTGTTACTTGCTACTTGTTGCATAGCATATGCATTATGAATGCATGTATACATGCATCTCATGCATCATACTAACCATTTGTCTTTCAGCCATCATAGATTCATTCGGGTCTTTCTGTTTTTGGAGTTGAAAGGGTGGTAGACTGGTGAGAACTGATTCGAGTTCACAATTGATTGCGAAAGAGATCCTTAGCAAATTGGAAAGGAGTCCTATCAATCCATTCTACTTAAAATCTACACAATCGAACCAAGCTAAAGGAATGGAATAACAAGAAGGAGGAAATTGGACCTTAGAGGATGTCAAAGGGGCATTGATAGATGATATGAGAGCGATGATGCAAGATGAGTTAAGATAGGCTTTGGCCGGATTGATGCCACTACTTACTGCCGTTGCACCTCCTGTTGCAGGCAATACACCTATTGCGATCAATCCACCTGCTGTGGGTACACTGCCTACTAATAATGATAATGCTGGGAAAATAAAACTCGAGGATGTTGAGAGTTATATGGTTGAAAAGGCAAAAAAGGAATCACTTGAGCAAGTTCAAGAGTTGGAATCTAAGTAAATAAAAGCACTGACTCAGAAGATGTCCAAAATAGAGGAGTTGATGAGAGGATAGGGCATTGGATACTAATTTGACTTTGATGATATGATGCAATTTAGGGAGGTCAAATTGCCTAAAAAATCAAGATGTCATAGCTACAGAAGTTTGATGGTACTGGGGACCCAAGGATTCACCTTAATCAATACACAGCTACCATGAGCACCACTAAGGCTCTTTTGTCTGTAGTTACCAAGTTGTTTGTACTATCCTTGGAGGCTATGGTTGTCAATTGGTATCATGGGTTGGAGAAGTCCATCCAAGCGGACTAGAGAGAGTTGTGCACTACTGTAAGCACCCAATTTCGGGATGCAATTGTGCACAATTGCGACGTAAGCTCCTATGACGAAATTTATTCAAAAATTGAACTTGGTTGTTGATTTTCTGGACTTTAGGGACTAAATTACAACATTTTTTTAGGATTTGATTGCAAATAAGTCTTTTTTTCAGGGTCTTTTGGTAATTAAAAAAATTATTTTTTAGGATCGACATTAGTGTAATGCCGATCGGCATTGCACAATACTGATGTGCAATAATTCTATTTATTTATTTTTTTCATGTATTTTTCCTTATTTTTATCAATTTTTTCAGTGTTTTGATAGGTTGAAAAATTCAAATTTTTATCTGGTAAGGTTTTTTTTTAAAAGAAACGTAGAAGATTTTTTTTTTGAAATCAAAACAAACACTATCTCATCATCAGTCTGTTCCTCTTTTGGAGGAATTTCAGTACGCACAGACTCTGCATTTAAAAGTAGAGTCTGCATACGTGCATGAGGGGGAGGTTTTGGCTAGAGGGACTTCTTTTTCTTCTAGTTTTCAAAAGGATTTTTTACAGGGAGAGAATGAGAGAAAGAAGACACAGTAAGGAAAAAAGAGAGATTGCGAGCATAAAACCCTAATTTTCAATACTGAAATTTCCGAAGGCAATAGTCCAGAATCAACAATATCTTAATTTTAACGGTGATAATTCAATCTGAGGCGCTTAAAAAGAGGCATTTGTCACAACATCTAAATCTCCAGTGTTATTTTTCTACTTATTTTATTACTCCTTTTTTATTTTCTGTTTATGATTTTTCTTTTATTTATGTTATTATTTTGATTATTTGATTTCATTGCTAATTTGCTTTTTTTTTTTATGTCCGTATGTGGATTGAGGAGGAGGATACCGCATGTGTTTAATTGAACAGAAGATCCATGGAATACCATGGATGAACATGTACTGTTTTAATAATAGTTCTTAGGATTTTAATTTTTATTCTTCATTTTTGGTATCCTGTGTAGTTTATTTTTAATTCATGGGTATATAATTATTAATTTTAATTTTGTACATAGTTTGTAATAGCCCCAATAGTGGGAATAGTGAAAGATTTAAATATTCTGCACTTTAAAATTAATTAGTAATTAGGTTCAATTGGATAAAAATTAATTAAAATTAATGGTGACTTTAGTTAATTAGGGTTTGTATGTAATTAAATTAGGCTTTTTAGAAATCATATGTGAATGTGTGTTTGATTTGATTTTGTTATGTTTTTATGTTTTTTTTGGGTTTTTTTTTTATGTTTTTATGTTTTTTGGGTCTCAAGCCCACATTTAGGTCTAAGCCACTAAATAAATAGGCTTAAAAATGGTTTAAGACTTTAAATAATTAAAATCAATTTAGGCTCATTAGATTAATTAGATTTTAGGTCCACTTAGTTAATTAAAAATTGTTTAGACTTAGCTCAGCCCATTTAATTGCATTTCTTTTAAAATAAATAGATCTAGGCCCACATTTTATTTAAAATAAAACCATATTAGACTTAGGCCCACTAATTTGATTTTCCTTTAAAATTGAATAGACTTAAGCCCATATCTTAAAAAGACTAAAAAATAGATTTAGGCTTATTAATTAATAAAATGTAGGCCCACTTTTATTCTATTTCACTTGTAAATAAAATGTAGATTTAGCTAACTTTTTAATAAAATTAACATAGTTTAGATTTAGGGACAACGCGATCTTGAGTGCACTTTTTACTTGTAATTTTATTGAATTGTTGCCTTTTTGGGTAGATGGATGTTAATTAGGGTTTAATAAAATTGCATGTAATTAGAGGATGAAATAATCATTTATAAAATTATTCTAAATGAACAGGAGACTAAGAGAAGTTAGTATTCTACATCAAAAATCTCCTGGTTGTGGTGCTAATTTTCTTTTAGAGAATCGAGTACCACCAATCAAATTGTCCCAATTATTACCCTGGTTGGCGACTCCTCATCTCCACGCCATGTGTTTGTGATAGTGGTTAGTGTGTTCTCTAAGGCCCTGAGCCTAAACAGTGTTGCGGTTGCTAAAATCTTGGATGCGCGCTAAACCCCACCGTCTACAGTGGCGACTCCACTGGGGATAAGAGATACTGATTCTACTCGTGTTCTTTAGAATTGTTTTATTGATTATTATTTCATTCTTGCATTTATTCTGCATGTCCGTACTAAACCGATGGCATTGGTTTATGATTCCATGATTCCACTAGCTTTATGGGGTTGTAGATTGGCTAACCATCATTCTTAGCCTTAACTCGGTTCAAGAAAGATTACTGGGCTCATCCGACCAGTGTCTGTAACCCAAGTCCCTAAGGGGGGTAATCTTCTCTCGAGTTGGTAAAGGATGCAGGGCCCCTTTGACCTTGGCCTGTAACTTAAAGTCTATAATGGAGAGCATCTTGCTAAGGGAACCTTAACTTTTCACCGGACCCTAACCATATATAATGGCCTAGTTACTTCCCTTAGGATCTTCACCTAAAGTGCTTGTTTGTTTTAATTTCCATGAGGTATTTCTATTTATAAAAGCCCAGGCCTATACCTTTGAAGCTCATTCAGGCTAATAAGGATTAGGCTAGACCTTTATATTTAGAAATGCTGCTTCTATGATTTTTCTTTTAAGAGAGATTTGGCATATGCATTGGGTTGTAATATCCCCTGTTGATATGAAGGCCAAGACAAAAAATCCTAGGAAAAGAAACTCACCATTGAACATGTGTGTGGGAGGAATAAGGTTGAAAGGCTTATGCTTGCATGTTGCTTGTTGATTGCTTCCTGATAGTTGCTACTTGCTAAGTGTTTGCCTGCTACTTGTTGCATAAACACATGCATCATGCATACATGCATACATACAGTCCATACATCATACTAATACCTTGTTTTGAAGCCATTATAGATTCATCCGGGTCTTCTCGTATCTGGGGATGAAGAGGTGGCAGATTGACCAGAGTTGATTTAAGTCCGGAGTCTATAGCTCAAGACATTCTTCACATACTGGAGAGACTAGAGGGGAGTGCAATTAACCCACTATTCCTAGAAGCTGAATCAGCTCAGACTAAATAGACTGAAATGGAACAACAACCAGAGATGTGGACCTTAGAGGACATTAAGGGAGCTTTGATGGATGACATGAGAGCTATGATGCAAGATGAATTGAGATAGGCTTTGGCCGGACTAGTGCAACCTGTTGTTGGACAACCACCTGCTGTTGTTATTGAACAGCCACTTGCTGCTACTGTTGAATAGCCACCTGTTGTAGGAGCTCCACTTATTGCTCCTCCACTTATTGCTCCTCCACATACTACTAACAATGCTGGGGGTAACCTGCTCCTAGAAATGTGCCTGCTACTGATGTGAGAATGGAAGACATTGAAAACTACATGGTAGAAAAGGCAAAAAGAGAGTCATTTGAATTGGTTCAAGACCTTGAGTCTAAGCAGATGCAAGCATTGACTCAAAAAATGTCCAAGATGGAAGAGCTGATTAGAGGGCGGATATTCTTTTGACTTTGATGACATGCTGCAAATGGAGGGAGATAAGCTGCTTGAAAAATTCAAAATGCCTCAACTATGGAAGTTTGATGGGAGAGGAGATCCAAGGATTCATTTGATTCAATACACCACAACCATGAGCACTACTAAAGCACCATTGTCAATAGTTACTAGGTTGTTTGTGTTGTCCTTGGAAGGAATGGCTGTGAACTGGTACCATGGACTAGAAAAGTCTGTTAGAGCTGACTGGGAGGAACTATGTACTGCATTCTTAAAGCAATATGATTATAACACTCGATTGGAAGTGTTAATTATGGAATTGGAGTTGACTAAACATAAATCAAATGAGTCCTTTTCTGATTTCTTAACTTGTTTCATGAATAAAGTAGGGATGATGAAAAACAAGCTTGCTGAGAAGGATCAAGTTAGAATGATAGTTCGTAATGTGTCACCTAATTTGGTCGAGAGGCTACAGATGATGAATCCCAAAACCTTTATGGATTTGTATGATGATGGGTTACAAGCTGAGGACATTGAGAGTGAGAAAAAGAAAATTGTTAGAGGCATAGGAACTCAAAACTATCCAACTGGGGGCATACAATAAGGAAGCACTAGCCGAGTTGTAGAGGTGTGTGCAGTTCAGTAACCTCAAAGATTCTCCAAATTCAACTAACCACTGTCTAAAGTCCTAGAGAGGCTAATCCATAAAGGCCTGCTCTGACCTTTAACCTTTTCTAAGCCAAACCCAAATATCCCTGGTTTTAACCCCAACAGTTACTGTAAATTCCACCAAGCTGCTGGCCATCCCATAGACAATTGTATTCGCCTAAAACATGAGATCCAAAACCTGATAGACTCCAAAAAAATCACCGACCCTGAAAAATCCAACTCTAACCCAAACACCAGAAACAACCCTTTCGCAAACTACTAAAATGTTCCACCATCAACCACTATGATGATCAACTTAGGAGTTAGTGAGGAAGAAGTGCTAAGCTCCTTTGAGGACCTAAACCCTAGACCTAATGGAGAACCTTTTGGATAGCCACAAAGAGGAGTGGAAGATTTACTGGGCCAGCCCTCAGGCAAGTTTGATTACAAAGTATTTTACTCGAAACCACCCTCTGTTGATATCCTTATTGAATCAATTGTGCCCTTAGGTTGGGGAGATGAGTTTGATGATAAGCCAATAAAAGAAGAGCTTAAAATTCCTAAGCAGTCGCTAAGAGGAGTTGAAGATCTATTAGGACAACCTTTGGGCAAGTTCAATTACAGAGTTTTCTATTATAAACCCACTTCTATTGACATCCCCATTGAATCAATTGTGCCGACAGGATGGGGTGATGATTTTGAAGAAGATGAATTCTTAACCCTAGAAATGTCCTAAGAAGAAGTGGAAGAGCTATTAAGCCAATAAACAGACAAGCTAAGGGAGTTGAAAGGAAAAGAAACATGCACAATGGAAGTGTGAAAGGATGGGAAAAGAGACTGAACCATTGGAGTTATTGACATTTGGTGTAACTCTGATGAGGAAAGCCTAGGTGGTTTCGATGTTTGGAGTGATGATCCTAAAGTGAGTCATGTCACTAGAAGTGGGAAGAATTATAAAGCAGTAGAAAAGAAAATAGAAGGTGTAATAGAAAGAGAAGATGCAGAAGTAAAGGAAGAATAGAAGGAGGATCTGATTTTGGAACAACTTAAGAAGGCTAAAGTGAGTGTGAGCATCTGGGAATTACTGATGCATTCGGGTAGTCACAGAAGGGCTCTAGTTAAATCTTTGTCGGATATGAGCATTGAAACGGTAGCTACGCCTGAGGCTATGGTAGCAAAGGTAATATAAAAGAAACATAGGCTGATAACATTCTCAAATGATGACTTGCCTTTAGAGGGAAGAAACCATAACAAGGCAATATTTATCCCAGCTGAAGTAAAAGGGAAGAGAACCAACTTTGTAATGGTGGATGATGGTTCAGCTATCAATGTATGCCCACTAAAAATCTTGCCTAATTTGGGTCTAAAAGTAGATGACATGAAGACTTCAAACCTCATAATCAAAGCTTACAGTGACAGTACCAGGAATGTGGAGGGAACATTTCAGGCTTTGGTTAAAATAGGGTCTGTAGAGTCAACTGTTGAATTTACTATACTGGACATCCCTGTTACTTATGCCTTGTTATTGGGAAGGTTGTGGTTTCATGCCCTGGGAGGAGTACCTTCAATAGTGCACCAGAAAATAAAATTCCCTCATGAAGGAGATGCCGTGACAATAGAAGCTGGAACCAATGCAGCTTTGGCAGTCGTACTTAATAAACAGAAACAAGTGTGTGCACCCCCTGATTTCCAGATTGCTGGGATATTTGATGGGACTGAAATGGATTTGAGAGTAGCAAAAATGATAGAGAACATGAATTACTGGTTTGGACAAGGATTGGGGAAGAATGAATAAGGAGAATTCCCATGATTCAAAAATCAAGATGACACAACAGGATTGGGTTTTACAGTGGAAACAAAGCCAAAAGGTAGAAGGGTAAGGAAGAGATTTAATGCAGAAAAGAGGAAGTTTTATGCAAAAGTTGGTCCTTTGAGTCAGAACTTCATCAGGTCAGGGGAAGGCAAATACTATCTCAGAGCTAAGGAATCAGTCAGTGTTGTTGGAGCATATGTCCCTAGGTTTGAGATCTTCAAGGAGCAGATTATGGAGAATCTAATGAAGGACAATAAAAAGGAAGTGATGAAGCTAACAGCTAAGAGGATGGGTAGTACTACTGTGAAAAAGTTGTTATGCCAACAACCTTAAGGATAACCACTATGAGACTCAGCATCACTAGCATCTAGAATAGAAAATAAAATTTCTCATTGTATCATTGAATAAAATTTTAGTTTTGAGTGATCGATGATATAAATTCAGATTATGCTTGCTTATGTAATGTGCATCTTAATGGTTCTGTGCATTATGATATTGATTACATCTACTTGTTTGACATAAATTTAATTCATTCAGCATGGGCACAAATTCAAATTCAAAGAACATACATATATCACATGATGTAACTTCTAAAGATAGCGAAAAGAGAAAAAAAAAAGAAAAAAAAGAAGAAAAAAAAAAGAGAGAATAAATAGAGAAAGAAAAAAAAAGAGAAAAAAAGAACGATAAGGTAAAAATTAGAGACGAAAATTCGTGACTGATTGATAATAGGAGATATATCATATGATGTAATGGATGTTCTCATTTTTTCCTTAATGAATGATTAAAATTGAATTTTAATTTTTATTCAAACATTGCATATTGGTCTTTATCATGCTGCATAAGTATCTGAATGGAAAAACAATACATGATGAAAGCTAAATCAGAGCTATGAGATCACTATCTTAGTTATGTTTTCTTTTTGCCACCTCTTTTGTAATTTTCCTTGTAAGCCTAGCATCCCCTTATACCTTGAGAATTTAGGTGGCTCAATAACTTGCTTTTCTATCCATACATTGTAACTATCAATTATCACATCAGCATCAAGCCTCATATTCTGCTCTAGAATTCTTCGAAGTGCAAGTCCAACTGATTTCATCATCCAGAATTCACTTCAATCAGTTCACCCACCTATGCATCTTCAATATATGAGATTGCAGCTAATAGGGTTAGTAAGATAAAGGGCCAACAGCAATAAATTCCTAAACTAAGTCTCTTGTGCACATGAAGAAAGTGATTGCTAGGATGAATTCAAAATGAAGCTGGGGGCAAAATGTAACTCCGGGACAAGTTAAGGGTAAAATGGTAAATACAACAGTAGAACTTCAAAGTTAGTGAAAATGATCTCAGGGCAGAAAGGAGTATACTGCAAGCATACAGATATAACAGTTATCATACATCAGAAGTAGTAACAAAAAGAAAAGTTTAATAGTGCATCGGTCAATCATGAGCTCTAGTGTAAAGCCATAGACCTCATTCACTAGCTTAGTTATTTGTCCGATAGACTATATCAGAGGCTCAAACATCAGAAGTACCAACAATGAAGCATCAAGTGCTTGAACCTACAAGTTGTTGATGAGGCACCTCATTCTCACACTCCAAGCTGCGAACATAGCTTTGCTCCAAACAGAAGACCTATTAAGATCATGCATGTTATGCATAACATGCACACACTTGCATACATTTGTTGTGAAATACTTTCTTTGTATAATAAAGTCTTTGAGCCTAGTCAAGATTGTCTGAACACTTTGCTACTAACATTCAAGATTAGTGTTGTAAAAGTGTAGGAAAGTAGTCAGAGTATTCATATGTAAAGCATCTGAAAGGTAAAATAGGAGGAGCAACATTACCAAGAAGCATCATCCTGGTGATCTCAAGAGGGTGTGGAATATGGTAATAAGAAAGTCGAACATGTCAGCAATACACGTGCTCTGCCCTAAAAAAGGAAGAATGCACTCAAAACTTGAGAGACGAATGCACTCTGAAGACTTCTTTGATGGTGAAATAAAAACCTCTAACTTCCAAATCTTTTCTTTGGTAGGAAATGTTAGGAAGAGGAATGAGGCCCTTTACCATAGCATTAATATTCAGCTTAAAGCCATAACCCCAATGGTAGAATATCACGACCCTGCGATAAGAGACATCATGATTGAAAAGGAAGAATGCACTCAAAACTTGGGACAAATGCACTCTAAAAAATTCTTTGATTATGAAATAAAAATCTCTAACTCATAAATCTTCTCTTTTTTAGGAAATGTTAGGAAGAGGAATGATGGAGCCCTCCACCATAGCATCAACAGAAGAAAGCCACAACTTCGATGGCAGAACATCGTGACCCTACGATTAGAGACATCATGAACACAATCAAAAAAGGAAGAATGCAAAAGAATAATATTTCATTTTGACAAAATTTCTTTACTTACAAATAAACCATACTAACTTATGGTATTTTTTGCAGGGAAAATAAAAGAGAACGAAGAAGAGGAAAAGAATCGATACATCAATAAGAATGACTAGGATAGCAAATGCTAATCACTCATCAAAATCTCACTCTGTGTGACAAATAGCCTGACAAATACAAAGGGAAGTAGTATAATTTTATTTTTTTATTCTGTAGTGAAGTACAAAGAAAATTTATAAAATTGAGAGTAAATTCATCCACTTCATGATATCATGTGCAAAAACTTATCTCATGACCTTTGATTTTAATGGCTTTCTTTTATTAGCCTTGCAGAATTCAAATGTCTTGATGACAGTTCTATGCTGAGAGTTTCTAAAACTCTAATCAATCTAATGCTTACTTTACACCCAAACGAGGGGAAGAATGTGCAAAGACAAAATCTATGGACTTGCAGTATAATTGGGTTGAATTTCAAAGTCTCATTTTAGTCTTTTGAATAAGAAATGTGCATATAATCTACTCCAATGCTCAGAAATGAGTACGAGTACAAATCCCTCAACGATATCCATGCTGAGTAATACAAGAAAGGTGGGGAAACACTAAGAGGAGAATTAGAACAAGAGCAAACATAATATACTCTAATGCCCAAAAATGAGCAAGAGTATCAATGTGAACCTCTGGCAATATCCACGCTGAGTAATACAAGAAAGGCGGGGGAATAATAAAAGAGGACCCACGTTAAAAAAAAACTTGCTCTACTTACTCCAATGCTCTATAAGAGTATGAGTATCCAAAGGAACTTTCCAATAGTATCCACGCTGAGTAATATGAGAAAGGCGGGGGAATACTTGGATAAGGAAGAAAAGCATAAACATAATTCAAAGACTTTTTTGATACATTGAATTCAATATTTTTATGCTTAATTTCCATAAGTTTTGTTTAGCAAATTTTCCCTAAATTAGGTGTGGAAGTAAGCTCTTCACTTGGTAAATGCTATACTCTCAGCATAAGATGGTTAACGATGCCTCTGACCTTTGCAAACGGCAAATAAGTGACAGTCATGAAAATAAAAATAGTGAGATTCGTTAAGTACATGCTAAATTTTCAACATTATAATGTACTTTTATACATTCATCATGGTTGAAACTAACTTCAACAAGTCTGCCGGAATTGTAAATCCAGAAAGAAGTGCATCCAACTGGTAGAGTTAGTTAACACAATAGTATGATAGAAAAATCTGATAGCCTAAATTAGTCATCCTGAGCTCTAGAATCTGGCCATCAGCTCCATCTTCTGATAGAGTCATCGTGGTGAAAGATGTCTGAAGGGTTGACAGAAGAAGTCCCAACATTGTAAGGATCAAATCCCAAATCAGACTATATGACCGAGTGTAGTCGACATTGTACGACTGAGTGCAATGTATCCTCAATTGATTATACGACTGAGTATAATCGGCATCATACGACTGAGTATGATGTAATTTTTTCAATTCAAGACTATACGACCGAGTGTAGTCGGCATTGTATGATTGAGTGCAATGTATCCTTAATCGATTATACGACCGAGTATAATCGACATCATACGACCGAGTATGATGTAATTTTTTCAATTCAAGACTATATGATTGAGTGTAGTCGGCATTGTATGACCGAGTGCAATGTATCCTCAATTAATTATATAACCGAGTATAATCGACATTATACAACCGAGTATGATGTAATTTATTTCAATTCATCTACACTAGACATCCCATAGGGAATATAGTGTGCATCGTTAGACGTCCCATAGGGAATATAATGAAATTCATCATTGCTAGACGTTCCACAGGAACTCTAGCAAATTTCAACTTATCATCGCTAAACGTCCCATAGGGAATATAGTGAAACTCATTTGCACAACGTTCACTAAATGTTCCATAGGAAATATAGTGCAACTTATCAAATACTACACCTTGCTCAACAATTTGAGCATCAATATATCACTTAGGATACAATCGAGTGTCCTAATTTCTTTCTTTCGAAATTGTGTGATTCTATTGCTTTGCCATAATTTGTCAAGCAAACAGCGATAAAGGGGGCCAACTGTAAGCACCCAATTTTAGGATGCAATTGTGCATAATTGCTATGTAAGCCCCTATGATGAAATTTATTCAAAAATTGAACTTGGTTGTTGATTTTCTAGACTTTAGGGACTAAATTGCAACATTTTTTAGAATTTGATTGCAAATAAGTCTTTTTTTCAGGGGTCTTTTGGTAATTAAAAAAATTATTTTTTAGGATCGGCATTAGTGTAATGCTGAACGACATTACACAATGCCGATCGACATTATATAATGTCGATTGACAATGCACAGTATCTATGCGCAATAATTCCATTTTTTTATTTTTTTCGCATATTTTTCCTTATTTTTATCAATTTTTTCAGTATTTTAATTGGTTGAAAAGTTCAAATTTTTATCTGATAAGGTTTTTTTTAAAATAAAAAGAAATGCAGAAGATATTTTTTTTGAAATAAAAACAAACGCTATCTGATCATCAGTCCGTTCCTCCTTTGGAGAAGTTCAGTATGCGCAGACTCTGCATTTAAAAGTAGAGTCTGCATGCGTGCATAAGGGGGAGGTTTTAGCTGGAGGGACTTATTTTTCTTCTGGTTTTTGAAAGGATTTTTTACATGGAGAGATTGAGAGAAAGAAGACACAGTGAGAAAAAAGAGAGACTGCGAGCATAAAACCCTAATTTTCGATACTAAAATTTCCAAAGGCAATAGTCTAGAATCAACAATATCTTAATTTTAACGGTGATAATTCAATCTGAGGGGCTTAAAAAGAGGCATTTGCACAACATCTAAATCTCCAGTATTATTTTTCTATTTCTTTTATTACTCCTATTTTATTTTCTGTTTATGATTTTTCTTTTATTTCTATTATTATTTTGATTATTTGATTTCATTGCTAATTTGCTTTTTTTTTTTTATGTCCGTATGTAGATTGAGGAGGAGGATACCACCTGTGTTTAATTGAACAAAAGATCCATGGAATGTCATAAATGAACCTGTACTATTTTAATAATAGTTCTTAGGATTTTAATTTGTATCCTTCATTTTTGGTATCCTGTGTAGTTTATTTTTAATTCATGAGTGTATAATTATTAATTTTAATTTTGTACATAGTTTGTAATAGCCCCAGTAGTGGGAATAGTTAATGATTTAAATATTCTGCACTTTAAAATTAATTAGTAATTAGGTTCAATTGGATAAAAATTAATTAAAATTAATGGTGGCTTTAGTTAATTAGGATTTGTATGTAATTAAATTAGGTTTTTTAGAAATCATATGTGAATGTGTGTTTGATTTGATTTTGTTATGTTTTAATGTTTTTTTTTTGGTTTTTTATGTTTTTATGTTTTTGGGTCCTAAACCAACGTTTAGGTCTAACCCACTAAATAAATAGGCTTAAAAATGGTTTAAGACTTTAAATAATTAAAATCAGTTTTGGCTCATTAGATTAATTAGATTTTTGGCCCACTTAGTTAATTAAAAATTATTTAGACTTAGCTCCGCCCATTTAATTGCATTTCTTTGAAAATAAATAGATATAGGCCCACATTTTATTTAAAATAAAACCATATTAGACTTAGGCCCACTAATTTGATTTTCCTTTAAAATTGAATAGACTTAAGCCCATATCTTAGAAAGACTAAAAAATAGATTTAGACTCATTAATTAATAAAATGTAGGCCCAATTTTATTCTATTTCACTTGTAAATAAAATGTAGATTTAGTTAACTTTTTAATAAAATTAACATAGTTTAGACTTAGGGACAACGCGATCTTGAGTGCATTTTTCACTTGTAATTTTATTAACTTGTTGCCTTTTTGGGTAGATGGATGTTAATTAGGGTTTAATAAAATTGCATGTAATTAGAGGATGAAATAATCATTTATAAAATTATTCTAAATGAACACGAGACTAATAGAAGTTAGTATTCTGTATCCAAAATCTCCTGGTTATGGTGCTAATTTTCTTTTAGAGAATTGAGTACCACCAATCAAATTGTCCTAGTTATTACCTTGGGTGGCGACTCCTCATCTCCACGCCATGTCTTTGTGATAGTGGTTAGTGTGTTCTCTAAGGCCTTAAGCCTAAACAGTGTCGCGGTTGCTAAAATCTTGGATGCGCGCTAAACCCCGCCATCTACAACTGCTTTTCTAAGAAAACATAACTACAATATCATGCTCAAAGTGTCTATCAGGGATTTATAATTGACTAAGTAGAATCCTAATGAATCATTTTTGGATTTTCTGATTAGATTCATGAATATGGAAAAATTAATGAAGAACAAACTGGATGAGAAGGATCAAGTTATGATGATAGTCCGAAATGTGTCACATAATCTGGTTAAAAGGTTACAGATGATGAACCCCAAGATGTTTGTAGACCTTTATGATGATGGGTTACAAGCTAAGGAGTTTGAGAATGAGAAAAAGAGGATTGCTAAAATTACCGGAGCAAGAAACTACCCAACAGGGGGCATATAACAAGGAAATATTATTCGGGTTATAGAAGTCCATGTTGTTCAACAACCAAAGAGATTCTCCAAATTTAACCAACCTTTGTTAAAATTCCTAAACCGCCTGATGCAAAAGGGCTTGCTCAGACCTCTCACCTTTTCTAAACCACCAAACCCAAATGTCCTTAGCTATAACCCGAATAGTTATTACAAATTCCACCAAGTTACTGGCCATTCTACAGACACCTGTACCTGCCTTAAACATGAAATTCAAAACCTTATAGACTCTGGAAAAATGAAAAACCTTAAAAGTCCAAGCACCAGAAATAATCCTTTCCCAAACTATTGAAATGTACCACCCTCAGCTACCATGATGATTAACTCAAGAGTTAGTGAGAAAGAAGTGCTAAGCTCCTTTGAGGACCTAGACCTTAAAACCAATGAGAAATATCCTAATGCCCCTAAAGATAAGGAAGGAGCAGAAGACTTATTAGGTTAACCTTCAGGCAAGTTAGACTATAAGGTGTTTTACACTAAACCACCTTCTTTTGACATACCCTTTAAGTCAATTGTGCCTACAGGATAGGGTGATGAGTTTGATGATGAGAAGCTGCTAGACTAGAAAGAAACATGCACAGTGGAGGTACAGTAGGATGAAGTCATGTCAGCCACCTAAAGGACAACCATTATAAGACTTAACATCCCTAGTATCTAGAATAGGAAATAAAATTTCTTATGGTCTTTTTTGAGTAAAATTTTAGTTTCTGTTTTATTTTAGAGATTGATGATATAAATTATAATCATGCTTACTTATGTAATGTACATCCTAATGGTACTATGCATTATGATATTGATTGCATCTGCATGTTTGATATAAATTTAATTAAATTAGATTCATTCAGCATGGGCACAAATGCAAATTCAAAGAACATACATATATCACATGAAGTAACTTATGAAGATAGGAAATTTGAGAAAAAAATAAAAAGAATGAAAAAAAGAGAGAAAAAAAAGAACAGTAAGGAAAAAATTAGAGAGAAAAATTAGGTCTAGTTGGTAACAAGAGTTGTATCATATGATGTAATGAATGTTCTCATTTTTTCCCTAATGAATGATTAAAATTGAATTTTAAATTTTAGTTCAAATATCGCATATTCATGTTTATCATACTGCATAAGTATTTGAATGGAAAAAAAATACATAATGAAAGCTAAATTAAAGCTATGAGATCACTATTTCAGTTATGTTTTCTTTTTTGCCACCCCTTTTGTAATTTTTCTTGCAAGTCTAGTGTCCCCTTGTAACTTGAGAATTCAAATGGCTCAATAACTTGTGTTGCAACCCATACCTTATAATTTTCATCAATTATTGCATCAACATTAAGCTTCATATTCTGCTTAAGAGTCCTTCAAAGTGCAAATTTAGTTGATTTCATCATCAAGAAATTGCTTCAATTAGTTCACCCACTCCTCTACATCTTCAATGTATGAGATTGCAACTAATAGGGTTAATAAGTTAAAGGGTCAACAACAATAGTGACCAAACCGAGTCTCTTGCACACATGAAGAAAAACACTACGAGAATGATTCCAAAATGGAACTGGGGGCAAAATGCAGCTCTAGGGGCAAATTGAGTTTGCATTCAAGGAGTAAAGATGGAAAAATGAAGTATAAAAGCTAGTATAAAAGATCTCAGGCAGAAACAAGCATATAAATACATTAGTTATCATACAACAAAAGCAGTAGCAAAAAGAAAAGTTCAACAGTGCATTGATTAATCATAAGCTCCAGTGTCAAGCCATGGACCGCACTTGCTAGCCTGGTCATCAGTCTAATGAACTGTATTAGAAGCTCTAACATCAAAAGTACCAACAATGAAGCATTCAATACTCAAGCCTACAGGCTTTTGATGAGGCACCTCATTCTTACACTCCAAAATCAACAATATGGCTCTGTTCCAAACAGGAGACCTATTAGGATCATGCATGTCATACATAACATGCATACACTTGCATACATCTATTTTGATATACCTACTTTGTATAATAAAGTCTTTGAGCCTAGGTAAGATTGTGCAAGTACTCTGCTACTAATATTCGAAATCAGTATTGTAATAATGCAGAAAGGTAGTTAGAATGTTCATATGTGAAACATCTAAGATAAAAGGGTAACACTATCAAGGTGAACCTGATGCTCAATAGGACTCTAGACTGTAGAAGACTAATAAATCATGGGCCCATCTAGTAAGGAAATATCACCAACAGTGATACTTGCAAAAACATTATCCTGGCGACCTCAAGAGGTTGGATAGGACATTCAAGTTCCTCAGATTCAACATCCATCTCCATAGTCTCATATGAAGCATCATCTAAAACATCTCTCTATAACGGTTAGACCAGCGTAGGGTATAGAATATGGTGATGAGAAGGTCCAATATGTCAATAATAAATTCGTTGGCCCTAAAAAAGGGAATAATGCACCCAAAACTTGAAATGAATGCACTCTGAAAAATCATTTAATCATGAAATAAGATCTCTAACTCCTGAACCTTTTTTTGTATGAGATATCAAGAAGAGAAATGAAGCCCTCTACCATAGGAGTAATGGAATGGTAGAAATACAAATGCAACCTAAAGCCACAACTTTAATGGTGGCCCTACGATTAGAGATAAATCTAAAAGGAAGAATGCGAAGAAGAATAACATTGCATTTTGACAAAATTTCTTCACTTGTGAATAGACCATACTAACTTATGGTATTTTGTGCAGGGAAAAACAAAAGAGAATGAAGAAGGTGAAAGGAACCGATACATTAATAAGAATGGGAAAGGTTGCAAATGCTAATCATTCATCAGAAGTATCATCTTGCATGGCAAACACTCATCAAGATAAAGGGAAGTAATAGAACTCTATTTCCTTAGATTCTGTAATAAAGAACCATCTCAATCATAAAATTCACAAATTGAAAGTAAATTCATCCACTTTATGAGATTGTGTACGAAAATCCAATCTTATGACCTTTGATTATAGTGGCTTTCTTTTATTAGCTTTGCAAAATTCAAATAAGTAGTTAATAGTTTTGTGCTGAGAGTTTATAAACTCTCATTAATCTAATTCTTCCTTTACAACAAAATGAGGGGAAGAATATGCAAAGATAAAATCTATGGACACGAAGCATAAATGGCTTGAATTTTAAAGTATCATTTTAGTCTTTTGAATGATAAATGTGCATATAATCTACTCCAATGCTCAGAAATGAGTACGAGTAAAAATCCCTTGACGGTATCCATGCTAAGTAATATGAGAAAGGTAGGGAATACTAAGAGGAGAATCAAAATAAGAGCAAGCGTAATTTACTCCAATGCTCAGAAATGAGTAAGAGTATCAACATGAAACCTTTGGCAGTATCCATGTTGAGTAAGACAAGAAAGGTGGGGGAATACTAAAAGAAGACCATGTAAAAGAATGCTCTATTTACTCTAATGCTCTATATGAGTATGAGTATCCAAAGGACTTTTCCAACAGTATCCACACTGAGTAATATGAGAAAGGCAAGGGAATACTCAGATAAAGAAGGAAAGCACAAAAATAACTCAAAGACTATTTTGATACTTATAATTTGATCTTTTTATGCCCAATTTCCATGAGTTCTGTTTAGTAAATTCTCTCTAAAATTAGGTATGGAAGTAAACTCTTTACTTAGTAAAAGACATGCTCTCAGCATAAAATGGTTAACGATGCCTTTAACCTTTGCAAATGGCAAATAAATGATAGTCATGAAAATTAAAAATAATAAGATTTGCCGAGCACCCACTATCTCATGAAAAGTGATGAATTTTCTCATAAATTTTCAACATTATAATGCACTTTTGTACATTCATCATGATTGAAACTAACTTTAACAAGTTTATAGGAATTGCAAATCTAGAAGGAAGTGCACCCAAGTTGTAGAGTTAGTCGACAAAGAAAAATTCAAAGTCAATCAACATTTGACTCAAACAACTAAAGATAAAAATTATGAGCAATCATGGATTGCAGCATCGTAAGGCAAGTGATGTAAGGGTTGTAGCTAATGGTGAGCAATTATGGATTGCAGCATCATAAGGTGACCAATGTAAGCATCGTAACCAATTTTTGAGCAGTTATGGACTGTAGCATTATCAAGGGAAAGCAATGAAAGGATTGCAATCAATTTGTTAATTGTTATAGACTGTAACATCAAAGGCGAGCAATAAAAGGATTGTAGCTAATCGCAAACAATTATGGATTTCAGCATCATTAGTGAGCAATGAAAGGGTTGCAGCTAATTGCGAGCAATTATGGATTGCAACATAATCACATAAAAGAAACTCACATTACATGACCAAGTGTAGTGTATTTTCAATCAGACTATACGTCTAAGTGTAGTTGGCATTGTACGATAGAGTACATTGCATTTTCAATCAAGACTATATGACTGAGTGTAGTCGGCCTTGTATGATCGAGTACAATGTATTTTTATTTCAAACTATACATCCGAGTGTAGTCAGCATTGTACGACCGAGTATAATGTATTTTCAATTCAAAGTATACGTCTGAATGTAGTCGGCATTGTACGACTGAGTACAATGTATTTTCAATTCAGACTATACATCTGAGTGTAGTCGGTATTGTATGACCGAGTGCAATGTATTGTCAATCAAGACTATACGATTGAGTGTAGTCGACATTGTACGACTGAGTGTAATCGACATTATACAACTGAGTACAATGTATCATTTCAAATTAGACTATACGATCGAGTATAATTGGCATTGTACAGTAGAGTACAATGTATTCTTCTAATTAGATTGTACGATCGAGTATAATCATCATCAAATGACTGAGTGTGATGTTTCTTTTCAATTCAGACTATACGACTGAGTGTAGTTGGCATTGTATGACTGAGTACATTGTAGTTTCAATCAAGATTATATGATTTAGTATAATCGGCATTATACAACTGAGTGTGATGTTTCTTTCCAATATAAACTATACGTCTGAGTGTAGTCGGTATTGTACGATTGAGTATAATGTATTTTCAATTAACATCATATGACCGAGTGTGATGTTTCTTTTCAATATAGACTATACGTCCTAGTGTAGTTGGCATTGTAAGACCGAGTACAATGTATTTTCAATCAAGATTATACGACCGAGTATAATCAACATCATACGACCAAGTGTGGTGTTTCTTTTCAATACAGACTATACGTTCGAGTGTAGTTGGCATTGTACGATCGAGTATAATGTATTTTCAATCAAGATTATATGACTGAGTATAATCAACATCATACGACCAAGTGTGATGTTTCTTTTCAATACAGACTATATGTCTGAGTGTAGTCAGCATTGTATGACCGAGTAAAATGTATTTTCAATCAAGATTATACGACCAAGTATAATCGACATCATACGACCGAGTGTGATATTCCTTTTCAATTTGGACTATATGGCTGAGTATAGTCAACATTGTACGATCGAGTGCAATGAGTCCCTTTCACCCAAAATTATACAACCTAGTATAATCAACATCATATGACCAAGTATGATGTGTCATTTCAACTCAATGTTGTACAATGTTTTGTAAGGACCTAATTGTAAAACTTAAATTCTTTTAGAGACCTTTTTGTCATTAAAAGTAAAAAAAGGTGGTCGAAATTATGTAATTCTAGAATTACACTAATTCTGATCAGAATTAGACCTTTTATGCCTAGTTTTTGAATTTTATAGAAAATTTTTTTTCTTGAGTCCTAATTGGTCTAAAATTCTCTTAAAATTATTTTTGATATTTATCTAATATTTTTAAGGAAATAGAAGTCTTTTAGGAATCAATTTATATATAGGGTTTGAAGGATGTTTCACTATAAAAGAAGGTGTTTTGGCTCCTGAAAAGTGGAGAAAAAAGGGAGAAAAAATGGAAGAAAGAGAAAAAAAAAGGAAAAGAAGAAAAAAAATATAAAAAGAATGAGAGGGATAGAAAAGAGAATGAAAAAGGAAAAAGAGCATCTGCATTCTCTACAAAAATTATTTTGCTTAATTGATTAATTGGAGATCTTTAGAGGATTTTTGAAGAACAAGATTCGAAAACCTATCAAGAATGGTGATTTTACAAAATCTGAGGAGCACTTCATTAAAATCATCCATAAACATCATCTTATCCTTATTCTAGTTTATTTGATTTATTTTTTTATTTTTAATTTTGTTTTATTATTGTTATAATTTATTCACTAATCATAATTTTTGTTCTTTTTTATAGTGATTATGGAGGAAAATACATGATGATCATGTTTGGAGGACTAAACTCATAAGAAGTCCATGGAATGCCATGGATAAGACCTTATAGCTAGATTCAGTTTCTAGGTTTTCATTATTTTTTTATTTTTTTTTGGGGTTATATTAATTATTTTTAATAGATTATTATAATAGCCCCCAATAGTGGGAATAGTAAAATTGTGTGTGGTTTCATGTTTATGTTGATTAATTGGTTAGTAAAATTAGGGTTTCAATTGGGTAATTAATTAAAACCAATGGTGGAAGTAGATTAATTTAGTTTTCTTGTTACTTAAAATTAGGGTTTTAGAAAGAATAATTAATTGGTTGTTTGATCTTTAATTTAATTATTTTAATATGTTGTATTTGTTTTTGGGCTTGTTTATTTATTTTTATGTATTTTGGGCCATAGGCCCACATTAGGCTTTAACTCATTTAAATTTAGGTTTTGTAAGTTTAATTAATTAAAATGCATTTTAGGCCCATAATTATTAGAAATTAGGGTAGATATAACTTAGGTGCATTTAGTGAATTAGACATAGGCCCACCTAATTTAATTTAATTAATTAGACTTAGCCCATTTAATTTAAGTCTTTTTAATAATTTGTAAGATCACTTTAGAATTAAAACATGTAGAATTAGGCCTATTTTTAGAATTAAAATAAATAGATTTAGGTTCACTCAATTAAAATTAAAAGGAATTAGGCCCATTAGTCTTTAGCTTACTTGTAAATTAAAACATGTAGATTTAGCTCAATTAATTAAAATCAATGTAGATTAGACTAACTTAGGGTTTGTATTGAATGCATTATTTACTTGTATTTTTCATAACCAATTTTCTTTGGAGTTAATTGCTAGAATAATGGTTTATATGAAATTACATGTAAATAGAGGATAATATAATAATTCATAAAGTAATTCTAAAAGAACACAAGACTGAAAGAAGTTGGTGTTTCGTACCCAAAATCTCCTACTTGTGGTACTAGCTTTCTTTTCAGGAATCAAGTACCACTTTTTCAAATTGTCCCAATTATTACCTTGGGTGGCGACTCCTTATCTCCACACCATGTCTTTGTGATAGTGGTTAGTGTGTTCTCTAGAGCCCTAAGATCAAACAGTATCACAATTACTAAAATCTTGGACGCGCACTAAACCTCGCCGTCTATAACAACTTAGGCAAAAGGTAAGGTTAAATTAAAATAAAATTCACTTAGGACCATCTATTCATCCAAGTCTAATTTCGAGAAAGGGAAATTTGAAATAGATCAATACAGGAAGGTAGTCTGACATAACTACAAATAAAAAATGAAGATAGCCTGAAATTAATCATCCCAGGCTCCACTATCAGGCCATGGGCTCCATCCTCTGCCAGGGTCATCATGATGATAAGTATCTATAGGTCTGATAGATGAAGTACTAATGTTATGCCCAAGTCTGCAAGCCACCAACGAATAATCTCGTTCTCCTACTCCAAATCCCTAGAATAACTCTGCACATATAGGAAATATCATATTATATGTATTCCATGCATACATTTTCATAATAAGTGTATATGCTTACCTGCAAACTATCTGTGACCTACATGGTAAATAACCTCTAAGACGAGGCGAGTCCATGCAAATACTATGCCTTTGTCTGGGGGACCTATTTTGTAAAAGTTATACTAATATCAATACCAAGTGTATAGGCAATAAAAGAAATAAGTTAGACAAACTCACATGAGAAGTATCTACTGGAGAAAAGCTGGGGAGCTGAACATCACCAAAATGCATTTGCTGCTCAATCGGAGCCAGAACAGTAAGAGCCCAATAGAGCATAGATCTATCAGGATGGGGTACATTACAAAAAATAGCGCTAGCAAAGGTTCCCTCATAACTAGTCCCAACATGATGAGCATACTGTGCACGACTAGGTCTAGGCCTATATACCTCAGGCACAATCTCAGGCTCAGGAGTAGTCTCAACCCCTTGAGTAGTCCTAGCCACCTTCTCCATCACCTTATAAGTAGGGGAACCAATATCCTTAAACTGTGAGAAAAGAAAATAAGTGATTTGAACATTCTGGAAGAGAAATGATCAGAAGTTGCCTAGCATGAACCTGCTCCAATAGGTTCTCATAGATGAACTACTAGTAATGGCAAGATCGCTTAAGAAAAATTATGGCATTGTATCCCTATAATGCCTCTCTCAACTTTCAACCCTTGAAATGAGAATTGTATAACATCGAGAGTGGAACATCAGAGGGAACACAGTGTCGAGAAGGTCCAAAATGCCATAAATACACCCACTCTCCTAAATACCACATTTAGTAACCATAATCAGGGAGAATAATCCTCATGTCCTTAAGTCATACTACAACAACCATAAAATCATACCTTTGGGTGTCATTTGCTCCCTCCAACCAATTAGATTTAATATGAAAAATCATATTATTAAGTTTAACTTGCATTAAATAATGAAATACTAATGATTTTATTTTCTTACCAGGTGCCACTCGACAATGTTTAGCTGATCGTGATAAGTCTATAGAGTGTTCCTAAGACTCACTAGATGGGAAGAGCCCTATCTTTGTATCAAAGGGAGCCTCCTATCAGAACTGATAGCGCCAAAGCCATAAATCAGCCCAATCTTTAGACCCTTAATATGGAAAGAGGAAATAAGTCAAAAAAAGGATGATGTACATACAAAGCATGCCAAAAGTTGCACATGGTGATAGTACTTCTACAGATAATGTCTAGTTTATAATACAGATAAGCCAACGCAACAGATCCCCAATCAAGGGTGATGACTCGATCTAAGTCTTGAAAAGGGTCGAGAAGGGCAATGCTGACCTCATGACTAGTCTCACAGAAGAGGGTCATGTCAAGCAATATCAGAAGGAGACACCTCACCTTATGGGCAATCTAACGAGGAGTAGTGGTAGGAAGATGTATGAATCCATCAATTAATGAAAAAAGAATAACATTCTTTTTATTCTTCTATGTCAAGGTGAACCTGATCAAATCTCGCACATACTAACTCTATGCATGCTCAAGGAGATTGTAGTAGCTGATATCGAAAGAAATGAGAGTCCTTTTGAAGGCAATCCTGGTGATTATAGAAAAACTTATAGGCGAAATAATCAACTCGCCTACACAAGTATGGAATGCATGGGTAATGTCCATCCATCGCTCAATTAGTGCGAATAAAGAATGGCGATCGGACCTCCTTTGAGCTGTCGGAAGCCCAATAATAAATCGTCTAAACCTGGAGGCCCATATCAGCTACGCTACATTCTCCAAAAGCCAGTGAAATAATTCACGAGCTGTATGAAATTAACCCGTGAATTTCATTGGTCGCTAGGAGAATTTTGAGGGAGAAATCATAATTAATTGATTAAAAAAATAATTAATTAAAAAAGATTAAAATTAATTTTTTAGATCGGCATTGCACAAATGCCGACTGACTCTTAGACTTTTGACTCAAATTTTCAAACTTTCAGTCGGCCATTCAATTGAAATCCTATTCTTGAGTTAAATTTAAAATTTTCATGCATTTTTTGAGTAATTTTTAATCTAATTTCAACAATATACACACTAATTTGCATTTTGAAATTAACTCTGATTACTAACTATTTGAATAAATTTTTGCAGAAATAAACAGAAATGAGGAAGTGTTATCTTATTACCCACATTTGTGCACCTATGTAGGCAAAGGCAAGTCAAAGGATGCATAGTAGAACCCTCTCAAAGTCCAAGGTTTTTCTGAGGAAAATGGAGAGACATAATGGCTATGTTAGCTGGAATCTCTACTCCTCTATATAGCCTGTGTTGTGGGTCAGTCATAGGATCTGATGGTTCATGACTCAAACTTCGGATGACTAAGAAATTAAAAGAAGAAAATCAAAGTAAAAAAAGAAGAAATGGAGAGGGAAATGAAAGAATAACATTGAAAAATAAGAAAGGAAGCTTTTTATAAATGGAAATTATCCATTTTGGTCCCTTGACTATACATGCATTCAAAATCAAGTTTTTATTTGCAATTTCATCCATAATTGCATCTTGATTAGGATTTGATTCCTAATTAATTCATTCAACTCATGTCATCAATTAATGAATTATTATTAATTGCATTTGTCTTTAAATTCTAAATTTTTGTCAAGTACGGAATACATAATATAATTACAGAATTTAGTTTTGTATTTTTACATGCATCATTTTAAATAAAAAAAATTAAATTTCATTTTGTGCTACACAGTAGTTGAAACACAGATTTCAAATTTAGCATATATGTGCTTCAATAGCAGTTATAACATGAATTTTCAAACCTTTTGATCTACCATACACTACACAATAGTTATAGTATCATTGCTAGATATTCCATATGAACTATAACATATTTTTTAAATCATGAATCATTAAACATCTCATAGGGAATATAGCAAAATTTTAAATCTTAGATTGCTAGATGTTCTATAAAAACTATAGCATGTTTTTTAAAAATCGCTAAACGTCCCATAGGGAATATAGCAAGAATTATTGCATTTATTTCATTAAACGTCCCACAAGGAATGTAATGAAATCCACTATCACTAGACATCCCAAAAGGAATATAGTGTAGTTTACTAGACACTACACAGTAGTTATGGTATTATTGCTAGACGTTCCACAGGAACTATAACATGTTTTCAAATCACGAGTCGCTAGATATCCCACAGGGTATATAGTGAAAAGCATAAGTTTCACTACACGTTCCATAGGACATATAGTGAAATATATTAAACAAAGAATCTTACTAAATTTGCTAGCATTAGCATGTCAATTAGGATACAATGAAGTATCCTAATTCTTTCTTTTGAAATTGTGTGCTACTATTAGTTTGTTGCAATTTGTCAAGTAAATAGTGACAAAGGGGGGTAACTACAAGTATCCAATTTTAGGATGCAATTATGCACGCATGCGACAAAAGCCCCTATGATGAAAATCTAATCGAGAATTGATCTTTAATGTCGAGTTTCACGATTTAAAGGACTAAATTGCTATATTTTGTGGATTTAATTGCAAAATTGGTTTTTTAGGGATCTGATTGCAGAAATTAAAAACTTATGAGGACATTTTTTTATAATTTTAAAAAAATGAAAATGTGGTAGGCCAGAATTTAATGCTGACCGTTATTGTGTAATGCCGATTGGCATTACGAGAGTGTTGATTTTTGGTAAGAAATGATTTTTTATGCTGAAAATTGATTTTTTCAATTTTTTTCATTGGTCAAGGATGCCACCTATCCTTATGTGTGTGAGTATTTTATTTTTTCAAAACTCTATCTCTTGACTTTGAAAGTTCAAAAATTAAAAAATTCAGCACAACTTCCCTACGTGATCGTAGGGTTGGAGGTTGCTAGGTCTAGTTTTAAAAGCCAAAAGGGGGAGGCTACAAAAATGCTAGCTAGAGCTAGGGAGAGCGAGAGAGATAGAGAGCTAAAACAAAAGAGAGGCAAAAAAAACCCTAATTAGCTACTACAAAGAAAAAGTGTGGATTGAAAAACATAGGCCTTTTACTACAAGTTTCAAATCAATAAAAATACGTTCTTTATTTTTAAAAGTCCAAAAAGTCAAGAAAAAAATAACAGAGTCAATCTTAAAACGATGACAATCCCAATCTGAAGGGCATTCAAACAACATTTACATAGCATCTTCTACTATTTTTCTTTTTTTTTTATTTGATTTCTTTATTTTATTTATTGATTGATTGATTCGTTACTGATTATTTTTTTATTGGTCTTCTGTGGTACTCTGGATGTGAGGTTGGTGATGTGAGATTTTGGTAGTGTTGAAGAATCCATGGGATGCCATGGATTGAGTTTTATGAAATCCCTATAGAATTTAGGATTTATTATTTTCTGCAGTATTTTACTCATGACTTTTATTGGGTTGTAATTAATTTGCTTTAATAAACTATACTATAGTTTGTAATAGCCCCAATAAAGGAAAATTAGTGGAATTTTAATTATCTGCACTAAAAATTGATTAGTAATCTAAGCTCAATTTGGTAAAATTCAATTAAAATAAATGATGTCAATAGATTAATTTTAGGGTTGCATGAAATTGAATTAGTGATTCTTGGAAAAATCATAAAAAAAATATTATTTGGATTTATTTTTGGGATGTTTGTTGAATTGGTCTTGTTTTTTTGCTTTTATTCTCTTTGGGCCCCCAATCCCACAATAGGGTCAACTCATTTAATAAATAGGTTTTTAATTGGATTTTAAAATCAATTTAGGCCCATTTAGGTTAATTTAGATTTAGACCTATTTTTAGTTAATAAAATTAAGTTAGATTTAGCTCCACCCATTAATTTCTTTTCTTTTAAAATAAATAGACTTAGACTCTAGTTTTTATTTGAGTTAAAATTAAATTAGATTTAAGCCCACTTAATAAACTAATTTCTTTTTTAAAATTTGTAAACAATAGGCTCATTTCCTCAGTTAATTAAAATAAGTAGATTTAGGTTCACTAATTCAATTAAAATGTAGGCACATCTCTAGTCCATTTTATTTGTAAATAAAATATATAGAATTAGATAACTTTAATTGATAAAATTAATCTAATTTAGACATAGGGATGCTGCCTTTTGTATGCATTTTTTACATGTAATTTTATAACTTGTCTTTGGGTTAAATGGATGTTTAATTAGGATTTAAATAAAATTGCATGTAATCAGAGAATAAGATAGTAATTCATAAAGTAATTCTAAATGAATATAAGACTGAAAGAAGTTAGTATTCTATTTTCAAAATCTCCTGGTTGTGGTGCTAGCTTTTTTTTAGAGAATTGAGTACCACCAAAACGATTTGTCCCAGTTATTACCCTGGGTGGCGATTCCTCATCTGCATGCCATGTGTTTGTGACAATGGTTAGTGTGTTCCCTAGGGCCTTAAGCCTATATAGTGTCGCTGTTGCTAAAATCTTGGACGCGCACTAAATCTTGCCATCTACAGTGTTCATAATAGATAATAAAGAACAACTAGCTTGAAAATAAGGAACTAATTATAACTATGGCAAATAATGTGACCAAGAAGGGTACCTGTGTCATGTTAATTGGACTAGACTGGGCCATCAATATCTAGCTTTGCGATATCGTCAACATGGGTTTTGGGTATTATTTCTATGCTTTAATAGAGTTTGTGTGCAAAATCTTTACTTTCTTTTTTAGGTTGTGCTGATTTTCATATCATCTACTGAGTAGATTATTGTTACAAGAAAGTAAAAGATGCTTTAAAAGTACTAAAGAAGCAACTAGGCAATAAAAATACTAAGATATAACTTTGAGCTCTTTTTGTTAGTATTTCTTTGGCAAAATCTATTTTTAAACCTTTGAACTATAGCGATTTTTTCTATTGAGCCCCTATCATTTTATTGCATTGCATTGAGCCCCTATGTTATTATTTATGCATACATTAATCCCCAATTTGACAAAATCATAGATTTTTTTATGAAATTTTTAGGGGTTCAAAGTATAAAGGCTTAATGTATACGTAAATAATAGTATAAGGGCTCAATGTATATATTATGATTATTTTATTTTATTTTATGTTATTTAATTTATAAATTATAAATTATAGCTTCTTATATTGTGCTACATTTTTTAGTTATATAGTAGTTTTGAAAAAATACTAGTAGAACGGACTACATGATGAGTTTCATCGGGACCGTGTGCACACTGGTAGAAATTGAGAGATGGATTAAATTTTTTTTTATGACTTCTTAATTGGGAGGGGTGCCTCGATTGATGCTGTAGCTCTTGGGGACCGTTAGTGATTATTGGAAATGTTATGATTGGATACTGGGATAAGTGCCTCGGTTGATGCCTTAGCTCTCGGGGACCGTCAGTAAAAATATTGGATTAAGTGAATGACTGTATCTAGTGCCTTGGTTGATGCTTAGCTTTTAGGGACTGATAGTCTTATGGTTAAGTGAGCCAAGTGGTTGTTAAACTTTGTGGAGTAGGGTTCTACCAAGATTTTTTTTTCATTTATAAATTTATAAATAAAGAATATTTTATTTTGAAGAAGTTCTAGAGGAATATGAAATGACATTCTAGAAGAGGGTATATAAGGACAAAAGCCATGAATTTCGAAAGGGATATGCTTTTTGGAAAACCAACCCATAAAAACCTAGAAAGAGAAGAAGAAAGAGGAGAAAAAGAAGCTAGAGAAGAAGGCTCCATTGAAGACTTAAAAGCTTCTTGATAACAATTTTCTTTCCCTTTCTATCTTATGAATATTATTTTGTTAATCTCTTGGGTTGTATTTAAATATTGAATGATGGATATTGAAGTTATGATTGGCTAGTTTTCTTATTATTGTTAGGATTTGAAAACCATTTTATTTAAGTTAATATTTAGATATTGTTTTCATTATCTTGCTTCTTATGTTTAATATGCTTGTTGACTACTACAAATGGCCAATTGTAGCTCTTGTCTAAGTTTACACATTGAGAGATGGTAACCTTAGTAGACCCATAAATACATGTTGAATAAGTTGATGACTTGAGAGAGCTTAACTCCATTCAATTCTCATTGGGTTTGCTTAATGTCATGCTTGCTTAATATTAACTCATTTCCTAACTCATTTCAAAGGATGTCTTACACCAATGGCGACATAACCATATCTTTATCATCATGTCGTGGGAGCACTCCAGTATACCACTTTCATTCGCCCAGATATTGCTTTTGCAGTAAATTAACTTTGCCAATTTATGCATTTCCTAACAAATGAACATTGGGCATTCGTCAAATGTCTTCTTCAATATCTCAAGTGCACTCTTAATCACTCCCTTCACTTTACAGTTGAGAACAAGCTTCCATTTTAATGTTTTTCTAACAGTGATTGGGGTGGCTGTCTGAACACTAGATGATCTACAAATGGCTATGGTATCTATTTAGGCAATTACCTTATCTCTTGGAGTGCTAAAGTAAGTCACCGTCACTCACTCATTTTCTAAAATTGAATATAAAGCTCTTGCTAATGCCACAGCTGAATTGATTTGGATTCGATCTCTCCTCTCTAAACTTGATATTACTTGTCCTATTAAACCCACATTGTGGTGTGATAACATTGAAGCTATTTACATGTCTTCTAATCCCATTTTCCATGCTCGCACTAAGCACATAGAGTTGGATTTTCATTTTGTTCATGAGCAAATGGCCAAGGGCTTTATTCATATCAGTTATATCTCCATCAAGGATTAAATTGGTGATATCGTTACGAAGCCACTGAGAGTTCAGTCCTTCCAACATTTTCGTTCTAAGCTTTGCCTTCTTCCTCACTCCACATCAACTTGCAAGGGGTATTACTGAAGTAAATTATAGCAGTATTACTGTTGTATATTATTGCTATATATTATTGTAATCACTTTGTTATTATTTATTTATTATGACTTTATATCTTGTACTCTAAATGATATATATATAGTCTCCATAACAATACTGATATGTGCAGAATACTATTCTCTTTTACTCAAGTTTACAACTCTAGTCCATATTATAATATGAACAGGGGTCCATAATATAACAATTGATCATCCTATAGGTCATCTGACCATCACTTGAAATAATATTTAAAACTAATAGATATCATTGAACATTATTAATACTAATGTATCACACTAGCCTAGGTACCAATTTTGGATTGAGCAAATAAAGAAAAAAAGTTTCAATATTTATCATATATATATATATATATATATATATATATATATATATATATATATGCCCTAAAGTCATTAAGTCAAAAATTTAATAAGTGTCCATTTTTATATTGAGTATTCACTTTAAAAGCTAATGTGTCAAACTATTAAAAATCATAATTTTTTATTAAAAATAAAATATTTACCATAGTTATATAATATTATTTTTTAACTAAAACACCATTATACATATTTTAATACTATTCAAATTCTAAAAGTATTTATTTATTACGTATTTTTCTACCTTAAATAACTTAAAATATTTTTTCCAAACCATTAAAAAATTATTGTAATTAACTAAAACACTATTATACATACTTTAATATTGATCTAATAATTCTAAAAGTAAATTCTATTATAACTAAAAAATTATGGCAAGAAAAATTAAAGAAAATAAAATTAGTGTGATATTTTTTATTTTTTATTTATTTAGTTATTATTCTATTTCAATTATTTATTTAATGATTTTATTTTACAGTCCAAGCATTGCGTAGATTTATGACTAGTATATATTAAACATTGAGCTATAAAGTCATTAAGCTAAAAATTTGACAAGTGTCTATTTTCATATTTAAATATTCACTCTAAAAGCTAACTAGTCATGATTCTGCATAATGCGTGAACTGTGAAATAAGATAATTATATAAATAATTTGAAAGGAATAATAACTAAATAAATTAAAAATAAAATAAATCACATTAATTTTATTTTCTTTAATTTTTGTTGCCATAATGTTTTAGTTATAATAATATTTGTTTTTAGAGTTATTAGATTAGTCTTCAAGTATGTAAAATATTTTTTTAGTTAAAAAATAATATTAAGTAATTACTATAATTTTTTTAATGGTTTATAAAAAAAAATTGAGTGATTTAAGGTAAAAAAATATGTAATATATAAATAATTTTAAATTTTGAGTAGTATTGAAATATATATAATAGTGTTTTAGTTAAAAATAATACTAAATAACTATTAAAAATATTTTATTTTTAATAAAAAATTAGGATTTTTAATAGTTTAACACATTAACTTTTCTAGTGAATACTCAAATATAAAGTGAACATTTATCAAATTTTTAGTTTAATAACTTTAGGGCTCAACATTTAATAAATATATATATATATATATATATATATATATATATATATATATATATATATATATATATGCGTGTGTTATACTATTAAAAATTCTAATTTTTATTATTAATAAAATATTTATTATATATTTTTAATATTATTTTTTAACTAAACTAATATATATATTTTAATACTTCTCAAATTTTAAAAATATGTTAGTATTATTTTTTAACTAAAATACTAATATACATATTTCAATACTACTTAAATTTTAAAAGTGTATTTTTTTTTTTAGATTTCAAATCACTCAATCATTAGAAATTTGATTGTTTTTTATTCCACTAAAAAATCTAATAAGTATAGAAGAATTCTATTTATTAAATAGATGTACTAACATCAAACACTATTTTATATATATATATATATATATATATATATATATATATATATATATATATATATATATATATATATATAATATTTGCACCCAACAAAAATAGAGCCTACCCCATAATAAGTGATTTTTTTGGCTTTCCCTTTTTTGACTGATTTAGTACATTTATTGATTTATATATTAGTTTATTATGTTAATCGCTAAGTTATGGAGCTTAACTTTTGTTGTGTCTTTAGAAAGGGCAATTAAGCCATAGAGACAAAATTCAGCTTGACAAATTGATAATTGATTCTCAACTTTTGAAGTGAGTTATTTTCAATTTAGCTTCTTTCTATTGTTGCATTTGGCAAATATATGTTTATTTTTTTTGTTTTTGTTAAATTGCTTATTGTGGATATGAACATCTCTTTCTCTTCTATTTAACTTTTAAAAAAAAAAGTAGTATACCATTTTTTATTTTTTCTTTCTCATATTTTGTTAAATTTTTTAACATTAAATATTATTCAAATTTCAATTGAATTTTTACTCATGATTTACTTGAACTTTTTTATTAGCTTAATCTATGTCAATTTTGAAGAATAAAATTTAGAGAAAAAGAGAGAAAATTCAAGGGAAATATTTTTCTATGATATTCAAAGAAGGGGTACACCCCTTATATATACACATAGGAATTCTAATCACAACCTAATTAGGAATAGAATAACATCCTAAATAAAATAAAAACTTTATTCCTAATTGTATACAAATATTTACTTCCTAATATACAACAAAAATATTTACTTCCTCAATACTCCCCCTCAAGTTAGTGAATGTATGTCAATCACTACCAACTTGCTAAGTGAGTTGTAGAACGTTTTTCTGAATACAACCTTTGTGAGGATGTCAGCTAGTTGAGTCTGAGAAGAAACAAATGGAAGATCAATTGTTCTTTGGTTCAGATGATCTTTTATGAAATGTCTGTTAACCTTTACGTGTTTAGTCCAATCCTGTTGAACCAGATTGTTTGCAATTGCTATGGCTGCCTTGTTATCATAATGTAACAATATAGGCTTCGAATGTTTTAATCCCAGATCCTGAACAATTTGCCTTACCCAGTGCAACTCACATACTCCATAAGTCATTCCTCTAAACTCAGTTTCAGCAATTGACCTTACTACAACTTTCTGTTTCTTGCTTCTCTAAATGGCTAAATTATTTCTAACAAATGAAAAGTACCCGGATGTTGATTTTTGATCAGTTCGATCTCTAGCCCAATCAGCATTAATATAGCCAGTAATTTCATAATCCTTATTTCTCCCAAAGAATAACCTTTTACCTGGAGAAGACTTTAGATATCTTAATACTTTGTATACTGCATCCATATGTTCTTTACTTAGAGAATGCATGAATCGACTTACAACACTTATTGCATAAGCATTGTCTGGTTGAGTATGAGATAGGTAAATCAACCTTCTCATTAACCTTTGATACCAATCTTTATCAGTTGGAACTTGATCTTTTAGGACTGAAAGTCCATGGTTGACTTCAATTAGAGTCTCGACTGGCTTACAATCAAGCATGCCCGTCTCTGTCAATAGGTCCATTATATACTTTCATTGGTAAAGGGAAATTCCTTGAGTTGTTCTTGCAACTTCAATTCCTAAAAAATACTTTAAGTTCCCCAAATCCTTTAGTTCAAACTCGATGCTAACTGTCTTTGCAAGATTGTTGTCTCACTTGGATAATTTCTAGTGACCACCATATCATTAACATATACAATCAGCGCGATGACTTTACCTAACTTATGTTTAATGAATAGTGTGTGATCAGCATCACTTTGCTTATATTTGAGCTTTCTTATGAACGTTGGGAGTCATCTAAACCATGCTCGAGGTAATTACTTGAGTCCATACAATGCCCTTTTTAGTTTGCATACTCATTCAATACATTTAGTTCTGGGTGGTGGATCCATATACACTTCTTCATCTATAGTTCCATTCAAAAACACATTCTTCATATCAAATTATCGCAGTGGATAGTCCAGGTTGGTAGCTAAAGAAATAAAAACTCTGATGGTGTTCATTTTTACTACTGGGGCAAATGTATCTTCATAGTCAATTCCATACTTCTGAGTATACCCCTTTGTTACCAACCGAGCTTTATACTAATTTATGCTTCCATCTGAATTGAGTTTGACAGTGAATATCCACCTGCACCCCACCATTTTCTTTCCTTCAGGAAGAGGAACAAGATCCCATGTCCGGTTCTTCTGTAATGCCTCCATTTCATCATTCATGGCTTTCTTCCAATCTGGATCATCTAAGACTTCCTACACATTACTCAGAATAAATACAGTAGATAATTGATTTACAGTAAGTGCATGTGAGTTAGACAAACGATTGGTTGATATGAAGTTATTGATAGGGTATTTAGATTTGGTATGAAGGTCTGAATAATATTATTTTTTTGGAACCCCTCTATTGATTCTAGAAGGATAACGAGGCTTAATATTTAGGGTTACTAAAGTAGACAAGTTTACCTTATTGTGCACATTCGCATCCGGAGTTTCTTCAGCATCTGGTATGGGTTAGGAAGATGTACTATCTTGATTACTCAGATTTTCTTTAATTATCTATCCAAGTGAGATGCTCAGACTCAGAACATCAGATGTTTATGAGATGCTTAGAACAATTGAGAGACTCGGACTCAGAACATTCAGAATGCTATCTTTAACATTCGGACCACTCAGAATACTATCTTCAAATTCAAAGAGGTTCAAATTTTTCTCCCCCTGAAGAGAGCATTCGGAGTGGGAGAAGAAAGGAGAATTTTTATGAAATCAAACATCCCGAGTGACATACATCTTCTTTGCATTCGGATCATAACACTAATATCCTTTTTGTAGATCCGAATAGCCAACAAAGATACACCGGATAGCTCGAGGGTCTAATTTGCCAAGTGTCTAATGAACATATGCTAAGCACCCAAAGACTCAGGACTCGAGATTATTGAGGGGTGGAGATGTGATAAGTTCCTGAAGTTTCTAAAGAGGTGTTTTAAAATCGAGTACTCTTGATGGTGTCCAGTTTATGAGTTATGCAACGGATCGAACAACCTCGAGGAACATTTATGTCAAATAATGATGCTCAGACAACTTCCAATAACTGACGGTTCTTTCGTTCAGCTATACCATTCTATTGAGGAGTGCTGGCATAAGATGTTTGGTGGTGAATGCCTTTCTCGTGGCAAAAATCATTTAGAATTGAGTTAACATACTCTCCACCATTGTCAAACTGCAAGACTCAGATTTTACTTTGGTATTATGTAGCCACCATTTTGTACAGGTCCCAGAACTTGGAGCACACATCTCCTTTATTTAAAAGTAATGATACCCAAGTCATCCGGATACATTCATCAATAAACATTACAAAATATTGAGCACCATATAGAGTAGGAATCTAAATAGGTCCCCATACATCAGAATGAATGGTCATAAATGGAATTGAAATTTTATTATAAGTCGGTACATAAGAAATTCGGTGGCCTTTTGCCAATTCATAAATATCACAATTGAATTCTGAGTCTGTGGTATTAAAAAATAAATCCAATTTTATTTGTCTAAGATAATGAAAAGAAAGATGACCAAGATGACGATGCCACAATATTACTTGGTCTTTACTCAAGTAACTTCTACGAACCCTATTAACTTGACTTGACTTCTGACTTGAATCATCATGCAACTTAAGATAGTACAACTTTCCACATTTAACACTAGAGCCAATAGTCCGGTGCATTGTAATGTCCTAAAATACATAATAATTAGGCCAAAATAGTGCAATTCAAGGTTTCAGTGATTTGGCCAACAGATAGTAGATTACAAGAAAGAGATGGAATAACAAGAACAATATCTAAATTAAGAGAGTTAGAGTTAGATACTGATCCTTCATGAGTGACCAGTGCTATGCCTCCATTAGCAACAAGAATATTTTATTGGGTTGATGGGCAGATGGATGCAAGATGGTAAGTGGAGTTTGTCATATGATCAGTAGCACCTGTATCAATAATCCATGATTATTTTGAGTAAGATTTATCATACCTGATGTTGCATCAAGATTACCACTTGGTTTAGTACCACTAGAGGTGGCAATTGCAGCCTTTCTGAGTTTCTTACAAGGCTTTCTATTGAAATCCCACCATTTCGAATATCCCACAATTTTATAGCACCATTCCTTGGAGTGTTAAACTTCGCCACAATGAGTATAGGTGTATGTGATGGACTTACTCGGTATTTTCCTTTTGAACTAGGGATGAGTATAAGCTGCTTCAAGTACAGAATGGTCCGGCAGTATCTTCAGCTCTTCCATCGTATGTCGCTGGTTATGATCCCTTCGTACATATGCATAACTAGACTCGAGATCAAGAGGTGGATCCTTCCAGAGTATTTCACTCCGAGCATTATTAAATTTTGAATCAAGCTCGGCTAGGAAAATATGTGTTTGAAGCTGGGTAATATGTTTGTGGAGTGATAATACTCCATTAACATCCTCCCCTTGTGCACACGTCCGTGCATTGATTTCCTGAAATATTCTAATCAGTTCATTATAGTATGCAGGTAATGGCTTACCATTCTGACATGTTGTGAATGATTTCTGCTTCAATTAAAATAACTGAGTTTCATCATATCCATTATAGAAGGTTTTTGAGACAACATCCCATATCTCCTTTGCTGTTAAAAGATGGATGAATCTCTACATCAATGTCGGACTCATGGAGTCAATCAGCCAACTTTTGACTTGATTATTATCAAAGAGCCAAGTCTCTAACGCTTTATCTCCTGCTGGTGGCTTTAGCATAATGCCATTAAGAAAGCCAGATTTATTTTGGCTCCAATCCGCATCTCCATGATCTGTGACCATAGAGTATAGTTTGTATCATCAAGAATAATTCCTGTGGGAAAGAGAGAATTATCTTGAAGGGTTTGAATAAAATTAGGTGTTCCATGGGATATGATGGATGTGTTTTTAGTGGTCATGATTTTGAAGATTCAAAGAATTCAAAGGAAGAAAAAATATGACTTCAAGAATTCAATAAAAAATTCGATTTCAATGAGTATGCTATGATACCATGAAAAATACAATTCAGAGAAAAAGAGAAAAAATTTAAGGGAAATATTTTTTCATGATATTCAAAGAAGGGGTACACCTTTATATATACACATAGGAATCCTAATTACAAACTAATTAGAAATATAATAACATTCTAAATAGAATAAAAACTTTATTTCTAATTGTATAGAAATATTTACTTCATAATATATATAATAAAAATATTTACTTTCTTAACAAATTTTTCTAACTGAAATTTATTAAAACAGGGAGAAGAATTATAAGATAAAAAGTTGAGAATTTGGAGAGGAAATATAAAGCATGACAAAAAAAATTGCATCATGATTTAGTTCACACCAATTTTGAGGTACAGATTTTTTTTTTTAAATTTAATTGTTGTTTTAATGTCGTCATTTTCACTAATATTTAAGGTCATTGTACATATATATTAAAGTTTCTATCAGGCACATTTCGAACAAGGAAGCAACTTCAACTTTCAAAAATTCATCAAAAGAGCTCTGGAAGTAAACTTTGGGGTGGTGGTGGGAATGAGGTATCTAAGCATATTGAAGCTATAGACTTATTTTTAAATATGTTAATCAGTGGTATAACTTCCATTAATCCTGAAACTCAGATAATAATTCTGTCGAAAATATTGTTCATGCAGCTTTCTCCATCTTTTACATATTCTTCAATGCACGCAGTAACAGCAAACTAAACCTTAAGAAAAGCTTGGGCCTTGGAAGTGGCATCAAGAAGTAGATAAGGAAACTGATTGCTACTATTTTGAACCTTCTCAGTATTTTTCTCAGTATTTTTTTCTGTTAGTTCCTGTTTCTTCAATTGTATTTTGTCTAACACTCTAGCTAGATTCTTTAAATATTAACATTGTAATTTTTATTTTTGTTTTTTTTAATCTCTATATGTGCTCACGTTTTCCAGTTACCTAATAAATTATAGATATCTTTAATTACCTAATAAATTCTAGATATATGTAGGATCTAATTGGCATTATTTTCGAGTAAAGTATCATTTTGAATATGCTGATTATAGGAAATTGAAAATTTTTTTTAGACAGATTTGACTGATCTGCTTAGGAACTATGAAAGAAGTGAAAACTACTTTTTTTAACTTTGACAAAACAAACATATATAATGGTTTTCTCACTTAGCTGAGCAAATGATCTCGCTACTTCTGTTTTTTAGTTACATTTTTTAAAAATACTTGGATACAAAAAGTACATGATTTTGATGACAGCTGCACATTTATTACTAGCTTAGAATGAGTGCAGTGACATTCAATTATTTTTTATTTTTCTTTTTTCTCTGTTATTATATATTCTAGAAATAATGAGAGAATTTGTTGCAGAATAGTCTACTTTGGATAGCAATTCTCGATTAAAGGTAATTAATTTATATTGTATAGTTTTTTTTTTTATGTGTTACTTTATGCTTGTCACTTAATATGTTTATTCTTGAATTGAATTTGTGATTTTTTTTTATTTTTAAAGTGGAACTTGTGATATTTTAGGTCTATAAATTGCTGGTTTTTTATTTTTAACCCTGATTATATTCGGACCTTACAAGTAATGTTTAATTTGTATAATTGGATGCTCTGATCAGTGGCACATGTTGGATGTATTATAGTAAATGATAAAGCTGATGTCTTCCCTAGAATAGACTTTTCTTTACTGTAAAATTGTAGGGAAATGAAAGAAAGCATCGAGCCTTTTATATTTTTGTTGCTTTAAAAATAATTTTATTTTATTTATTTGAATTTTTCTCTTTTTTTTTTTGTTTTATTTTATATTATTGTAATAATTTTATAAACTATTTGACTAATTTATTGTTTTAAATTTTGTTGAAATTATTAATTAATTATTTCAAAATAATTTTAAAAAATATATATTATGTGCAATTTATATAACATGTAGATTGATGACTAGATCACCTTAATAAGAAATTATATTTTTTTTCTATAAGAAATTTTATATTGTTGATATTAATGTGAAACGTTAATAATTTTTTAATATTATTTTATTGTGGTCACATATTGAAACCACCATAACATAACTATAACGCATATTAACTAATTTTATATTGTATGTTTTATTGATAACTAATTGCATGAATTGGTTAGGAAGAAAATTTTGTAATTTATGGTATAGATGATATAATTGTGATAATTTATAGTATAAATTATTTATTTATTTTATAAAGCTTCTTAGTAAAAGTATGCACCTTCATTAAGATAATTTATTAAAGAGAAAAAATAATGTAACATAAACAACCACATGGAAAAAGGGAAAACAAAGAGAGAAACAAACTTTCCACTCTTCACACATTAACCCAAAAAGAAATGTTGAGAATAAAATGAAGACAATATCTTTAAAAAAAATGTTGAGAATAATAAATGAAGACATTAGAAAAAAAATATTGAGAAAAAAAAGATAAGTATAGTACAACAAAAATAGAAAAAAAATGTTAAGAAAAAAAATGAAAACAGTAAAAAAAATGTTAGTAAAAAACATTGGGCAAAAAACATTGAAAAAAATATATGAAAATAGTAAAAAAAATATTGAGAAAAAATAAATAAAAATAGTATAAAACAAAAAAATTGTTAAAAAAAAAAAAAGAAAACAAATAAAATGTTGAAAAAAAGTTGAAAAAATAGTAAAATTGAAAAAATATTGGGAAAAAAAAAAACAACCCTAAAAATAAGGGTGACAAAAGGAATAGGCTATATTTAAGAAAAAAGTTAAAAAAAATAGTTTTGAAAGATTTTAAAGTCAACGATATTTTTAAAAGTTTTTTTTTTAATTTTTGATATATTTATATAAAGCAACATAAATTTTAACAATAGTTGAATATAACCATAACAAAGAAAAGAAAAAGGAAAAATTACATCCACATAATTTTTTGAAAAATATTTCAAAATTATAGTCCCTATTATGAATGTGAATGAACAATATATTGCTTGTGAATGAACAATATATTGCTTGTGAGAGAATAGTACTCAAATAGTGAAAAGAAAATCTCTATATAAAGAGATTGAAATTCATTAATGAGGATGTTAAGAAAAAGAAAAAGAAAAGATAGATTACTTTCCAAATTCTTTCAATATTATAGTTCTCTAAATTCTCTCCAAACTCTCTCTAAATTCCCTCAAAATCATTCTACTATAAAATATTTTTCTTCTAGTTAAATACTACTAAATTTAAGTTTAGTTTTATAACAAAATAAGTAATTCAATCTTTATTTCACAACACGTTATCAGCACGAGGAGCTCTCAATCAAAACAATAAGTTATCATAATGTCAAATCTAGCAAAGCTTGAGTTCGTTGCTCTTGACATCACGGGAAAAAATTATATGTCTTGGATTCTAGATGTAGAAATGCATCTTCAATCAATGGGGTTAATTGATACCATAAAAGAAAATAATAACACCTCATTGCAAGATAAGGCCAAGTCTATAATTTTTCTCCGTCGTCATCTTGATGAAGGATTAAAATGTGAATATTTGACTGTCAAAGATCCAAGTGTTCTTTGGAAGGATCTAAAAGACAGATATGATCATCAAAGAGATGCAATACTACCAGTAGTCACTGATGAATGGAGAGCTTTACGCTTTCAAGATTTCAAAAAAGTGAGTGACTATAATTCTGCAATGTTCAGAATAGTATCACAATTAAAATTTTATGGACAAACAGTCACAGATGAGGATATGCTGGAGAAAACTTACTCCACATTTCATGCATCAAATGTTACATTGCAACAACAATACAGGATGCAGAGATTTAAAAAAATATTCTGAACTAATTTCATGCCTACTCGTAGCTGAGAAAAATAATGAACTCTTGATGAAAAATCATCAGTCCCGTCCTACTGGCTCAATAGCATTTCCAGAAGCAAATGCTACAAATTATTCTAGATATAAAAAATTACAATAGCCGTGGACGTGGGAGAGGTAGAGGTCGTGGACGTGGAAGAGGTCAATTCTTTGGCCATGGTCGTGGAAATAAATATAATAATACTCCACAACAAACTCAGACTCAACCTCAAAAGAAGTTAAAATCAGTCATCAGTGGTATTCAAGAAAGGCCTCAACATAAGTCTGAAACTGTGTGTTTCAGATGTGGTAGTAAAGGACATTGGTCACGAATTTGTCGAACACCACCACATCTTTGCCAACTTTATAAGGCATCATTGAAAGGCAAAGAAAAGGAAATAAACTTCAATGAGCATCATACTCATGTTAATGATAGAACTCATCTAGATGTTTCTGATTTTACTGATGATTTTACTGACAATGGAAATTGAGACATCTCTAATTTTAAGTATATTGTTATTACTTATTTGATTCTGAAGAATATGTTATTGTTATGTATGTTATTTTTAAATTAAATAAAATGTCCTACTTTACAATTATTTTATGTTTTTACCTTAATTGATTAATTTTGTGTTTATCTATTTTGAAGTTTAATATGGATTGTACTCAACATAAAGACAATATTGGAGATCTCTGCATACCAGATAGTGGTACTACACATACTATCTTGAAAAATAGAGATTATTTCTCTGAAATAAAGCCCACAAAGGCAGTTGTAAAAACAATATCAGGTCCTGTAGATATGATTGAAGGAATTGGCAAAGCTAAATTTATGTTACCAAATGGAACAAAGTTTATAATTGATGAAGCTTTGTTTTCACCAAAATCAATAAGAAATTTGTTGAGTTTTGATGACATATATCGAAATGGGTGTGATACCCAATCTATTACTATAAATGGTAACAAATATTTAAATATAGTTTCCTATGAATCAGGAAAAATGCAAGTATTGGAAAGACTGCCAAAACTCCCTACTGGATTGCATTACATGCATATACATGTAATTGAATCAAATATGGCAGTAAAAGAAAAATCTTATGATCCTTCAATAATAAATTTATGGCATGACAGATTGGGTCATCCTGGATCAGTAATGATGCGAAGGATAATTGAGAATTCACATGGGCATCCCTTGAAGGGGCAAAGAATTCCTCAATCAAATGAAATGCCATGTACAGCTTGTTCTCTCGGAAAATTAATCTTGAGACCTTTACCATCTAAAATTCAAAATGAATCACCTATGTTTCTTGAAAGAATTCAAGGTGATATATGTGGGCCAATTCACCCACCATGTGGACCATTCAGATATTTTATGGTATTAATTGATGCATCTAGTTGATGGTCACATGTTTGTCTATTGTCAACTCGTAATGTTGCATTTGCAAGGTTGCTTGCTGAAATTATTAAATTACGAGCACAATTCCCTGATTATACAATCAAGAGGGTAAGACTTGATAATGCTAGTGAATTTACATCTCAAGCATTCAATGATTATTGTATGTCTACTGGGATCATTGTTGAGCATCCTGTTGCCCATGTACATACTCAAAATGGTTTAGCTGAATCATTGATTAAACGACTTCAGCTTATTGCTAGACCATTAATAATGAGAACAAAGCTTCCCATTTCAGTTTGGGGTCATGCAATCCTACATGCTGCTTCATTAATTCGCATCAGACCTAGTGCATATCATAAATACTCCCCACTACAATTGGCATTTGGTCAAGAGCCAAATATTTCCCATCTCAAAATTTTTGGTTGTGCAGTATATATACCCATTGCGCCACCTCAGCGCACAAAAATGGGTCCTCAACGAAGATTGGGAATTTATGTTGGGTTTGAAACACCCTCGATTATTAGATATCTTGAACCTCTAACTGGTGATGTTTTTACAACACGTTTTTCTGATTGCCAATTTAATGAGGTTGTTTTCCCAACATTAGGAAAAGGGGAGAAAGAAGGGAAAAGGGATATTTCATGGAATGAACCATCATTATTGTATCTGGATCCTCACACAAAACAATGTGAATTAGAAGTGCAAAAGATTATGCACTTACAAGCAATTGCAAATCAATTGCCAGATGCATTTATTGATACAAAAAGAGTGACTAAATCATATATACCAGTAGCCAATGCTCCTGCTCGTATTGAAATTCCAGAAATAAAACCTGAGAATAAAGACACTCATGAGTCTAAAACACGCCAGAAGCGTGGAAGACCAATTGGTTCTAAGGATAAAAATCCTCGAAAGAGAAAGGGAGTAGATAATCATATTGATAGCGAGGAAAATATCCCTGAAGTAATAGAAAATAAAGAAAGTCATGAAACATTGTCATATATTGTTGCATATGAAATCATAAATGACAAAGATGATCCTGAACCAAAATCAGTCATGGAATGTCAAAATAGGCATGATTGGATAAAATGGAAAGATGCTATGCAGGCTGAATTGGACTCACTAAACAAACGAAATATTTTTAGGCCAATTATTCCTATGCCTAAAACTGTGAAACCTGTAGGATACAAGTGGGTCTTTGTACGAAAGAGAAATGAGAAAAATGAAATAATAAGGTACAAAGCTAGACTTGTAGCTCAAGGTTTTTCACAAAGGCCAGGAATTAATTATGATGAAACGTATTCTCCTGTTATGGATGCAATTACGTTCAGGTATCTGATTAGCCTAGTAGTTTCTAAGAAATTAGAAATGCGTCTTATGGATGTTGTGACTGCTTATTTGTATGGATCACTTGATAGTGACATTTATATGAAAATCCCTGAAGGATTTAAAATGCCTGAAGCATTAAGTACAAAACCCAAAGAAATGTATTCGATCAAGCTCCAGAGATCTTTATATGGGTTAAAAACAGTCTGGGCGCATGTGGTATAATCGTTTAAGCAATTATTTGATTAATAAAGGATATGTGACTAATATTATTTGCCTATGCATTTTTATTAAGAAAACAATATCCGGATTTGTGATTATAGCTGTATATGTTGATGATTTGAATATCATTGGAACAGAAAATGAGATCCATGAAGCAACAGTATACTTAAAGGAAGAATTTGAAATGAAAGATCTTGGAAAAACCAAGTATTGCCTTGGTTTACAAATTGAGCAAATGCATAATGGGATATTTGTGCATCAATCAAATTACACAGAAAAGATCTTGAAACTCTTTAATATGGATAAAGCAAATCCTTTAAGTACTCCAATGGTCGTTAGATCACTCAATATTGAAACTGATCCATTTCAACCCTGTGAAGAAAATGAAGAAATTCTTGGTCCTGAATTTCCATATCTCAGTGCCATTGGAGCTCTAATGTATCTTGCTAATTGTACTAGACCTGACATTTCTTTTACAATTAATTTATTAGCGAGGTTCAGTTCAGCTCCAACAAAAAGGCATTGGAAAGGGGTCAAACATATACTTCGATACCTTCGAGGAAATGTTGATTTGGGTTTATTTTATTCTAACAATTCAAAACAAGAATTGATTGGTTATGCAGATGCAGGGCATTTATCTGATCCTTATAAAGCGAAATCTCAAACAGGCTATGTGTTCACAAATAATGGAACTGCAATTTCTTGGCGTTCCCAGAAACAAACGCTTGTCACTACTTCCTCAAATCATTCTGAAATTATTGCGCTACATGAAGCAAGTAGAGAGTGTGTGCGGCTTAGATCAATGACACATCATATTGAAGAATCTTGTGATTTTCCAGTCAACAAAAGTCCAACAATTTTATATAAAGATAATGCAGCATGCATTGCACAGTTAAGGGAAGGATATATCAAAAGTGATAGAACCAAACATATACCTCCAAGATTCTTTTCATACACTCAAGAGCTAATAAAAGACAATCATATAAATATCAAGTATATTCAGTCTAGCCAGAATTCAGCTGATCTTTTCACAAAGACACTTCCAACTACAATCTTTAGAAAGCACGTTTACGATATTGGAATGCGACATCTACATACTATGTGAAGGAAGATTATACATATCAACTTGAGGGGGAGAATATCATGCACTGTACTCTTTTTCCTTAAGCTAAATTTTTTCCCACTGGGTTTTATTTAACAAGGTTTTAACGAGGCAGTTGCAAAATATTGTTATTCAAGGGGGACTATTATGAATGTGAATGAATAATATATTGTTTGTGAATGAACAATATATTGCTTGTGAGAGAATAGTACTCAAATAGTGAAAAGAAAATCTCTATATAAAGGGATTGAAATTCAATAATGAGGATGTTAAGAAAAAGAAAAAGAAAAGATAGATTACTTTCCAAATTCTTTCAATATTATAGTTCTCTAAATTCTCTCCAAACTCTCTCTAAATTCCCTCAAAATCATTCTGCTATAAAATATTTTTCTTCTAGTTAAATACTACTAAATTTAAGTTTAGTTTTATAACAAAATAAGTAATTCAATCTTTATTTCACAACAGTCCCTTTTTTTTTGACACGTATTTTTTCTTTTCAATTTTACATGATTTACTCTTGATTGACTATTTTTTCTTTTCAATTTTACATGATTCTTTCTTCTCCTCTCCTTCTTTACTATTTATTTTTGTTTTTTATTTTTATTTTGTATTTTTTTCTCTCCATTTTTTCTTTTTTTCTTTATTTTATTTTTGTTTTTATTTTTATTTGCATTTATCTTAATCTTTTCATTTTGTATGGTGTTTTTGTGATTGTTTTTAAATTTTTGTTCCTTTAGCTTTATATTTTATGAGGTTATATTACAATGGTTGTTTTTCTTTTTCTTTTTTTTTGTTATTTTTATAGTTTTTTATATTTTAATTAATTTTTTTCTTTTTATTTGTACTATGTTTTGGCTGTTGTTTTAGTAATAGTTTTTCTGATTTTTTATTTACTTTTTTGTTTTTCTAGTTGTTTGTGATTCTTTTTTTCTTTACTATTTTTTTTTATTTTTATTTATTTTTTTTCTTAATCTTTTCATTTGTACAAAATTTGTTCTAGCAATTGTTTTTGGTTTTTTGTTGTTTTAGTTCTATATTTTATAAGGTTGTTTTGTAATTATTGTTTTTATGATTTTTTCCCAAACAATCATAAAAAACAACCAAAAAACCATTACAAAATAAGCTCATAAAATTGCAAAACGATAAAAAAAGAACCATATAAAATAACTAGAAAACCACTGTGTAACAAGCTCATAAAATTGAAAAAAAGAGCAAAAAAAAAAAAAAACAACAACTACCAAACCAACTAAAAAAATAAACTACCAAAACAACAAGAAAAAAAAGTACACACTCTTATCAATTCAAACAAATCAAATAAGAGCCATTATGATTTTCAAATTCCAATACTTAAAACAATTATAAAGTTCAAGTTTTTAACTATAAAATCTATTTTTTTTCAAAAGAAAACCAAAAATACAATTTAACTCTCTTTTGCTTTCTCTCTCTACTCTTTGTTTTGAGTTTATCAATCAAATTAGGGTTTTCTTTAATATGAATTAGGGGTGGGTTTCTTTTTTTTTTTTTATGGGATTTAATGTACAAAAATAAGAGCAAAGAGAATAAGAAGAAGAAGAAAAAAATTTAGTATGGATTTCTTTTTCTAAAGATAGTGATGGGATCTATCAGAAGAAGAAGAAGAAGAAGAAGAAAAAGATAACGATAAAGAAGAAAGAAAAAAAATAGTCCATATGTTTGAAAAAAATTTTCCATCTTTACTTATTTATGAAAAAGTATCTCCATGTGCTCTATTTTTGAAAAAAAAAATTTAATTTTTTATACTACAAAAATATGCCGATTTAGCGATGGGAATATCCATCTCAAAATAGCGACGGATTAGCAATGGAAATATAACCTTATCGATAGAATATATTTGAAAAACTAAATTGATTTATTTTATCAACGAAATTATGAATCCGTCACTAAATTAGAGACAAAATGATATTTCCGTCGCTAAATTTGTGACGGATTCTTAATTTCGTTGCTAAATTAGTGAAGGATTAACGTTTCCATCGCTAATTATTTCGTTGTAAAATTTATGACGGATTTAAAATTTCATCGCTAAATTAGCGATGGATTGACTTTCTGTCACTATTTTAGCGATTGATATACTTTTCCATAGCTAGAATTTTAAATCTGTCACTAAATGCTTTTATTTTTATTTAATTCAAAATAATTATCATGTTTGAAAATATTAATTAATGTTTATTTTATTTATAAAATGTATGTATTATTTTTTAAAATATTATTTTAAAATTGTGAAAATTTCATATGTATCGTGTTTTGATACTATAATAATTAAGCAATTTAATTAAATGTTATCTAATTGATTTAACATTGTTATATAATACTAGCTAATTTATTGATGTCTATATTAAGAAATATGAAACACTACATATCAATTAAGTTTAGTTATAATTAATATTTATTTATTTATTAATTTGCATTTGGTCTTAATTAATTTAAATAGCATAATATCTATTACTAACAAATAATAAATTTCTAGTATAATACAAAATTGTGTTAATATTTGTATTTTAAAGTAAGAAATAAATATTAATATTAATATTAACTAATTAAAACACAATTTCTATATCTATAAAAACAAAACATCAATTAAAGCTACTTAGTTTTAATTCATAACTATGTACGTATAGTTTTGATACCATAAGTTATTTTAATGTAATTATATAATGATTTAGTATTATTATATAATATATATATATATATATATATATATATATATATGAAACATTACATATTAAGTATAGTTGTAATTAATAATTAACTATTATACAATATTCATTAAATATTTATTAATTTGCATTTAACCCTAATTTAAAATAACATATCTAATATATATAACTAACAAATAATAAATCTTTAAGATAATATAAAATTGTGTTAATATTTATATTTTAAAGTAATAATTAAATAATCATTAATATTCAGTAATGTAAATTTAAATTAATATATAAATTTCATATATTTGTAAGTAACAAATAATACATCATAAATTTTTTTATTAACTAATTAAAATACAATTTATATATCTACAACAATAAATCTCCAAAACTAGTTTTAAATCAAAACCACATAGTTTTGATATTAACTATATATATAAGCAATTTAAGTTATTGTTATATAATGATTTAACATCATTATTTAATACTATATATATATAGTATTAAATAATGATGTTAAATCATTATATATATATATCCTTTATGAAACATTACATATGCAACAATACATATTATTTATATTATTAATTAATAATTAAATATCATATAATATTCATTAATATATATTACTACCAAATAATTAATAAATTAATATGATTACAATAATAAACCATAAATATAATGTGCATTCTTTTAATATAATATTGCATAATTTGTAGATAAAAATCAAAACAACAAAATATTAATATTATAATTAATTAAAATATTATAATTAATCAATTAATCTCTAACAACAAAACTGCATTTTTTTTTATCAAAAACTATGTAATTTTGGTAACCCTAACAAATTCTTTTAACCTAACCTAATTTTTCTTTTCATTCACTTGTAAAAAACTTCAACCTAAGCAGCCCTGCCTACCAGTCTCCCTCGTCTCGCTATCACCGTCACCATCATCATCACCCTCACCGTGAAATCTTCATCTTCTACTTCTGTCCCATCGACCTCGCCCTCTCTTGTCCCTTGTCTGTCGCTTTTGCAAGCAGCGATATGCACACAGCATCTTCTATGGATGCTGTCGCCTTCATCTAATCCTTTGGCCCTCTGTCGATTTCAATTTCTCGGACGTTCTTCGACCACAACAGCCGCCTACATTAAGCCAACAGCACATTTTCCATCAGCATTTTTTATTAGTTGTTCCTGTGAGTCTCTCCTTCTACTTCTGTCTCATCGCCCTCGCCCTCTCGTCTCCCTTGTCTGTCGCTTTTGCAAGCAGCGATATGCACACAGCATCTTCTATGGATGCTGTCGCCTTCATCTGATCCTTTTGCCCTCTGTTAATTTCAATATCTTGGACGTTCTTCGACCACAACAGCCGCCTACATCAAGACCACAGCACATTATCCGTCAGCATTTTTTATTAGCTATTCCTGTGAGTGTTGATTTTTTCGTTCTCTGTCATGCGTTCAAATTGTACACCTGTGGTTCCATCATTCTCCCAAGTTTTTTTTATTCACTGCATTCCTGAGCTGTTTCACCATTCTTGCAGAAGGTTGAGTTTTTCTAAGGAATCTAAAGCTAAAAGCAAGCCCTACTCTGTACATCTGTATCTGGCTGCTTGTCCTTTATTTCTTCATCTGTGTTCTTATTGGTGGACATTATTTGTTGTTGTGCTATTATTTTCCCTATTAATTGGTCAATTAGTGATGTTTTAGGCCTGATTCAAAGATATTTGGGTTTTGCAAATGTAATGTTCAGCTGGTGTTTTAGTGGAGCTGCTCTGGTCAGTTCTGATACTGCACTTGTTTCTCCTTTGTTTTTCTTTTTTACTTATATTATTCTCCAAAAGTTTTAAACTACAGCTTAACTCTTATAACAACAGTGATGCTCATTTCAATGTGTAGTGGCTGTATTTTTTATATATGGATTTTTCACTTCATAAGCTGGTTTAGTTATTCATCAGATAATCATAGTCGAAATGTTGTACCATTCTTTTACTGCTGTCTGACGGGATGTTATGGTTAAAGTGAGATGGAATGCATCTGATGGTTTGTGACAGTTAATATTGGTTGATACCATCCGCTTTACCTCTTTGTTGTTATGATCTTGTTATCTCAAAGATGTTCAAATTGAGGATTCATTATTTTCTTGTGAAGTGTATTTAGATTAACTAAAGTCTTTCAAACATACCACCCTGAATATGTGATTTTGCTATGACCATTCCTGTGCTTTTTGGTGTTGGTTGTCTTTGTTGGTAATTTGGAAAATCACTTAAGAGTTTCATGTTTTTGTCCCATCAGTCTCTTTAATTTGTTAAGATTTTATTATCTACTTTGCTGATATTCTATACATTCCTCAGATGCACTTACCATTATAGTAAATAAGTATGCTTTACGGCATTTGATTTAGTTTTAGTTTATAATCTTTACTGCAGAACAATGTTTATCCCTTCAATCTTTGCTTTTAGGTGTTGTTGTCTTTGTTGGTAATTTGGCAAATCTCTCGAAGTTGCATGTTTTGCACCATCAATCTCCTTTATTTGTTTTTATTATCTACTTTGTTGATATTTTATTAATACTGCAAATGAACTTTCCATTATAGTGAATAAGTATGCTTTACTGCAATTTCATGTAGTTTTGGTTTGAAATCTTTACTGTAGAACAGTGTTTATCCCTTTTATCTGTGCTTTTAGGTGTTGGTTGTCTTAGTTGGTAATTTGGCAAATCCTGTAAAGTTACATGTTTTTGCGCCAGTAATCTCTTAAATATTTTTTTATTATGTACTTTGCTGATATTCTATTCATACCTTAAAAGTGCTTTCCATTATACTAAATAAGTATGCTTTACTGCATTTCAGTTAGTTTTGGTTTGTGTTCTTTACTATAGAACAGTGTTGTTCCCTTTAATCTGTTTGGTCAACCATTAATTTAATTTAACTTAAAGCCAAACACAAGATGTTATAAAACAAGCAGCAGAAAATCTGTAAGGACTGACCAACACAGTTGAAACCATTACTAAGCAAATATGTAACTTGTTCTTGACAATTTAGTTTGTTATAATATAACTTTGGGTTAGGAAGAAGAAGAGAAAAAACTGAGTATCGTACCTGTCAACAAAACCTTTAAGTGTAGAAAGCTTGTTCATGGCTGCATCCATTCGGCCCATGCAATTTCATGATAGTTTGTTTGACTGTGATATCAATGAAGGTGGAGTAACAAGATTACAATTCGCATAATGTGTGGATGAAGTGGTGGGACAGAAGGTTCAAGAATTTCAACAGAAAATGAAAGAAGATATGAGATTGTATAAATAGCAAGTACAAAGTGACGTTCAAAAGCAGATGGAGCAGTTTTTAAGTACGTTTTCACAGTCTCAATCCAATACCCAGCATCCAAATTCTTCAACTCCAGCTTCTACACCCCCAGATCCATCTGCAGGTCTTGATCATTTTCCTTAGCTTAATTATGTAGCTAATGAACTAGTTTTTTTTTTTTTTTGTTTAACTCATTGGAACTAGTTCTTACATTAAGCCTTATATTTTTTTAAACTATCATATGAACTTGTTATTGCGTTAAGATAATTTTTTTTAATGGTTGCTACTGTAATGTTTATTTGTACTGTATTTACTTTTGACATTAATGTACTAAATTAATATTTGTTTTTACAATGAATGTCTACTTTTTATTTATTATCCTATTTTGTATCTTTTTTAATTTTTATATTACATTTAAATTCTAATAATTAAAATATATTTAATATCAAATACAGAATTTAAATTTAGTGACGGAAAATTCCATCGCTAAGTTGACATAGAAAATGGAAAATCACATAGTTTAGTGATAGAAAGCCATTATCTGTCTGTAAATTAGTGATGGAAAAACAATTTAGCGACGGAAAACAATATCCGTTGCTAAATTTAGTGATGGAAAACAATATCCATCAGTAAATTAACGAGGGATTTTCAATTTTTGTCGCTAATTTACTGATGGATATTGAAAGTCTCTCACTAAATTATTGCGGAAAAATTTATGTCGCTATTTTTTACGATGGTTTGTGCTTTCCGTCACTAGTTTACTGACAAATTTCTAATTCTGTTGCTAAAATTTAGTGAGGAGCGTTTTACCTATGAAAATTTTTCTGTCGCTAAGTAATTTAGCAACGAATTTTTTTAATTTAGCAATGGAAAAATCCTTTGCTAAATCAATAGAATCTATAGTGCCATACAATTTTGAAAAAAAAAAAAAAAGTCCCAAAGAAAATTGGTACCCAATGTTGAAAAGAAAAGGCCTTCAATTTTTTTTGGAACTTTTTCAAAAATAACTAAAAAAGGAAGACGTTTTAAAAAAAATATTAACTTTTTTCCTTTGTAAAAATCTTGTTTTCAAAGTTTTTTTTTTTTTCAAAAATGTAGTTTTGCTTCTTCTTTTCTTCTTCTACTCTCTATTTTGTTTTTGCAAATCTTGTTTTTTCTTCTTCTCATCTCTTTTCTTTTTTTCAATCATATTGTCTTACTTCTTCTTCTTCTTCTCTCTATTTTCCTTTTTTTTTCTTTATCTACAAATTTTTCAATTTCTTGGTTTTTTTTAATCATATTGTCTTGATAACTCAACTTTTTCTTCAAACTCATCAATATAGTAAAATGAGAATGCAATGTCATAGCCCAAACCCCAAGGGCACGTAACTGACACTAAGAAATGAAAAAGCAATAAGCTTTCGGAACTCGTAGTAAGCCTAAGGAATTTATCACAACCAAAATTAATCACTTTAATATTTTTACGAAAATCCAGCAGAGTTTCCTCTATATTGGGAACAATCCAAAACCTGTACAAAAAGAGTCCTAGAGGGGGGGGGGGTGAATACGACTATCAAATAAAAATGAGAAATTAAAAAAATTCTTTGCAATAATTGAATGGAAGTTGAGAAGGAAGAATGAAGAACATAAAAATTTAAGGAGTTCGAATTCAACAACAATCCTATGTCTTCACCCACCTAACTTATCTCAAAGTTAGGATTTTCAATCACCCATAATCTTATTCACAAGATTGAGATTACACAAGAGTTTTATGACGCACTTTTACAACCTTACAACTTGAGTTTTCAAAGCTCACTCAAAAATCAAATCCCAAGTGTTTCAATGGACAACAATTAAATAAATTCCTTTAGAAATAAATCTTACTTCCCTTTTAATCTATCCCAAGATTTAAGATGAAGAGAAATTTTATTTCTAACACACAACCAACTCTCACAAGAGTTATACAAACAAAGAATTGTTTAAGAGAATTTGAGAGCTCAATTGAATGCTTAAGAGAGAAAGAATGATAAATAAGTTTCTTAAATTCTATTTAACTATAGAGATGTTTATATAGAAAAACACTCAAAACTATAGCTGTTAGAGGTGCAAATAATGTGTCCAATGTCTATATTTTGAATCCAATGTTTATAATTTTGAATTATTGAAAGTGATGTTATGAGACAGTTATGCATGGATTGAAACCATTATTGGCTACTGAAGATGTTCGAATTTTCCCACATGTTCTTCATAAAAGTTATAGATAGTTGACTTAACTTTCCATATAATTTTGAATACCTCAATTGGATTTTTTTAGCTCAAGATATGTCTAAACTACTAAGAGCTGTGCAATATAAAATGTAGACTATTGTTAAACAGCTATGCACAAGTTGAAGTTGTGATTTTCTATTAGAGACATTTGAATTTATCCATACTTTCTTCATAAAATAGATATTTGACTTAGCTTTTTACATAATTTTGAATCACTTCAATTGGACTTTTGTAGCTCAAGATATGTTCAAAATACTAAAAGTTGTGTAATCTAAAATGCAGACTACTGTCAGACAGATGTGCATAAGTTGAAGCCATGATTTTCTATTGGAGACGTTTGAATTTGCCCACACTTTCTTTATGAAAGTTGTAGATATTTGACGTAGTATTTGCGTACCTAAATGAACTCAGATTTTGACAAGTAAATGCAATTCAGAAAGCTCAAGATTTTTACTTCAAATGTGAAGGAGATAACTTTCTCATTATAAAGCTTTAAGGATGTCAAAAGCCTCATTGAATCTCAGAGGTCAAATCAGTCCAAGATAATCATAATTCATTTTAACTTCCAATGGAGTCCTAACTTATACGCACTTAAACAAAAAAATTAATTGCTCAAAATTAAGTGTGTTAAGATCAAAATTAAGATTGATTATTGATAAGATCAACAATCTCCCCTGTTTTGATTTTGACAAACTTATTTTGAGTTTGATAAAAAATAATACAAAGTAAAGTGCGTGATAATATTTGTGATAATAATGATTCCAAATGAAATAAAATATATTTATTTATTTCCCCCATACGAATGTGGACATGATAAGAAATATAAATTTATAAATTATTTCCCTTGACAAAAAAATAAAAATAAGATAAAATATAGTTAGAGGGAAAAAAACATGGCATTCTTATGACAAATGTATTAAAAATATAAAACATGATAACATGATCATTTAAATAAATGTTAGGCAATGTGAGGAAATAATTTCAAACATATATGCATATAGTGCCACTAAAATGCATCACCAAAGTAGTACATATAATAATGATGGTGATGTTAGACGTGCTTAATTATCATATGATCATATAGAGATTAGCTAGCTAATTAATCATGTAGCACTTAATATATAAAAAAAATAAACACAAATTATTCATAACATATTTTCCTCTCTTTGTACAAAGGCAAAATGAAAAGAGAGAGATATAAGGGTAAATGAACTTAAAGGGACTGAAATTCCAAAAGGAACAAAGAAAAGATGCACCAAATCTTTGTAAAAATATTCATGCCTTATCAAAGATCAAAACAATTCCTAAGAAGATATTCATGCCTTATCAAAGATCAAAACAATTCTTAAGAAGATAATATTATACACATGTATAGTAACAAATAACAAACTCAAATATATTTCTCTTCCTTTATCAAAAGCAAAAAAGGAAAGAGAGAGATATAAAGGGAAAATAAAAATAAAGATTCACAAAATCTTTATAAAATCTATATCATACATAAACAAAGTATGCAAAATAAGACCTTTTGTCACATATGATGTACAAAAAAATTAGCCATACTTACAACATTAATATGCATACAAAAATTTAAACAAAATTTCTCCCCCTATATCAAACAAAAATATAATATGTTACTAATATAAATACATATTTTAAAGGAATTTTAAAATTAAAAAAAATACACATGTTAAAAAAAAAAAATTAACTAGGTATACATGCAAACTATATTATTTCTCCTCCTTTGACAAAATGCAAAAGGAAATTTAAAATGATAAACTAAATAAAAACTGACGATTATATAAAAAAATTTTAAGATCAAAATCAAAATATTTATCAATCAAAGTAATCAATAAGCATAACATGATTTCAATGAAAATAGTTCAACCATTAATTAAACATAAAATCAAGATAAAGTAGAACCATCAATCATGCTAAGTTCATGCTTAATGAATTTTAATCTCTCTTCATTGAGAGGTTTGGTGAAGATATCCGCAAGTTGATTATTTGTATCAATAAATTCAAGTGAGATATCAAAAATTTGAACATGATCACGCAAGAAATGATGTCTAATGTCTATATGCTTAGTTTTAGAATACTGAATGGGATTTTTGCTAAGGTTGATAGCATTTATATTATCACATTTGATTGGAATGTGATCAATTTTTATAGCATAGTCTAACAACTATTGTTTTTTCTAAAAAATTTGTGAACAATAAAGACTTGCTGCAATATATTCAGCTTTAGTAGTGGACAAGGCAACTGAAACTTGTTTCTTGCTAAACCAAGAAACTAAACATTGTCCTAAAAATTAACAACTTTTAGAAGTGCTTTTTCTATACAGTAAACTATCGACAAAGTCCGCATCAGAATAACTAATTAAGTCAAAGGATGAACTCCTAGGATACTAAAGTCCTAAATGCATTGTACCACAATGATATTTAAAAATTCTTTTGATATCATTCAAATGAGACTCTCTAGGACTATATTGAAATCTAGCACATAAGTAAGTAGCAACTATAATATTAGGTCTATTAGTAGTTAAATAAACAAGGGATCTAATTATACCTCTAAATCACTTTTCATCAACCGATTTGCCATTCTCATCTTTGTTAAGTTTGGTTGTGGTGCTAATTGGAGTTTTACTTATCTTAGCTCTATCCATGCCAAACTTCTTGAGAACATCTCTTGTATACTTAGTTTGATGGATGAAAATCCCACTTTTGTATTGCTTGATTTGTAGTCCAAGAAAGAATATGTGTTCACCCATCATACTCATATCAGATTCTCCTTGCATTAAATTAGAGAATTCCTCACACAAGTAATGGCTAGTAACACAAAATATAATGTCATCAACATATATTTGAACAATTAATAAATTATATTTGGATTTCTTTATAAAAAGAGTTGTGTCAACCTTTCCTTCAGAGAAACCTTTCTCTAGTAAAAAGTTACTCGATCTTTCATAACAAGCTCTTGGAGCTTGTTTCAATCTATATAATGCTTTTGAAAGTTTAACCACGTGATTTGGAGAGTCAAAATTTTTCAAACCCGGAGGTTGTTCAATATATACCTCCTCTTCAATAGAACCATTTAAAAATGCACTTTTAACATCCATTTGATAAAGTTTAAAATCCATGTATGATGCAAATGCAAGTAGCATCCTAATAGCTTCTAACCTTGTAATGGGGGCAAAAGTTTCATCATAATCAATGCCTTCCTCTTGATTATAACCTTTAGCTACTAGTTTAGCTTTGTTCCTAATTATGACACCTTGTTCATTCATCTTATTTCTAAACACCCATTTGGTGCCTATAATAGGATAAAGTTTAGGTTTAGGAATCAAGGTCTAAACCTTGTTTCTCTCAAATTGATTTAACTCTTCTGGCATAGTAAGGACCTAAAATTCATCACTCAAAGCATCATCAACATTTTTGGGTTCAATTTGAGAAATGAAAGCTAAATTAAGAAAAAACTTAAGTTTAGATATAGTAGTTACCCCTTTTGTAGTGTCACCTATGATTAGGTCTTAAGGGTGAGTTTTCTTAAATTTCCAATCCTTTGGAAGTTCATCCTTTAAGGTAGGTTGGGATGTCTCCTCATTTTCCTACTTTCTTGGACCTTTAAGTTCCAAAGGCTTACTAGCATTTTCTTTTTGTGTTTCCATAATCTCATTGTCACCTACAAGATCATCAACACTACAAACTTCCTTTCTAGGATCAAGTGAGTTTGATTCATCAAATACCACATGTATTGACTCTTCAACTATTAAAGTTCTTTTATTTAAGACCCTATATGCTTTACCAAAAATAGAATAGCCTAGGAAAATTCCTTCATTGAATTTAGAATCAAAATTCCTAAGATTGTCCTTGGTGTTCAATATAAAGCACCTGCATCCAAATACTCTTAGATATGAGATTTTAAGTTTTCCATTGTTCCATAGCTCATAAGATGTTTTATTTAAAATTAGTCTTTTGAAAACTTGGTTTGAAATATAACAAGATCTGTTAATGGCTTCCGCCTAAAAGAATAGAGGCAAATTATACTTATGAAGCATTGTTATAGCCATTTCCATAAGAGTTTTATTTTTCTTTTCAACTACCCCATTTTGTTAAGGAGTTTTAGAAGATGAAAATGTATGAAAAATACCATTTTCATTACAATAATTTTTGAAAAATTCATTTTCAAATTTGGTTCCATGATCACTTCTAATAGATGAAATACAAAACCTTTTTCTTTTTGAACTATTTTAGCATAATTTTCAAAAGCTTTTAAACCATCATTCTTATTAGCAAGAAAACATACCCAAGTAAAACTAGAGTAATCATCAACCAATACATATGCATAGTGCATTCCACTGAGACTAGCAACTCTAGTTGGTCCAAATAAATCTATATGTATAAGTTTAAGTGGCCTAAAGGTGGACACTACATTTTTTAGCTTAAATGAGGACCTGGATTTTTTTTCCTTTTGGCAAGCATCATAAGGTTTATCCTTAGTGAATTCAAGCTTAGGTAAACCAATCACAAGTTCATGTTTACAAAGATCATTCAAAAGCTCAAAATTTGCATGTCCTAACCTTCTATGCCATGTCCATGTGTCATGGGAGATAGATACTAAGCATTTTATGCCTCTGTTATCAATTTTATTCAAATCAATGACATAGACATTATCTACTCTTTCACCACTAAAAATAACTTTGTTCTCATCAAGACTACTAACAAAGCCATTTTTAGGATAGAAAGTTACTTTACTTCCCATGTCATATAATTGACTTATACTAAGCAAATTATGTTTAAGACCAACAACAAACACCACATGATGTATAGATAAGGATTAAGGATTACTTATTTCTCCAATGCCAATATTTTTCATTTTGCGTTATCTCTAAAAGTAACGTGTCTTCTATCCTTAGCATCAAGTTTGTTGAATTGCTTTTTATCTCCTGTCATGTGCCTTGATCATCCACTATCGAGACACCACTTGTTTTTTATTCTTATGGATTTCAAGCACATCTACATAAAATAATTTAAGTGTTCTTTTGGACCTAAACCTTTCTTAGTTTAGGTTAGTTAGTTTCAAGATAATCCATAGGAAGTAGATTCATGTGTAGTCATCCATAGAAGCATACATTATTAGTATGTCCTTTAATCATGCAATAAGAACATACAATATTTTTGAATTTATTCATCCTAGGATGAAATGCTTTCCTAGTTTGTGCAACATGCCTTTGGTGTTATGTGTATCTCTTATTGTTTTGTGTCATTAAGTGAGATATGCATTGGCAATGGTGATGTTTATTTCGATAATTTTGTGCAACATGATTATGTGCATTGCATTGTGTAGTATACCTATTATAATTGTATCTAATGTACATATATGCATTCTTGGGTTGATGTGCTCTAGTTTGAGCCTTACCTCTTTTTATTAATGAAGGATGAATCTTATGTGACTTTCCCTTACTTATTAACAGATGAGATCTTTTAGCTTTGATAGCTTGAGTCTTATTTGATTTGGATGTTAAAGGAGTGGAATCATGTGAAGCTTTTTCAAAATTAATATGTGATGAAGATGATGAAGACATTCCATTCTTATATCTAATTCTATGGGTATCTCTATGAAATTTTTGAGAGTGAAGAAGACTATTTAAAGTTTCTTTTCCTCTCTTAAATTTAGCAATGGAATTCTTTAATTCTAAGACCTCCTTAGAAAGCTTATGATTTTCATCATTTGCTTTCTTAAGTTGATCTTCCAAAGAATTAGAAGATTTTGCATCACTAATAAGTTTTTTGTTTGATTCAACAAGTTTGGCAAAATTAATTTTTAAATTTTCTAATTCTCTATTTAAGCTACCTAACTCATGCTTATAATTTTTCTTCTTAGATAATAAACTTTTGCATTTAACAAATAATTTACTCATAATAGAGCTCTCATCATCATCATCATCATCATAATAATTCTCACAATCATCAAAGGAAGAATAAGAAGTAGATGGTACCTCATTTTCATTTTCAAGGGCCATGAACCAAAGATTGGCCACTTCTTGTTTTTTCTCTTCCTCTTCGAATTCAGAGGAATCATCCTAAGTGGCTTTGAATGCCTTCTTTTTATCTTTTGCTCCATTATTCATGAATTTGAGTTTGGGACATTCACTTCTAATATATCATGTTTTCTTGCATTCATAGCAAGTAACCTCCTTAGTTTTCTTCTTCCTATCTCCTTCGAACTTCTTATTGAAGTCCCTTATTTTTTTTAAGTTTTTCTTTCTTAAAAACTTCTTGAAGTTCCTAATGAGCATGTCAATGTCACAATCTTCATCGCTAGAATCTTTGATGCTTTTCTTTTCATTATCTTCTTAAAGAGCTTTTAAAGCAATGCTCATTTTCTTTTCTTCTTTCTCTTCTTATTCTTCACCTCTTTGCTTAACAGTGAGCTCATATGTTAAAAGCTTATCAATGAGCACATCGATTGATAGAGTGGAGAGGCTTTGAGCTTCCTCAATTGAAGTAACATGAGATTCCCAATTCTTCATAAGTAGGATTTTTAGAATCTTGTTGTTTACCTCTTCTTTGGAGAAATGTTTTCCAAGTTTCTTAAGGGTTATGAGGAGAATATTGAGACGGGTTGTGATCTCCGTGATTGATTCATGAGGATTTATTTTAAAGAGTTCATATTCATATATATGAAATTGAATGTTCTTTCTTCTTACTTGAATGTTGCCTTTGTAGTGGTTTTCTAAGGTCTCCTATACAATGTAGGATTTCTTTGGCCGACATATAATGTTAAAGCTTGCCTCCTTCTTCTCTTGTCATTGAAGAGACTAGAGTAATCATACCTTTTTTATTTTTGTGATTTTCTTCCCTTTGATGAATACTCCATTGGCTTTTTGCAATAGTAGTTACCATACCATTAATGATAGTTGTAGGTGGTTCCTAACCTCTTAAGACAATGTCCCAAAGTTTGATGGAATCATAATTAAGATATAATTCCATTTTGAATTTCAAATATGGATAATCACTACCATTAAAAAATGGTCTAAAAGAAGAGATATTTTGTGATTCACTCCCCATGATCTTGTATTCTAGCAATAAAGTACCTAGAATTCAAGCTCTAATACCAATTAAAAAGAGTCCTAGAGGGGGGGTGAATAGGAATATCAAATAAAAATGATAAATTAAAAGAATTCTTTGCAATAATTGAATGGAAGTTGAGAAGGAAGAATGAAAAACATGAAAATTTAAAGAGTTTATATTCAACAACAATCCTTCGTCTCGACCTAACTTATCCCTAAGTTTGGATTTTCAATCACCCCCAATCTTATTCATAAGATTGAGATTACACAAGAGTTTTATGGCTCACTCTTACAACCTTACAACTTGAGTTTTCAAGGCTTACTCAAAAACCAAATCATAAGTGTTTTAATGGACAACACTTAAATCAATTCTTTAGAAATAAATTTCACTTCCCTTCTAATCTATCCTAAGATTTAAAATGAAGAGAAATTCTATTTCTAACACATAACCAACTCTCATAAGAGTTATACAAATAAAGAATTATTTAAGAGAATTTGAGAGCTCAATTGAATGGTTAAGAAAGAATGAATGATAAAAAGTTTCTTAACTTCCATTCTAGAGGTATTTATATAGATAAACACTAAAGAATATATCTGTTAGAGGTGCATATAATGTGTCGAATGTCTATATTTTGAATCCAAAGTTTATAATTTTGAATTTTTAAAAGTGATGTTGTCAAACAGCTAGGCATGAATTGAAACCATTATTGGATACTAAAGACGTTTAAATTTGCCCATATATTCTTGATAAAAGTTCTAGATATTTGACTTAGATTTCCATATCATTTTGAATCACCTTAATTTGAGTTTTATAGCTTAAGATATGTCTAAAATACTAAAAGATATGCAATCTAAAATGCAGATTACTGTCAGACAGCTATGCATAAGTTGAAGTAGTTATTTTCTATTAGAGAAATTTGAATTTACCTATACTTTCTTCATAAAAGTTGTAGATATTTGACTTATATTTTCATATCATTTTGAATCAATTCTATTGGACTTCTATAGCTCAAGATATCTCTAAAATACTAAGAGCTGCGCAATCTAAAATTCAAACTACCGTTAGACAGTTGTGCACAAGTTAAAGCCATGATTTTCTATGAGAGACTTTGAATTTGCCCATACTTTATTTATGAAATTTATAGATATTTGACCTAGTATTTTTATACCTACATGAACTTGGATTTTGACAAGCAAAACCAATTCAAAAATCTCAAGATGTCTACTTCAAATGTGAAGAAGATAATTTTCTCATTATAAAGCTCTAAGGATGTCAAAAGCCTCCTTGAATCTCTGAGGTCCAATCAGCCCAAGATAATCATACTTTATTTTAACTTTCAATGGAGTCCTAACTTATACACACTTAAACAAATAAATTAAATGCTTAAAATTAAGTTTGTTAAGATCAAAATTAAGATTGATTATTGCTAAGGTCAACACTATAAAATACAATTAACACTCTCAATATATTTTCCATTAACAACTACTCTAATATCACTAATATCTCAACACAAACATATCCAAATACATGTTATAATATAATACACACACCAATACAATTAAATGAAAAATCCTCCAATACTAATGCAATGTTTAGATTAACTACAAATTGTATAATAATTTCTAATAATATTACAAGAACCTACATTAAGACAATTGGTAAAGAATGAACCTGGCGCAGAGATAGAAAACAAACAGTAGAAACTCGAAATCCGAAAAAAATAGTTTAGAGGAATCAGACCTCACTAAGTAAGCTAATATAAAGAAATGCATGTCGTTTTGAAAATCTCCTTTATTAAAATAATTTTTATAGAAATATAGCATTTAAAATTTATAATTAAAACCATTAGTTTATCAAAATTATACTTAGAAATATAAAATAATTTCATAAAACTTCATAAACATCCTCAGAATAAAATAACCTTTATTTAAAATATTTTTAAGTGGAGAATCATGGTAGAACCCTAAACCCCAAATCTAATAGCCATTTGGCTCTCTTAATCCATATGACTATTGGATCTCAAAAGCTAAGCATCCCCTGAGATACCTGTCATAGTCAGTCATTTATTCCAATATTTACTGGTAGTTCCTAAGAGCTAGACATCAACCGAGCCACCAATCCCAATAAATAATCAATAGAATACGCTAGAGAGCTATGCATCAATAGAGCCTTTTAATACCATAAGCCTAAGAGTTATGCATCAACCAAGCTTTTTTTAATACCACACACCCGAGTACTGTGCATCAACTGAGCTTTTTTTAATACCATACGCTCGAGAGCTATGCATCAACTAAGCTTTTTATAACATAACCAATCAAGGGCCCAACTCAATAATTCATATCAGAATGCACACAATCTTAATGACACCTATCAGGTAGCCCATTCTACCAGTATTTTCTAAAACTTTTAATATAAATATTATGTAATAAATTTTAAAGAATGCCATTGTAAAAAAATGTGTATAAGAAATCAAAGTAATCAGGTGAAGAAGAGGAAGGAGGAGATGGGTTGGTATGGAAATAAGGAAAAAATTTATATTTATATATATTTAGTTTTATGTAAGTGTAGGTTAATGGAGATTTATATTAGTTGTTTTGTGTTGATTAGTTTTTTGGTGAAGGAGGGCTAATTTGGGAATATATATATATATATATATATATATATATATATATATATATATAAAGATTGAAGGAGGTTGTTTTGAAAAGATATGGGTTGATATGGAGGAAGGTTAATTAAATGGAAAATGGTGGAAGTTGGTGGAACTACATCCCTCAATTTTGGACACTAGTGACTTACACAATAGTCAATATATCATGCCAAGTGGCATATGGGTGATGTTATCAATCTCTACACTTATCACTTACCATAGTTATCTATGTTGGTAAGTAGAAATGAATCATGATAAAAAATAGATGTAGAGAAAGTGTAGAGAAAAAGAAAAGAAACACATATACATAAAATAAAAAACACCTAAGAGTTCTTTCAAGGATCAATTAGTGCAAGTTTATAAAGGCAATTGAGAGAGGATACTTGATTCCAATCGATCAAGGCAAGAATGAGATTTGGTGGAGCTTGGTGTTTCAAGCTAGAGATATCACACTTGGGAGACTAAGGAGTTGATTAAAGAGTTGAATCAAGAGTACACAAAGATAGTAGAATACTTGTGGTCTACACCAAACTGAGGAGATTGTAATTTTTTTTAAACTTATAAAATCCTAGGTTGATGTTATTTGTGTTGCCTTGTGAATTAGTTATGTGTTAAAAGCAAAATGGATCCTTGGGATTGGAATCCTTTCATGAGATGAAGGTTTATATTTGGTAAATTTTTGAAATTTTCTGTACTTAGGAATTGATTCCTAAATAGTATAACCCATTTCTAACACATGATACCTAGTGGGTGTCACCAGGATCGTGTGCGCATTGGTTGACATCTTAAGTAAAAGAAAAGAACCATATGGATTGAGCTTAATGGAGCGAGTGATTTTGGGCAGTGTATGGATTAAGCTTGGTGGAGCTAGTGCTCTCGGGCCGGATATGAGATGTAAATTGATTGAGATTGCTCTCAGGATGACAGTCACTTGGATTAGAGAGGGCCAAAAGGCTATTAGAATTGAGGTTTATGCCTCTACCATGTTTTCCATTAAAGATTTTAATTTATATGATTTCGTATGATAATTTCATATTAAAGTGATTTATGAATTTTTGGAAAGTATTTTATACAAATATAGTTTTTATGAAGTAAAGGATTTTAAATGTTTATTTTATTTTAAGGGTTTTAAATGATGATTTTAAAATTAGCATGCATTTTATAAAATTAATTCACTCAATAAGTCTGACTTGCCTCAATTTTATTTTTTTAGGACCTCACCATCAGCTTGATAGTTATCATCATTTACACTGAGTTTCTTCTTCTTCGACTAATAATATAAGTCTATTTGATATTTATTATGTATTTGAATTCTAGAACATCACAGTAGTATACTATCTTGTATAATTTTATATTATGGATTTTATTGTATTGGAGATATATGTATTTGATATGGTTTATTAGAGTAATTGTGAAGTAGTATTGATTGGAAATTATTTTAGTAGTGTTATCTCTTTTTATAAGTTTTGGTTGTGTCCTGGTACATAGGAAACTCTGGAGGATTTTCTTTATAATATTAAAGTGATTAAATGTTATTGTGAGAAATTTTTCTTAAGGCTTACTACGGGCTTTGAAAGCTTCACGCTTTTCCATTCCCTAGTGCCGGTCATGTGCCCTTTGGGTTTGAGTCATAACAAAGCTGGTATTATAGTTAATAGTTGATTTCCTACTATTTTGATCATTGGAGTATGTCTTTTCTTGAACTACTGCAGTGATTAGGTTGATAAATGTAGTTTGTTGTCATCATTACTTCTAGAATTCTGCGTATATGTCAATTCCCTTGTTATATTTTGATTATTGTTAGTTTTATGGCATATTAGAATGAGACAAGCATGAGCAGCTCTTATTGTAGAAGCAGTAGATGATGGTGAGCAATCCTTTCAGGATAAAGCCGCTCCCTTGGCCCCACCATGTAAAAGGAGGGGTAGGCCTAAGGCAACAACAGCTTTAAAATAAGAGCAACAACCCCAAGTAGAGCAAGAAGCTCTAGAAGTGGATCTTACAACCTTTGTAGCTGGAATGGAAGGAATTAATCAGGGCTTTGCCACACTTAACCAAGGCATTCCATTGGTGCAGCAGATGCTTCAATAAAGGAATCAAGGGATGACATATGCTGATGCTCTTCTTTTATACTCTAGAGTGGGAGAGTATCAACACCATCAAGTCAAGGACTAAGACTAGGTATACAAATTATCAAACTATCACTTAGATAGAGTTTAATAGGCATTTCTTATAGTTTTTCTATCCACCTACTATGAGGGATGCATACAGATGGCAGTTATTGCATATCAATAGGGGAGATAGATTAGTTAAGGATTATGCGAGAGAGTTCCTCATATCGTCACATCATGTAGTGGGCATGATGGGTGATAAGCGTGGGGCTGTGGACTTGTATGTGACTGGGTTAAGACTAGCATATGTGGGGGTTTGTATTGAGGGTCACACTTTGGAGAGTGTTATTAATGAGTCTAGGCAGCTGGAGAGGCAAAATATAAGGCATGGTACGATCCTAGACCCTTATATAAGTGGAGATAATAGAGCAACTGGTGGTCAGGGTATTCCCTAGCCAGTATTTTAGCTTGGTAGTACTGGGGTACATATTGGTACCTCCCAGCAGCATAAAGGTCAAAGGGGACATAGACATGGGAGGCATAGTTGCAGGCATGGTAACCCTATCAAGTTTAGACCTACAGCCAGTTGTAGTAGTAGTGGTTAAAGTTCTAAGAATGCCAATATAGGCTTGACGTACATCAAGGCACTTATCACCTACCATCAGGAGCTTGTTTAAGATGTGGTCAGGTTGGGCACTTTGCTAGATCATGCCCGAACTATGGTTATAAGCAAGCTTACCCTTAGGATTCATTTTCTATAATTACTCAGCCAGCACAATAGACTCTTCAGTTTCATGAACTAGTGTATCCTTAGCAAAGTGGTACTCAAAAAATGGGCCAGTAGGGTCATGGTTCAGGAGGTAGATTTGGAAAGAGAGCTAGTGGTAGAGGATTTATGCAATCATCTACTTCTTAGTTGGCATGTCATAGGCAGGCTAGAGTTTTTACATTGACATCTCAGGATGCTTAGGCATCTAATGCAGTTAAGGTAAGTAATCTTCTAGTATATTATTTTAATGCTAGAGTTCTATTTGATCCTGGTGCATCGCATTCTTTTGTATCTCTTATTTTTGCTTCAAGAATAGGATGGTAGCCATCCAAGTTGTTAATTACATTATCTGTAATAACTCCACTTAGTGATGAGTTAGAGATAGATATAGTCTTTTTATCTTATCCAGTGTTGGTGGAAGGTAGAGAGTTGCTTACAGATCTAGTTTTGTTGGATGTGATAGATTTTGATGTAACTTTAGGAATGGATTTATTGGCACAACATTATGCTACTTTGGATTGTCAAGAGAAGGAAGTGATCTTCAAAATTCCAAATGATGTGGAATTTCAATTCAGCGGTGATAAGAGTTCAATGCCTCAGAATTCAATTATGTGATCACAGCTTGAAAGATGCTTAAAAGGGGGTGTCAAGGCTACTTGGCTGTGGTCAAAGATTTAAAAGTAGATAAAGGGGGCAATTGAGAATGTGCCAATTGTGTGTGAGTTTCTGGATTTCTTTCTTAAAGAATTACTAGGTTTGCCACTATAAAGAGAGATAGAGTTTTGTATTGATGTTGTTCTTGGTACAGATCCTATTTCTATGCCACCTTATAGAATGGCACATGTAGAATTAAAAGAGCTTAAAGAGCAGTTATAAGAGTTACTTGATAAGGGTTTCATTAGACCTAGCACATCTCCCTAGGGTGCACTAGTGTTGTTTTTATAGAAGAAAAATGGTGGTCTTCGACTATGTATTGACTATAGATAGTTGAACAAAGTTACCATTAAGAATAAATATCCACTCTTGAGGATTGATGACTTGTTTGATCAACTTCAAGGAGCTTGATGTTTCTACAAGATTGACTTGAGGTCTGGATATCATCATTTAAGGGTTAGGAGTGGAGATATACCTAAAACTACTTTTCAAATGACATATGGCTATTATGAATTCTTGGCAATGTCCTTTAGGTTGACTAATGCACCAACAACTTTTATGGACTTAATGAATCGGGTGTTTAGGCCATTGTTGGAACGATTTATGATAGTATTTATTTATGATATCTTAGTATATTCTAAAAGTGAGGTAGGGCATGCTATGCATTTGAGGATGATGCTTCAGACTTTGAGAGTGCACCAGTTATATACCAAGTTCTCAAAGTGTGAGTTTTGGTTGAATCAAGTGGCATTCTTAGGCCATATGGTATCTAAGGATGGCATACAAGTGGATCCCAAAAAGATAAAAGCCATTATAGAATGGACAAGATCCATAACAGTTACTGAAATAAAGAATTTTTTAGGTTTAGTTGGCTACTATAGGAGATTTGTAAAAGATTTCTCCAAGCTAGATGCACTTTTAACAACGTTGACCTAGAAGAATACTAAGTTTGTGTGGATAGACAAATGTGAGGAGGAGCACTTTTAGTTACTCAAGGATAGGTTAACTTCAACTCTAGTGTTGACTCTACCTTCATGAAAAAAGTGTATATAGTGTATTGTGATGCTTCCCGAGTAGGATTGGGGTGTGTATTGATGCAAAATGGGAGAGTAGCTGCTTATCCTTCATGATAATTAAAGAAGCACGAGAAAAACTACCCTACTCATGATTTGGAAATGGCAGCAATGGTATTTGCATTAAAGATTTGGAGGTATTACTTGTATAGAGTCACTTATGAAATATACATTGATTATAAAAGCTTGAAGTATATTTTCCAACAAAGAGATTTGAACTTGAGGTAGAGGCGATGGATGGAACTTTTGAAAGATTATGATTTCTTAATTTTATACCATCCATATAAAGCTAATGTGGTAGCTAATGCATTAAGTAGAAAGTTAGCCAGAAGCCTTGCTCACATTAGCTCATAAAGGAAGCCAATCATTAAAGAATTTCATGAATTGATTGATCAGGAGTTGTAGTGGAAGGCAACTAAGCCATGTCTATTAGCTCAATTCAGAGTACACTTAATGTACTTGGATAGAGTCAAAGCAGCTCAGAGAAAGGACTTACAATTATAAAGGATAATTTCTGAAGTGCAACAAGGTCAATCCAAAGAATTTGTTATTGATAGTGAGGGTGTACTACATTTGGGCACTAGGTTATATGTGCTGAAAGTGGATGAGTTGACAAAAGAGATTATGGAAGAAGCTCACTTTTCAACTTATAATGTTTATCCAGGTTCTACCAAGATGTACAATGATTTGAAAGATACTTACTAGTTAAATAAGATGAAAAGAGACATTACAACATTTGTATCCAAATGTCTCACTTGTCAACAAGTGAAATTAGAACATAAAAGACCCTCAGGATTATTGCAACAGTTGCCCATTCCAAAGTGGAAGTGGGATATAATTGTCATGGATTTTATGACTAGATTGCCTTATACAACTGGAGGCTATGATGCTATTTCGGTAATAGTTGACAGACTAACCAAGTAAGCTCACTTCTTGCTAATTAAGAAGATGTATGCCACTGACAAAATAATGAGGTTGTACATTAATTGGATTGTTTGTCTTCACGGTGTACCCAAAAGTATTATGTCAAAGAGAGAGGAAACTTTTACTTCAATTTTTTGGCAAGAGTTGCATAAGGCATTAGTCACAAGACTTGATTTCAGAACGGTATTTCACCCTCAAAAAGATGGTCAATCAGAAAGGACCATTTAGACATTATAGGATATGTTGAGAATGTGTGCAATGGACTTTGGTGTTCAATGGGATTTACACTTTCCATTGATTGAATTTGCATATAACAACAACTATCATGCAAGCATTGAGATGGCTCCATATGAAGTATTATATGGTAGGAAGTGTATATCACATTTATGTTGGGAAGTTAGAGAAAGACAACTAATAGGTCCATAATTAGTGCAAGTGACTTTAAAGAAGATTCCTATCATCCAATAGAGGTTAAAGACAACTTTTAGTAGTCAGAAGAGTTATATGAATCCTAAGAGAAGGGATATATAATTTTCAATTGGAGATATGGTGTTTTTGAAGGTGTCTCCAATAGAAGGGGTGATGAGATTTGGAAAGAAAGGAAGACTGGCCTCAAAATACATTGGACCTTTCGAGATTCGCTTCAGTGTTAGAGAAGTGGCATAGAGATTGGTGTTACCACCTAAATTATCTTGAATTCACCTAGTGTTCCATGTATCCATAGTAAGGAAGTATATTTATAATCCTTCTCATATTCTTAAGCCTTTAACAATGGAGCTTAGTGAGGATTTATCGTATGAAGAATATACTATGACGATTGTAGATCGTCAGGTTCATCAACTCCATACTAAGGAAATTCCTATAATGAAAGTGTTGTAGAGTAACCACACAACGAAGGACTACACTTAGGAGATAGAAGTAGATATGAGCAGTTGGTATCCTTATTTATTTGAAGTTTGAGAAGGAGATTTTTAAAATTCAAGGATAAATTTTATTTAAAGGGGGACGAATGTAATACCTAAAAAAATGGATATGAGAAATCGAAGTAATCGGGTGAAGAAGAGCAAGGTGGAGAATGGTGGAAATGGGTTGGTTTGGAAATAAAGAAAAAATTTATATTTATATATATTTGGGTTGATGTAGATATGAGTTAATAGAGATGGATGTTAGTTATTTTGTGTTGATTGGTTATTTGGTGAAGGTTAATATGGGAATAAGGTGAATGTGTGTGTGTGTGTATATACAGGTTGAAGGAGGTTGTTTTGAATAGATATGGGTTGATATGGAGGAAGGTTGATTAAATGGAAAATGGTGGAAGTTGGTTGATTAAATGGTTATGATATATATATATATATATATATATATATATATAATCTAATATTGATATAAGTTGTTTTGGGTGGAAATTGGTTGTTTTATAGTTGCATTGTAGTTGTTTGGTTAATTGCAGGTTGTTTGAGTTGTTTTTGGTTGATTTAAGGGTGTTAAAGGTGTGTATATGTCATGGTCATATTGAGGTTGTTTTGCAGTCATTTTGAAGTTGTTTTATTATTGAATGGAGGTCGTTTTGAAGTTCTTAGTGGCTTAGTTGAGGAAGGTTCCTTAAGGTTGCTTTGTGTCTATAGCAACTTGTCATTTTCTTGTTAATGTTAGGTCGTTTTGTGGTTGTTGTGGCTGGTTGCTACTCATTGCCTTTGGTTGTTTTGAGTTGCCAAGTCAACCAAAGTTAATGAATAGACTTAGGTTGACTTGGGTTGCTCCTGGTTACTGAAAATGGACATGTGAGTGTATACATGTGCCAGATCGGGGTTGCCATGGGAGAAAAGAGGTATGTGGTGACAAATATTTGATTTAGTCCTTATATTTCCTTGTTCTTTCTTTTCCCATTTAAATATCCAAATGAGCTCTGATTGACCTGAAATTTGGTACCCAACTATTTCTCAACGTCCTCTATACGATGGTGGTGTCTATTTTAGCAGATTCAGCCTTAAAGTTCTAGATTTTAATTTTAAAATTTTTGCCTAAAGTTCTTGAAGTTGGAACGTTCATCTAAGTTCCAATCAATTAAGAACCATGTTTTTACTTCATTTCCCATTATCTCAGGAGTCTACAGATGCTAGTCTTACATTCGATTTCCATCGAAGGAATATTTGGTGAACTTTTAGGGAAATTCCCTTATATCCTTCGATCTTCTTTTTCTATAAGCATTTTTGGTTATTTGAGACCTTTGATATATTTAATAAATTGTGGGGAATATTTTGATATAAATGGTTGGGTCTAATATTATGTTTTCTAGTGAGAATCTAGTGGATACTACCCAAATTCCAGTGATGAACAGTAACTAGCCCAGAAAAATTATGAGTTATTTTTAATAAATAAAGTATATTATGGTGATCATTTCTTGTAATTGGACAGAAGTCCATATGAATTTTGTCATAAAAAATCCGGAGTGAAAAATTATATATATATATTAGTTTAGATCATTCGAAAATTTATTTGACCATCAAAATTAATTATTTTAGTGCTTTTAAGGCTATTTTTATCTTTTCTGGATTTTTATAATTTTCCATGAATTTTGGGGATTTATTTAGAGTTTCTTAATTAAATAAATATTATTTATATAGAGAATTTAGGAGCAAGAGGTGCCAAGCAAAGGCAATCGAGTAGGGGTGAGCATGGTTTGGTTCCATTCTGTTTTTTGAAAATTATACAAAATCAAAGTAAAAATTATTCAGTTTGGTTCAATTTATTCTTTTTTTTTTTTACTGAATAGAACCAAACCACACTAATTTAGTTCAGTTTGGTTTAAAATTTCGGTTTGAGTTTTAGATGAATTTTTTTGTGGGCTTAATTTTTAATACAATGAAATTAGATCTAAATTAAGTTTAAAAAAAACTTGTTAAAAGTACAAATTTTTCAAGATAAATAAATATTCAAATGACAAAAAAATGTTCATAACAATTAACAAAAAAAGGGTAAAATATTAAATATCCATGAAAAATTTTAACAATGACAAAGCACAACTAAGGAAACATAAAAAAATTTCTGAAAAATATAAGTAGCAAATGAAAAAAAAATGTCAATATGGTATAAGTTTTCGTTTTTCTAATCTTTAAAATTTAATTTTCTATCAAATTCAAAGAACACAAAATGCAATTAATCAACAATATATTAAAAAAAATCAATTTAATTGCTTATCAAGTAAATCATATTAAAAAAAACAATAAAAATTTCTAAAATAAAGCAAAAAATTAATTTACATACCTTCAAAGAATTGTTTAATATTGAAGGATGTAGGGATTTGAGAACTAAATGAGGTAGGATTTGAGGAAATATATAGAAATTAGCTAAAGATGTGATGAAAAAAAAGAGTGTATAAGAGAAGTATCAATGAAATTTAAAAGAATTAGGTTAAGAATATTAGATCTATACATATATAAAATTACATAATATAATAGATTGGTTTGGTTCAATTTATTCATATATTTTAAGAGTGTAATAACCCTGTATTTTTAAATTAAATAATATTATTTCAAGATATGTAGTATTAATAATTTTAGATTTTATTTTATATTATTATTGTTAAATTGCTATTAATATTTACGTATTTTATTTTGAGGAATTATTTACGTAAAAATAATTTATTTTACGTGAGATTAATATTAATGTTAATATTAATGTTATTATTATTGTTGTTTTTATTAATATTATTGTATTTTTTTTATTATTATTATTATTAAATTGAATGAAGGGAATTTTGGTAATTTTACAAATTAATAAAAAAAGAAAAGTAAAAAAGCAACAAAAATCAGGTCAACATTTTTTTTCCTTCCTTCTCCTTCTTCTTTTTCTCCTTCTTTTCTTCTTCTTCTTCTTCTTCCCACTTTCGATCACCAACAACCAGCCACCGTCGGACTGCCTCAGCTGCCACCAAGCGCCACCACCATCTCTGGCTCCCTCCAGCTGCAATCCACCACTTATAGAACTGCCTGTCGCCGCCTGCATCACCGGAAATTAAAAGAGGTTGAAAGGTGAGCTCTTGAACGTCGGTGAGGATTCTGGCCACCCCAGCTCGTTGGACCAGTCTCTTTTGAAAGCTTTTTGTCAAGTGAGTCCATTTCTGAGCTTCGTTTGAGCTCAAAACCTCTAGATTTTTAAATATCTCCAATTTTTACTTTATGTGTGTTAGAGTTCTTGAATTTTTTTTAACTTGATTTAGGTTGATTCATGAAAACTTGCTTAAGAAATGTTGTTTGTTGTAGCTCAAGCTTCTCAAATATATTTTTTGTGAATTTTTGTGAATTAATTTGAATTTTGGTTAATTTTTTATTATTTTAATATTAAATATTGAATTTTTGATAATTATGTTAATTAATTATTTTTATTAAAAATTTAGTTGAATTGGTGGTGATAATTTGAGTTAATAATTTTAGAATTATTAAAATGATTTTTGGTGAATTTATATTATTTTTAGGAATATTAATTATATTATGTATATTTGGTATTATTGAGTTAATTGGGTAATTTTGTGATAATTATTGTTAAATATTATGTTTTAGATGATTTTGGAGTTATATAGGGTATTAAAATAATTTTTATAAATTATTTACTATTTTTAAATAATTAATACTAATTTTCAAAAATTATATTTAAATAATATATTATTTACTATTTTGGTGATTAAATGGATTTTTAATTACTTTTAATATATATTTAGGCTATTAAAGCTATTTGAATATATAAAAGTGATTTTTTACAATTTTATATTGAATTATTGAAAAATTTGAAATTTTAATAATATTATATTATTATTTGAGATTTTTAGTTAATTATTGTGAAAATAATTGTATTTGGTCATTTAATATTTAAATATCTTATATTTTGGTATTTTGAGGATATTTATGAAATTTATTGTTTTTTAGTATGTTTATTATTTTAAATGTATTTTTCGTGAATTTGTGAACCTCGGTTGGAAATTGTGCAGTTCGAGATCCCAACCAAAGGTATTGAGTTATCTGTGTTAGAAGAGTATTTTTCTTGCAAGATCAGCTCTATTTTTTAGTAGAGAGATGTCCTTTTTATAGAGGAGGTTTTGCCAAATTTTAGGTTGAATTCTCGTAAAACGTGACATCGTGTCGATAATAAATTTTCATGTTTTGTTTGAGTTTTGTATTCCTACATCGAGTCTCTTTTAGAAGTATAAGTTAGATTTATTTTGATTGTTATTATTATTTTATTTTCTAATTAGGTCGAGATCGAGGCCTATTGGACCGGGCCTGTTGAGCCAGTCTCAAGGAGCGCAGAATTGTGAGTTATTATCTTATATATACAATGCATATAGGATGCATGATATTGAATATTTATGTTTTTAAAATGTATTTATTCCTGAATTGTTTTATTAAATGTTTTAGTGTATGTTATGTATATTTTTGGTATATTTCAATATAAATGCATGATATATTTTTAATATATACTTGGAATATTTTTTGTATATTCATGGTTTATATTCGGTATATTTATGGTTGATTTTGGATTTATATAGCATATATATACTTGAAATATACTTAGTATATTTTTGGTATATTTTTTGTATATATATGTTTTATTTCATTATTATAAATGTTATTATGTTTAATTATGCATTAGTTATTTTCCCATATGTATATTAAACTTTATTTAAAGGATATCAATAGAACGTGCTACCTAGTGGGCAGCACTATGACCGTTTACGTACCGGTGTGATAGATTTTAGGGATTGAGTTATGAAATCACTTTAGGTGATATTGATTGATTGATTGATTGATTGATTTTGAGATTTGGTGTGATTGAATAGTGTGGTTGTTGGAGCTCGATTGACTTAGTTTCTCAAGGCCAATTACACAGATAATGAGACTGCTGGAGCTCAGTTGACTTAGTGTCTCGGGCCCAGTCTATTATCCAAAATGGAATAAGAAAATTAATTTGGAATTAAGTGAGTATGTATAGCTAGAGAGATATTTTTGGTTGATGTTGCTTATAATTAGGGTTCTATTTGATCCTTCATCTAAATAAATGTTTTTCAACATTTATTATGCATAAAAGTGATTTCAGCATCTGCGTGAAATGCCTGTATATATTTATTATATATATTGATGTTTGATTGCATATAACATTAGAAGTTGCATGTATATATAATATAATAATTCACTCAGTGAGGTCTGAATCCCCTCAGTTGTTTATTTTACAGAAGATTCTTCTTCCTCAGACCTCAATAGTAGGCTCATCCGCCGGACTTCTTCAGCCCCGGATAGTCTATGTAAATTGCTTGTTTGAACCTTTTTATTGTAATATAAAAAACTGCAGTAGTAGTAGTGCTTTGTATCTGTAGAATGGTTTGAATATCAGAGACCTTTCTCTGAATATTATATGAAACATTTTTATTATATGATATGATATTAAGTATTTATGTTTATATCAATTTAAGATTTTAATTCTAGTGTATCTTATTTATTTATTACATGTTTTTATTTTTTTTAGGCTTGCTACGGGTTCCAAATTCGAAAAAATTCCCGTTCCCTAGCACCGGTCATGACTCCCGATTTGGGTCATGACAAAGAGTAAAACCAAAACTAAAATTTGAAAAATTATAGAAAAATTGAACCAAATAAGGTCGGTTCAATTTGATTTTCAGTTCTCAGTTATTTTTGTTCACCCTCATAGCTAAGGATAGGTCGGCCAACACACTCCACCTGTGAGTTAATTTTGTGAAATATTTATTGAGAATATTTAAACTGGAATTTTCATGTGGTTAATATAATATTTAAGTTGATTATATGAATTTCTTATGATTATATATCTTACCATATGCATGATTATCTATTTTATTATCATGAATAATATTTGGAAAGATGCTTTAGTGAAATTTATTTTATTCTATTTTAATTATTTAAGATATAAGTTGATTTGAAGAAAAATGATGGAATGTGCTACCTGGTGAGTGTCACCAGGAACACATGCACACTAATTGAGATATCGAGTAAAAATTAAGAAATATATGGATTGAGCTCAGTGGAGCGGTTGCTCTTAGGCAGTGTATGGATTGAGCTTGATGGAGGTAGTGCTCTCAGGCTAGAAATGAGATGTAATTCGATTGAGCTTGCTCTCAGGACATCAATCATGGAATAAGTGAATGGATTGCGACTGTAACTCGATTGAGCTTGCTCTTAAGACGACAGTCACTTGGATTAGAGAGGGTTGAAAGGCTATAGAATTCTACCATGTTTTCTATTAAAGATTTTAATTTATATGATTTCGTATGAGAATTTCATATTAAAGTGATTTATGAATTTTTGGAAAGTATTTTATACAAATATAATTTTTATGAAGAAAAGGATTTTAAATGTTTATTTTATTTTAAAGATTTTAAATAATGATTTTAAACCCAACATGCATTTTATAAAATTGATTCACTTAGTGAGGTCTAATTCCTCTCAATTTTATTTTTCCAGAACCTCACCATCAGCTTGATAGTTATCATTGTCTGTGTTGGGTTTCTTCTTCTCTGGCTATATTATGTAGGTCTATTTAATATGTATTGTGTATTTGAATTCTAGAACACCGCAGTAGTAGACTATCTTGTATAATTTTGTATTGTTGATTTTATTGTATTAGTGATATATGTATATGTTTTATTGGAGTATTTGTGAAGTAGTGTTGATTAGAAATTATTTTGGAAGTGTTTTCTTTTTCTACAGGTTTTGGTTTTATTCCGGTATAGAGGAAACTTTGTAAGATTTTCTTTAAAATATTAAAGTGATTAAATGTTATTATGAGAAATTTTTCTTATGGCTTACTCTAGGTTTCAAAAGCTTCACACTTTCCTATTCCCTAGTGTCGGCCATGTGCCCTTTAGGTTCCGGTCGTGACAAAGTTAGTATCAGAGCTAATGGTTGATTTTCCAACTATTTTGCTCATTGGACTACATCTTTTCTTGAGCTACTACGATGATTAGGTTGATAAATGTCATATGTTGTCATCATTACTTCTAGAATTCCACATATATGTCAATTCCCTTGTTATGTATTGAATATTGTTAGTTTTGCGGCTTCTTAGAATGAGGCAAGCGTGAGTAGCTCATGCTGCAGAAGCAGCAAATGATGATGAGCAATCCTTTCAGGATAAAGCTCCTCCCCTAACCCCACTACGTAAAAGGAGGGGTAGGCCTAGGGCAGCAATAGCTTTAGAATAAGAGCAACAGCCGCAAGCAGAGCAAAAAGCTCCAGAAGTGGGTCCTACAAACTTTTCAGCTAGAATGGAAGGAATTAATCTAGGCTAGCTGCACTTAACCAAGCCATACAATTGGTGCAATAAATGCTTCAACAAAGGAATCAAGGGATGACAGATGCTGATGCTCTTCTTCTATACTCCAGAGTCAAAGAATTTATTTTTATGGGACTGGAGATGCATTAGACTTTATCAATACCATCAAGTCAAAGACTAGGACTTGGTATACATATTATCAAAGGATCCTTATTACGGAGTTGTTAGTCCAGGCAACATGTTATAACCCATATTTTTAATCAAGTGTTAAAAATTAAATTTTGGATTTAGTGTTTATTATTATTATTTTATTTTATGAAATTATTATTTGTATAATTTAATAAATTTTATTATGTGTTAATAATTTTAGTTTTTAAAATATTATGTGGTTTATTATTAAAATAAATTGTGGTGGAGATTTAAAATGGAATTTGGTGGAAAAAAATATTTAGTTTATTAAAAAAAACCATGGGGAGATGGACACGTGGGTGTCCATCTCCATTAAAAAGGGGAAAGAAGTCTGCAATGGGAGGGGGAAAGAAGAGGAACAACTCGTATAATAAGTTTTGGATCGTAAACTTACCTTTTAATACCAATACTTTTCTTTTTCTTTGTTTAACCCCCAAACAAACTTCAATTGACCACAAATTCGAACCATAGACTCGTCTTGTTCTCCTTTTCATTCCTGTAGCTTTGGCTTCATGAGAAAACACCCAAAAATTCAAAGAACTCGTCCCCCTTTTCTATAATTTTCTACTATTTTGGTGGGTTTCAAGTATCAAGGTTGCTTTCATTGTGTCCCTCTCGTCATTAAGAGTTTATAGGTATTGACCACACATCCGATCTACATCCGTAGAATATTTGATGAATATTTTTAGGTAAATTCAATTTTATTCCAATTATTTTATTCAATATATATTTTAGGTTGTTTGAGGCTTTTTTGTGTTCAAGTAATTATTAGGAACATTTTGGTATATTCAATTTATCTGGGTAACTCCAATAATGACCTCAATTTTGTGAAATTATTTTTGGGTTGTTTTTTGTTATTTTGTCAAATTGAGCTTAAATTCAATTTTATTAGGTTTAATGGTTAGTATATTATTGAAATTGAGGTTGTGATCTTGTTTATTGTGGTTTTTATTTAATTTTTTGAATTTTCCGGGCATTGGATTCTATTCACATCACTATTCTTAACAGTCCTGGGTCAAACAATTTTTATATTTTTAATAAATTCTATTAATTATGTAGAGAAAACATTATTAAGAAAGTTTATTGAAATTATGTGTAGAATTTTTATTATAAATTTTTGAATGTTTATATGAAAAATGAATTTTTGGAAAAAATAGTATAAATTAGTAATTTTTATATTTTAGTTCAAATTATTATTAATTATTACGTTTTTGATAGAATTTGAGTAATAAATAGCATTAAAATAATTTTTATAATTTATTTCCTATATTTAGCTAATTATTAGTAATTTCCGGAAAAATATATGAATAATGATTTTTTTTATTGTTTTTTTATGTTTAAATAAGTTTTTGGTTATTTTTATTATATATTTTAGCAATTTACATAATTATTTGTAATTAATGCTATTTAATTTTGAATATTGGAAGAATATATTTTAATAATGGAATTTAATTATAAATGAGGATTTTATTATTTATTTTGGAAATAAATACCTTTTATGCTTTTATTATGTAAATAAATTGATTTTTGATATTTAAATGAATTTTATGATTTTTGTTAATTATTGGAATTTATTTTCGGTAGACTTCTTGTAAAACGTGACATCGGGTCGGTCCTAAGTTGAGTTTTAGATCGAGTCGTTCTTTAGAAATCTGGAAACTATAAATTTAGAAATTATTTCTAATTAATTATTTATCATTTTAGTTGCACCACGAGCTAGACCTACTGGTTCGGGTGATCCAACCAACTGAACCAAAGTAGAGCGCAGTAGAACTGTGAGTTAATATTATATGTATGCATGACATATAGAGATAATTTTTAGCATCTATATTTTGATGATATGAATTTAATATATTAGTTTGCATCAAATTTTATTTATTTATTAATTATTATTATCATTATCATACATGCACATATATGTTATTTCATATATATAAATGTGAATATTAATTTTTATTGATGGACGCTGCCATATTTTAATATGAATTTCATTATTTTATTTATGAAATGATGCTTTTGAGGATAGTCATAGAACATGCCATCTATTGGGCTATACTAAGGCTGTTGCGCAACAGTACGCTAGATGCGAGGCTATGAATTTTGATTGAATTGAGATATGGTTAAATGGTTATTGAGAATTATGGATAAAGTGTGTGACTATAGATCCTCGATTGACCTGCAGTGTACTTAGGGCCAATCATATTGGTAGTGACTGCGGATCCTCGATTGACCTTTTTGTGTACTTGGGGCTAGTTCACTGCCAAAGTTGGATAAAGGAAATATTTTTGGAGTTTATAGACAGCCTGTTGGCTTATAAAATACAGTGATCAAAATTGTGGAATATTTTAGGGTTCTGCTCCAATCCTCCAATAAAATAAAAATGCAAATAATGTTTTCAAGCATCTGTATGAACTATATGTATGGATTATGTAAATATAAATATAGGAATATTATTATTGATGCTTGTACGTGCGTTAGGTTACATGCATATATATAATAATGATTCACTCAGTGAGGTTTAATCCTCCTCAACTATTTTTTTTTCAGGATTCTTCTTCTTAGACCTCTCCTAGATTCCCTCTTCGCTGGGTTCTTTCTTTCCCGGTTGATTAATGTAAACTTTGAAGTTTTATCTCTTTGTATGATTAGACACTATAGTAGTAGCATACTTTGGTTGTAGTATGTCTGAATGTTAACAGTTGTACTATTGATCTAGAGTATTGAAAAAGACCTTAATTTGATATTATATATGAAGTTTCGATATGATGTTTTTATTTATGAAAGATATTGATTATGCATTAAAAAGTTTTATTCCTTTATATTATTTAAAGTTTTAATTCTAAGGTATTTTTTATGGTATATTGGTATGAAATTTTATTTTAAGGCTTACTACTAGTTCTGAATTCTCATGAATTCCCATTCCTTAGCACTAGCCATGACTGCTGGGTTCAGGTCATGACAAAGTTGGTATCAGAGCCAGGTTTAGTATTGTGGACCTAGGTTAGTAGAGTTGAGTTTTCTTTGAACTGCAGCAAATTAGGTTCGATTATGTCCTTCAAAGGTTTTCCTTGCTTATAAATTTCCACATAACTGTTAGGATGTCTGTTGTTGCCTGAATTATATGTATTATGTGTTTCATTTCTTTTATTTTTAGGGTGTGGCAAGCGCGAGTCACTCCACCGGTCGATGAGGCTGAGAAAGGAGTCTTACCAGGATGAGGCTCTACCCATTGAGCCACTAGCTAGGCGTAGTGGTAGATGTAGAGGTAGACCTAAAAGAATGGTAGGTCACAGTAGACATAGAGAGCTATAGGATGAGGAGCTTGTATACTATGATTTTGAGGAAGCTGCTGATGCACCAGGAGTTCAGTAAAGTGCGGCAGTTATGCCTCAGGCAGTACCATCTATACAATATTTATTTCACTAGAGAGCTTAGGATATGTCAGTTCCATGTCTATTCCATGTTTTGAATCTTATTAGTTTCCACATCTTTTTAAGTGAGGTGAAGACAAACTGCTTTTACCATAAAGACAGCATATATTGATAAGCAGTCCTTTCACATTCAAGTTTTAATTCTAGTTTTTGCCCCTACTACACCTATCTAGTATAGGGGTAGGTCAGAGGCAACTATAACTTAAAGGCAAAAGTAGTTATTATAAGAGGTACAAACAACCTTTAAACTTGAACTTGTAGTAATTGTGGCTGGGATAGCCAAGATTAATGAGGGCTTGGTAGCACTTAACCAAGCATGATAATTATTTTGAATATGCTTTAATGAAGGAATCAGAAGAATATGTCTAATGCAGACGAAACACTTTTGTACTCTTTGATGGTGAAGTTGTCAATTTGACTGTAGCATAAGATTGGTACATGTAGCCAAATTAGCTTTATATGACTACTATAACATGGTTGGAGTTTAAAGAGTGATTTCTAAAATACTTCTATCCACCTTCAAGGAGGGATAAGTACACATGGTGGCTATTGCACAGAGTATAAGAAGGGCAGTTAGTTGAAAAGAATACTTGTGAACTTTGTAATCATTATTTAACATACGTGATATAGTATAGGAGGAGACAAGTAGAATTGTATGTTACAGGATTAAGTTCAATATATATATTGGCATTCGAGTTGAAGACTAGAATTTAGGAAGTTATTTATAGATTCAGTCCTTTGGGGTGTAATTGATTTAGGTGTGATTTTGGGAATGAATTTGTTAGCTCAACATTATGCTACTCTGGATTATCGAGAGAAAGAGGTGAGGCATTCTTCATCTATAGTTGCTAGGGATTTCTACAATATAACTATGAGTGCATATAAAAAAGGATGATTGATTGTGTTTTCTTTAGTTTTGATTTAAGCTATAAATAAGATTGAGTTTTGTGATGAAGATGTTTTAAAGAGTTGGTTGATGATCTTATTGGTATTTTAACGTGTTCATGACATGATTCAAGAATGTGTTTGTGAACTGAATTTTCATAAAGTTTGCTTGATGAACTTTTTATTATTATTGATGTATTCATTATAATTTAAGTTATTTAAGGTGATTTAAGTTTTTTTTATATGAATTAAGGAATACTAAATTTAGAGGATATTGGTTGATGAACTGAAACTTTAGTGATACGGATTATTGAAATTATTTGATTTTGGATTTTAGGAAGATGACAATAACTAAAAATAAAAGCATAAGTAGAGATTATGGTTTATAAGTCGATAAAATTTATAGTTAATAATGACTCTATTGGAATTGGGTGTTTATTAGGTATGTGATTTATAATTAATGGAATCATATCTTGATTTATTCCACTTTGTAATGGAAAGATTATGTATGTGAGAAAAAGTGAAGGTATAGGGAAAGATAATCTCTTAGAATGTCTTATGAGAATGGGAACTATGAATTATGATAAGATATAAGGATTTGAGGTTTGAATATATGATTGATGGACATTAAATATGTTAATAAATTTATTAAATTTTATCTTGATGATGGATGGAACTTATATTCAATAGTAGAATAAAGTGATTTATTCTATTTTGTTATATAAGAGTTAAATAATAAGCATGATTAAGACCCTGTTATATATGAACAAATGGAATGATGTTTTATGACAAATTATATAAGCATTCCAGGGAGATTTGTTTAACTTAGAAAAGAGTAGAGATGAGGAATGTTGAATAAGAAAGCAAAATATGTAGGTGTGTTTGAACTTGTTATTTAGTTTAATCAAGCGATGAAATAATAATGACAATGGAATATGTATAAATTATATAATATTTAGTAGTGAAAAGGGTAGTTATATGATGATAAGTAGATAATTCATAAATTATATGAGGTGTGAATACAATAAAATAGTGGTTGCATAAGTAAATGTGTGGAGTAAGAAAATAGAATTATGAATTTAAAATTTTAACTAGAGTCACTTTAACCTAAGAAAACTAAAGGATTAGTTATAAGAAAAGCTAACTAGAGGATTTAATTGTTTAAATTATTAAAGCATGAGTATATATTTTCGAGGTTAAATGGAAACCTTAAGTACGAGGTGAACTTGCATCATTTAAATGATATAAGTTACCTTGAAGATGTTAAGCTTAGGAAACGAATATAATAATACATAAGAATCATAATGTGGGAGCATGATAGACAATCTCCAATTAGATTTAAATCGATGATGAATTGAATATTTAAGATGATAAATATTGAGTTTAATTTTGATGGGTTTTGCTGACAATAGGAAACATTAAAACCTTGTGGTTATTATATGGTGAATTAATAATCTAGTAAATAAGGATTTGTGATATACTTATTGAAATTTTATTATAGGTTTTGGATGAACGATGGATGTAAGCATAATTGTGAAAGCAAACATTAAATGTGCTATGATGTATAGGAAATTAATAGAGTATATAGTGGTAAGTATAATAATGAAAAGAGGCTATTAGTTATGATAATTAAAAACATGAAGTTTGAGGAATATAAGTGATTATAAAAAAAATTAAATAATAAGAAAGAGAAGAGATAATAATAATGCTTAACTGTAAGCTCAAAGTTTGAGAAGTAGGTTTAATCTATCTTAAGGTACAAAAGTAAAATTTTGGTAATTGTTATTAAAAAATACTATAAGTTAACTTACGCTTAAGCATATTAGCTAGTTGATAGTGACTGATGATGATGATATAAGAAAGAAAGAGACAAAGATGATAATATTATTGAAAGTGTGAACTTAAGGCTCCAGAATGAAGTTCGATTTATTTTATGGTATGTAGTTAAATTGATAGTGGCTATTGTTATTAAAAAAAATATGGACTAAGAAATATATGAAAAAATTGTGAAATTGTGCAATGATATAAAGAGTTTTTAGAAAAATTTTGGGCTATGAGAAGATTTGAAGTTATGACAAGGTAATTACATGATGCAAACTAATGGATGCTATGAATGTGGTGAGATGGTCACTTTCAAAGAGAGTATTCTCGTATAGTTCAATCTTGTGGTGCTCAACAAGGATCTCTTACACCTGGGAGTCAAGGAGGTAATGGGACCTGATATTTTAGTGGGTCTACAATAGGAGATGCAGAGAGTAGCGTCCACAAGCTAAAGCTAGGGTATTTACTATGACACAGTGGGAGAAACTAGCATCTCTTGAGGTTGCAATTGGTACGCCATATATCTTGTTAAAGATGTAGCTGAATTTTTCTTAAGTGGATCTAGTGTTTCATGTTTTTATGCTTAGGAAACATATTTAAGATCCTTCACATATTTTGCAGCCCTAGAGTGTGGAAGTGAATGAAGATTTGATGTATAAGGAAGAACCAGTTGCAATCGTTGACTATAAAGTTTGTTAGTTGTGTTCTAATAAGATTATGATGATTAAGTCTTGTTGAGGAACATCAATGTGGAAGAGCACATGTGGGAGACTGAGGCAGAGATGCGGGTGACATAGCCATATCTTTTTCTTCGATGAAATTTTGGACTCATTTTTATTTGTAAAATTTAAGGACAAATTTTTGAAGGGGGGAATATTGTTATAACCTATATTTTTAATTAAGTGTTAAATTAAATTTTGGATTTTTGTGTTTATTATTATTATTTTATTTTATGAAATTATTATTTATATAATTTAATAATTTTATTATGTATTAATAATATTAGTTTTTAAAATTTTATGTGGTTTATTATTAAAATAAATTGTGGTGGAGATTTAAAGTGGAGTTTAGTGAAAAAAAATATTTAGCTTATTAAAAAAAACCATGGGGAGATGGACACGCAACGGGAGGGGGAAAGAAGTCTGCAACAGCTCGAATAATAAGTTTTGGATGGTAAAATTATCTTTTAATATCAATACTTTTCTTTTTCTTCATTTAACCCCCAAATGAACTCCGATTGACCTCAAATTTGAACCATAGACTCGTCTTATTCTCCTCTTCATTCAAGTAGCTTTGGCTTCATGAGAAATTGCCTAGAAATTCAAAGAAACCATCAGCATTTTCTACAATTTTATACTATTCTGGTGGGTTTTCAAGCGATGGGGTTGCCACTATTACATCCCTCTCGTCAATAGGAGTATATAGGTACTAACCACACATACGATCTATACCTGTAGAATATTTAGCGAATATTTTTAGGTAAATTCAGTTTTTATTCCAATTGTTTTATTCATTATATATTTTAGGTTGTTTGAGGCTTTTTATGTATTCATGTAATTATTAGGAACATTTTGGTATATTAAAATTGTATGAGTAACTTCGATAACGACCTCAATTTTGTGAAATTGAATTTGGGTTATTTTTGGTTATTTTGTCAAATTGAGCTTGAATTCGATTTTATTAGGTTTAATGGTTAGTATATTATTAAAATTGAGGTTGTGATCTTGCTTACTATGATTTTCAATTAATTTTTTGAATTTTCCGAGCGTCAAATACTGTTTAAGTCACTATTCCGGATAGTCCCGGGTCGAAAACTTTTAATATTTTTAATAAGTTCTATTTATTATGTAGAGTAAACTTTGTTAAAGAAGTTTATTGAAATTATGTGTAGAATGTTTATTATGAATTTTTGAATATTTATATGAAAAATGAATTTTTGGAAAAATTAGTATAAATTAGTAATTTTTATATTTTAGTTGAAATTACTATTAATTATTATGTTTTTGACATAATTTGAGTAATAAATAGCATTAAAATAATTTTTATAATTTATTTCCTATATTTAGCTACTTATTAGTAATTTCCAGCAAAATATATGAATAATGATTTTTTAATTATTTTTTAAGCTTAAATAAGTTTTTGGTTATTTTTTATATATTTCAACAATTTAAATAATTATTTGTAATTAATTCTATTTAATTTTAAATATTGGAAGAATATATTTTAATAATGGAATTTAATTATAAATGAGGATTTTATTATTTATTTTGGAAATAAATACCTTTTATGCTTTTATTATGTAAATAAATTGATTTGTGATATTTAAATGAATTTTTATCATTTTTGTGAATTATTGGAATTTATATTATTTTATTAATTGTGGATTGTGATATTGGTTCTCGGTTGGACGTGAATTGTAGTTCGGGGGCCAACCCAAAAAATTGAATTTTGTAGATATTTTGAAGTGTATTTGCATGCATGATTGACTCTGCTTTTGTAGAGAGATATCCATTTTACAAATGAGACTCTATCGAATTTTCAGTAGATTTCTCGTAAAACATAACATCGGGTCGGTCCTAAGTTTTGAGTTTCAAATAGAGTCATTCTTTAGAAATCTAGAAACTATATATTAGGAAATTATTTCTAATTATTTATTTATTATTATTTATCATTTTAGTTGCACCACGAGTTAGGCCTACTAAACTAGGTTAGCCAAACCAGAGTAGAGGAGCGAACTAGAACTGTGGGTTATTATTATATGTATGCATGACATATAGAGATCGTTTTTAGCATCCATATTTTGATGCTATGAATTTAATATATTAGTTTGCATCAAATTTTATTTATTAATTAATTATTATTATCATTATTATATATGCACATATATATGATTTCATATATATAAATGTGAATATTGATTTTTATTAATGGATGTTGCCATATTTTAATATGAATTTCATTATTTTATTTATGAAATGATGTTTTGGAGGATAGCTATAGAACATGCCACCTAGTGGGCCATACTAGGGCTATTGCACAACAGTAAGCTAGATGTTAGGCTATTAATTTTGATTGAATTGAGATATGGTTAAATGGTTATTGATAATTATGGATAAGGTGTGTGACTACAGATCCTTGGTTGACCTGCAGTGTACTCGGGAGCAATCATACTGGTAGTAGGATTGTGGATCCTCGGTTGACCTTTTTGTGTCCTCGAAAAGGAAATATTTTTAGAGTTTATAGAAAGCCTATTGGCTTATGAAATACAATGATTAAGGTTGCATAATATTTTAGGGTTCTGCTCCGATCCTCTATTAAAAAAATACAAATAATGTTTTCAAGCATCTATATGAACTATGTGTATGCCTTATTTAAATATAAATATGTGAATTTTATTATTGATGCTTATTTATATGTGCATTAGGTTACATGTATATATATAATAATGATTCACTTAGTGAGGTTTGATACCCTATCAACTATTTTTTTCCATGATTCTTCTTTTTAGACCTCTTTTAGATTCCCTCTTCGTTGGGTTCTTTCTTTCCTGGCTGATTTATGTAAACTTTAACTTTGTCTCTCTATATTATTAGACATTGCAGTAGTAATATACTTTGGTTGTAGCATGTATAAATGTTAAGAGTTTTACTGTTGATCTGGAGTATTGAAAAAGACCTTAATTTAATATTATCTATGAAGTTTCGATACGATGTTTTTATTTATGAAAGATATTGATTATGCATTAAAAATTTGCATTCCTTTATATTATTTAAAGTTTTAATTCTGAGGTATTTTTATGGTATGAATTTTTATTTTAAGGCTTACTAGGGTTCCAGATTCTCACGAATTCCCATTCCCTAGCGTTAGTCATGACTCCCTAGTTCAGGTCATGACACAATAGCTTAGGATTGGTTCATGTAGTCCATATAGCTTTATATGGACACTATCACCTAGATAGAGTTTAAGAGGCATTTCTTATAGATTTTCTATCTACCTACTACAAGGGATGCATATAGATGGCATTTATTGCATATCAATAGGGGAGATAGATCAGTTGAGGATTTTATAAGAGAGTTCCTCAGATTGTCACGTCATGCAATGGATGTGATAGGTGATGAGTGTAGGGCTATGGACTTATATATGATTGGGTTAAGATCAGCATATGTGGGGATTCATACTGAGGGGCACACTTTTGAGATTATTATTAATGAGCCCAGGCAGTTGTAAAGGCAACATATAAGGAAAAGTAAGATCTTAAACCCTTATATGAGTAGAGATAGTAGGGCAACTGGTGTTCAGGGTATTCCCGAGCTAGTGTTTCGACTTGGTAGTACTAGGGTGTAGATTGGTACCTTATAGCACCATAAAGTTCATAAAAGACATAGACATGAGAGGCATAGTCACAAGCATGGTAGACCTATCAGGTTTGGACCTAGAACCAGTAGTGGTCAAAGTTTTGGGTAGGGCACTACAGGCCCGGGGCCTAGTGCATGTCCTAACTATGGCCGAGTACATCAAGGCCCTTGTCACCTACCATCAGGAGCTTATTTTAGATGTAGTTAGGTTGGACACTTTGCTAGATTATGCCCGAACTATGGTTATTAACAGGCTTACGCTTATGGTTCATCTTCTACAATTGCTCAGCCAGTATAGTATACTCCCCAGTTTCATGCACCAGTGTATCCTCAGCAAAGTGGTACTCAACAGGGCCATGATTTAGGATGTAGTTTTGGAGGGAGAGCTAGTGGTAGAGGATTTATGCAGCCATCTACTTCTCAGGTGGCAAGTTATGGGCATGCTAGATTTTTTACACTAACTCCTTAGGATGCTTAAGCTTCTAATGCATATGTGGCATGTGCTCTTCCTATATGTTATTTTAATGCTAGAGTTCTATTTGATCTTAGTTCATCGCATTTTTTTTATCTCCTATTTTTGCTTCAAGAATGCGATGTCAACCATCTAAGTTGTTAATTCCATTATCTGAAGTGACTCCACTTAGTGATGAGTTGAAGACAAATATAGTCTTTCCATCTTGTCTAGTGTTGGTGGAAGGTAAACAGTTACTTGCAGATCCAGTTTTGTTGGATGTGATAGATTTTGATGTAATTTTGGGAATGGATTGGTTGGCATAACATTATGCTACTTTGGATTATCGAGAGAAGGAAGTGATCTTCAGAATTTCAACTGATGTGGAATTTTAATTTAGAGGTGATAAGAGTTCAATGCCTCAGAATCTCATTTCAACGATCACAACTAAAAAGATACTTAGAAGGGGGTGTCAAGGCTACTTGGTTGTTGTCAAAGATTTAAAAGCATATAAGGAGGTAGTTGAGAATATGCCAGTTGTGTGTGAGTTTTCAGATGTCTTTCTTAAAGAATTGCTAGGTTTGCCACCGAAAAGAGAGATAGAGTTTTGTATCGATGTTGTACCTGGTACAAATCTTATTTTTATGTCACCTTATTGAATGGCACCTACATAATTAAAAGAGCTTAAAGAGCAGTTATAATAGTTTCATTAGACCTACCACATCCCCTTAGGGTGCACTAGTGTTGTTTGTAAAGAAAAAATATGGTAGTCTTTGACTTTATATCGACTATAAATAGTTGAACAAAGTCATCATTAAGAATAAATATCCACTCCCGTGGATCGATGACTTGTTTGATTAACTTTAGTGTTTCTCCAAGTTTGACTTAAGTCTACATATCATCAGTTGAGGATTAGGAGTGGAGATATACCTAAGACTGCTTTTCAGACTAAATATGGGAATTATAAATTTTTGGTGATGTCCTTTAGGTTAACTAATGCCCCAACAGCTTTTATGGACTTAATGAATAAGGTGTTTAGGCCATTCTTGGATCAATTTGTGATAGTATTCATTGATGATATCTTAGTATATTCTAAAAGTGAGGTGGAGCATGCTACATGCTATGCATTTGAGGATGGTACTTCAATCTTTGAGAGAGCACCAGTTGTATACCAAGTTCTCAAAGTGTGAGTTTTGATTGAATCAAGTGGAATTCTTAGGCCATGTGATATTTAAAGATGGCATACAAGTGGATCCTGAGAAGATAAAAGCCATTATAGAATTACCAAGACCCATAACTGTTACTGAAATAAGCAATTTTCTGGGTTTAGCTAGCAACTATAGGAGATTTATGAAGGATTCTCCAAGCAAGCTGCACCTTTAATGAGGTTTACCCAGAAGAATACTAAGTTTGTGTGGATGGACAAATATGAGGAGCACTTTCAGTTGCTCAAGGATAGGTTGACTTTAGCTCTAGTGTTGACTTTACCTTTAGGAAATAAAGGATATACAGTGTATTGTAATGCTTCGCAAGTAGGATTAGGGTGTGTATTGATGCTAAATAGGAGAGTAGTTGCTTATACTTCACGATAATTAAAGAAGCACAAGCAAAACTACCTTACTTATAATTTGGAAATGGGAGTAGTGGTGTTTGCATTGAAGTTTTGGAGGCATTATTTGTATAGTGTCACTTATGAAATATACACTGACCATAAAAGCTTGAAGTATATTTTCTAGCAAAGAGATTTGAACTTAGGGCAGAGGCAATGGATGGAACTTTTGAAATATTATGATTACTCAATTTTATACCATATGAGCAAAACTAATGTGGTTACTGATGCATTGAGTAGAAATTTAGCCGAAAACCTTACTCACATTAACTCAGAAAGGAAGCCAATCATTAAAGAGTTGCATGATTGATTGATCAGGTGTTACAGTGGAAGGTAACTAAGTCATGTCTATTAGCTCAATTCAGAGTACGCTCAATGTGCTTGGATAGAGTCAAAGCATCACATAGAAGGACCCATAGTTGTAGAGGATAATGCCTGAAGTGCAACAAGGTCAATCCAAAGATCTTGTTATTAATAGTGAGGGTGTACTATGTTTAGGCACTAGGTTATGTATGTCATACGTGGATGAGTTGAGAAAAGAGATTATGGAAGAAGCTCACTTTTTAGCTTACATTGTTCATCTAGGTTATACCAAAATGTACAATGATTTGAAAGATACTTACTGGTGGAACTGCATGAAAAGAGACATCGCAACATTTGTATGCAAGTGTCTCACTTGTCACCAAGTGAAATTGGAACATCAAAAACCCTAAGGATTATTCCAACAGTTTCCCATTCTAGAGTGGAAGTGGGATATGATTTCCATGGATTTTGTGACTAGATTGCCTTATATGACTGAAGGTTTTAATGCTATTTGAGTGATAATTGATAGACTAACTGTAAGCATATAAATTTTAGGATGCATTGATGCATAGATGTGATGAGAGCTCCTATGATGAAAATTTGATTGAAATTGATCTCTAGATATTGATTTTGGATCTTTAGGACTAAAATTATGAATTTTAAGGACTAAATTGCAACATTTCTTTTTAGGGTTTAATTGCAAAATTGAATTTCTTTCAAGGACCTTTTTGTAATTAAGTGTTAAAAAAGGGTAAAAAATACAGAAATCCAATCAGCGGTGTCATTTTATTTTATTTTTGAAAAATCCATTTATCTAATTTGTGATTGGTTTAGAAAATAATAAAATAATGAGAATAAAAATAAATAAATCAAATAAATGTATTTTACGTATTTTTTTGCGCGTATATCAGATAAATGCTTTTTTAAAATATTTTTTAAGCAGATAAATAAATCAAATAAATGTTGATTAGTGTTACATGTTTTATCTAGTTTTTCAATTAGATAAGGAAATTTAGTCCTGGAATAAAAAGAAAGGACGCTCCTTTCAAAGGGTTTTTAGTAAGACAAAGAAAGGGCATAAAAAAGAAAAAAAACTCTGCAAAAAAAAAAAAAAAAAGCTTTGAACCTACGTTCGTTTTTAAAAAAACACAGTACGTTTGTGGTGATATCCAAAAATCAATCAAGATCAATTTGCAACAGTGATTCCTACTCTGAGTAGCCAAACTACACAACATCAGCATATTATTTTCTTCTTTCTTCTACATTATTATTTTCTTTGATTTTTTTATTACATGAATCATCTACTAATTTTTTATTCTATTTTGCATTTTTGTGATTTTGATTGTGATGGGCATAACCAAAATTGTGGGGTGAATACGTGAGGAAGATCCATGGGATGCCATGGATTTAATTCTGTATTGATTTTTTATTAGATTTTAGGTTTTTTTAATATTTTGTATTTTATGTTCTTCTTTTATTATTTATTTGATTTATTTAGGCATGTAATTAATTATTTTTAATCTATGTACGTTAGAATTGTAATATCCCCAATAGTGGGAATAGTGAAATAATTCATTTACTTTTTTGTATGAAAATCATTTAGTACTTAGGCTTCATTTGGTAAAATTTAATAAAATCAATGGTGTATGTAGATTAATATTATGTTGCATGAAATCAAATTAGGGTTTTTAGAAAAATAATTTAATTGTTTGTTTGATCTTTTTATTTGATTGTTTTACTATTTTTTATATTTTTGGGCTTGTGGTTTATTTTTGTGCATTTTGGGCCCCAAGCCCATATTTAGGATTAACTCATTTAATTAATAGGCCTTTAAAATTGGATTTTAGGTTAAATTAAATTTAAAATTGATTTGGGCCAATTAGGTTAATTTAGACTTAGGCCCATTTTTAGTTTAATTAAAATTAATTTAGACTTAGCTTAGCCCATTAAAACATTTTTAAAATAAATAAATTTAAGATCACATCACTTAATTTGAAATTAAGCAGAATTGAGCCCACTAATTTAATTCTACTTTATTTCTTACAATTAATAGAATTAAGCCCACTTTTTAGAATTAAAATAAGTAGACTTAGGCTCTTTAATTATCTTATATAGGCCCACTTTTAGCTTTATTTCACTTGTAAAATAAAATGTAAACTTAGCTCACTTAAATTAAGATCAATATAGATTAGAAAAATTTAGGGACATTGCGATCTATATGAATGCAATTTTTATATGCCATTTCACGGCTAGTTGCCTTGGGTTAGATGAATGATAATTAGGGTTCAAAATGAAATTGCTTGTAACTAGAGAATAAGGTAATAATTAATAAACTAATTTTAAATGAACACAAGACTAAGAGAAGTTAGTATTCCGTATCTAGAATCTCCTAGTTGTGGTGCTAACTTTCTTTTAAAGAATCGAGTTACCACTACCTTCGATTTATCCTAGTTATTACCCTAGGTGGCGACTCCTCGTCTCCATGTCATGTCTTTATGATAAGGCAGTGTGTTCTCTAGAGCCCTGAGTTTAATAGTGTCTTGGTTGCTCAAATCTTAGATGTGCACTAAACCCCACCGTTTATAGTTGCAACTCTATTAGGGATAAGAGATATTAATTCTAGTTATGTTCTTTAGAACTATTTATTAATTATTATTTTATTATTGCATTCTTTCTACATGTCCCTATTAACCGATGGCATTGGTTTATGATTCCATGATTATACTAGCTTGATGGAGTTATAAATTCACTAACCATCACTCTTAGCCTTAACTCAATCCAAGAGAGATTATCAGGCTCATCTGACTGAAGTCTGTAACCCAAGTCTTAAAGGGAAGTAGTCTTCTCTCAAGTTGGCAAAGGATGTCGGGCCCCTCTGACCTTGGCCTGTAACTCAAGTCCTAAAGGAGGGCATATTACTAAAAGGACCTTGACTTTTCACCCGGACTTAACCACATATAATGGCCTAGTTATTTCCCTTATGATATAACCAAATTGCTTGTGATTGTTGCCATGAGGTATTTATATTTATAAAAGCCTAAGCCCATACTTTTGGAGTCCATTTGGGTTAATAAAGATTGGGCTAGACCTTTATACTTAGAAATGTTGTTTATATGCCTTTATTGCTTTGAGAGATTTAGCATGCATGTTGATTCTTGATATCCCCTGTTGATATTAAGGCCAAGATAAAAAATCCTAAGAAAAGAGACTCTCCATTGAATACATGTGAGGGAGGAATAAGGTTGGAAGGATATTGTTTACTTGATTACTTGCTACTTATTGCATGGCACGTGCATCATGCATATATGCATACATATGATTCATGTATCATACTAACACTTTGTTTTGCAGCCATCATAGATTCTTCTAGATCTTCTTGTGTTTGGGAACAAAAAGGTGACAGACTAGTTAGAACCTATCTAAGTCCAAAATTAGTAGCTAAAGAGATCCTTTAAAGTTTAAAGAAAAGTCCTATTAATCTACTTGGAAGCTGAATCAACCCCAATCAAGAAAACATAAATGGAATAACAACAAAGAGGAAACTAGACCTTAGAAGACATTAAGGGAGCTTTGATGGATACATGAGAGCAATGAAGCAAGACGAACTGAGACAAGCCTTAGCTGGATTAATGCCACCTACTATTGTTGTTCCACCACCAATAATTAAACAAGCACCTGGTGTTGAAGCAATTCCACCTGCTGAAAATACTCCACTTGTTGCTCTTGCACTTGCACCTACTGATCATGCTCCTATTGATAATGCTAGAGGCCAACTTATTGAAGTGAAGCTTGAAGATGTTGAGAACTACATGGTAGAGAAGGCAAATAGGGAATCACTTAAACTTGTCCAAGATCATGAGTCCAAGCAAATGCAAGCACTGACTCAGAAAATTTCTAACATGGAGGAGTTAATAAGAGGACAAGGCATAGGATACTCATTTGATTTTAATGATATGTTGCAAATGGAAGGGCATAAATTGCCTGAGAAATTTAAAATGCCCTAATTATAGAAGTTTGATAGAACTAGAGATCCAAGGATCCATCTTAGTCAGTATACAATAACTATGAGCACCACTAAAGCCCTATTAGTAGTAGTCACTAAGTTGTTTGTATTATCCTTAGAAGGAATAACTATGAACTGGTACCATGGGTTGGAAAAATCTGTCTAGGCTTATTGGAAAGAATTATGTACTTTTTTCTTAAAACAATATGATTATAATACCAGGTTGGAGGTATCTATCAAAGATTTGGAACTAACTAAACAAAAACCTAATGAATCATTTTATGATTTCCTTCCTAGATTTATGAACAAGGCAGGGTTAATGAAAAACAAGCTAGATGAGAAAGATCAGGTTAGGATGATAGTTCGTAATGTGTCATCTAATCTGGTTGAAAGGTTGCAACTGATAAATCCTAAATATTTTATGGACCTTTATGATGATGGTTTGCAAGCTGAAGAGATTGAAATTGAGAAGAAGAAGAAGAACTTTAGAGGCAATGGAACTTAAAACTACCCCACTAGGGGCACATAGCAAGAAAGTACTAGCCGAGCTATAGAAGTACGTGTGGTTCAACAACCAAGGAGATTCTCCAATTTCAATCAACCTCTTTCTAAAGTCCTAGACCATTTAATACAAAAAGGCTTGCTTAGACCTTTAACCTTTTTCTAAACCACCAAACCCAAATGTCCTAGGCTATAACCCAAGCAGTTATTGCAAGTTTCATCAAGTTGTAAGCCATTCCACAGATACCTACATCTGGATAAAACATGAAATCCAAAACCTCATAGGCTTTGGAAAATCATAAACCCAGAAATTAAATCTGAACCCAAACACTAAAAAAACCCTTTCCCGAACTACCAGAATGTTCCACCCTTAGCCATTATAATGATTAATTCAGGAGCTAGTGAAGAGGAAGTGATAAGCTCATTTGAAGACCTAATCCTTAAAGACAATGAGAAATCTCCTAATGCCTATAGAGGATTAGAGATTTGTTAGGGCAACCTTCAGGCATGTTTGATTACAAGGTGTTTTATTCTAAGCTACTACTTGTTGATATTCCTATTGAATCAGTAATGGCTATAGGATGGGGTGATGAGTTTAATGATGAGTCAGTAAAAGAAGGAAAACAATCTAAAACTCTTAAATAGCCATAGAGGGGAGTTGAAGATTTATTAAGTCAACCTTCAGGCAAATTTAATTATAAAATATTTTATTCTAAGCTAGCTTCCAATGATGTACCTCTTGAAAAAATTGTGCTTACAGGATGGGGTGATGAGTTTGAAGATGATGATCCAAATGTAAATAATAAAGAATCTTTGAGTCTTGAATAGTCCCAATAAGGTATTGAAGATCTATTAGGTTAGCATTCATGTGTGCTTAACATTAAGAAGTTGAGCATAAAGGAAACATACACAGTTGAGGTATGGAAAGATGGGCAGAAAGATCAAGCTATTAGAGTTATTAATATCTGGTATGACTTTGATGAAGAGAGTCTTGGGAGTTTGGATGTGTTGAATGATGACCCTAAGATAAATCATATTATTAGAAGTGGTAAGAATTACAAGCTAGTTGAAAAGAAAATTGAGAAATCTATAGAAAGAGAAGAGGCTGACGAAGAAGAAGCACATGATGAGCAAAATGAAGATATGATCGTAGAACAACTTAAGAAGGCTAAGGCAAATGTGAGCATTTAGGAGCTGTTAATGCATTCAAATAGTCATAGAAAATCTCTTATCAAGTCTTTATCAAAGATGAATATTAAGACCACTACTATGCCTGATGCTATGGTTGCGAAAGTCACAGAAAAGAATCACGGTTTGATAATGGTCTTAAATGAAGATTTTCCTTTAGAGGGTAGAAATCACAATAAAGCACTATTTATTCCAATTAAAGTGAGAGGGAAGAGGACCATCTTTGTCATGGTGGATGATGGTTCTGCCATTAATGTATGACCAATGAAAATCCTACCTAATTTAGGTCTTAAAGCTAAAGACATAGCAAATTAAAATCTCATAATAATAGCTTATAATGATAGCAAGAGGAATGTAGAGGGTACATGTCAAGCTCTAATTAAAACAGGACATGTAGAGTCAACTGTTGATTTCACTGTGTTGGATATCCTTGTTACATATGCCTTGTTAATGGGGAGACCATGGTTTCATGCCTTGGGAGGAGTACTCTCAATCATGCATCATAAGATAAAATTTCTTTATAAAGGAGAAGTTATGACTATAGAAGCTAGAACTAGCAAGGCTGTGGCAACAATACTTGATAATCAGAAGTAAGTGTATGCTCCTCCAAATTTTCAAGTGGCTAGAATATTTGATGGAACTAAGATGGATCCAAGAGTTGCAAAGATGATGAAGAATATGAACTATCAACCTAGACATGGATTGGGGAAGAGTGAACAAGGAAGTCCGGAACTCCCAAATTTCAAAAGTCAAGACAATACAATAAGACTGAGTTATACTAAGATAGGGCCTAGTAGCAGAAGAGTAAGGAAGAAGGAAAAGGCAAAGAAGAAGTCCTTGGGAAAGTAGGACCTTTGAGTGAGAACTTTATCAAGGAAGGAGAAGGGAAGTACTATCTTGGTGCTAAAAAATCTATCAATGTTATTGGTAAAGATATTCCTAGGTTTGAGATCTTCAAGCAACAGATTGTTGAGAACTTGGTGAAAGATAACAAAGAAGAAATAATGAAGCAAGTAGCTAAAAGAATGGGAGATACGACCGTCGAAGAGCTATTATGTCTGTCACCTGAAAAAGAGCCACCCTAGGATTTAGCTATTGTTATTAGTAATAGCTTTAGTGATGTTTTTTATTAAGAAACTAATGTAATAACATCCGGCCTTTATAAGGATGAAAACTCTATTTTTCCTATGGTCAATGATATGAATGCTGATTTGGCATACTTATGTGATGTGCATTCTAATAGTTCTACGCATTATAATTTTGATCATTCATTCATGTTTGACATTAATTCTATTCAACTAGATTCATTTAATATGGGCATGAATGATAATCCTAAGAACATTTTTATATCATGTGATGTAACTCTTGAAGAGAGGGAAAATCTTAAGAGAATATTAATAAAAAGAATGGTAGTATTTGCTTGGTCTCATGAAGATATGCCAGGTTTAGATAGAAAAATTATAGAACATCACATTCCTACCTATCCAAAAGTTAAACCTGTTAAGCAAAAACTTCGTAGATTAAGACCAGAGTGGACTGAAAAGATAAGAGAAGAAATTACTAAACAAATCCAGGCTAATTTTCTAGAAGTAGTAGATTATCCTCAATGGCTAGAAAATATAGTACCAGTCCCTAAGAAAGATGGAAGGGTGGGCATGTATGTAGATTTCAGAGACCTAAATAAAGCCTATCCAAAGGATAACTTTCCTTTACTCCATATCAATATAATACTAGATACTGCAGTGTCTAATGCAATGTAATCTTTCATGTATGGATTTTCAAGCTGTAATCAAATAATGATGGAAGTCATGGATAAATCAAGACAACATTCATTATAGAGTGGGGAACATACTGTTATAAGGTGATGCCTTTCAAGTTAAGGAATGTAGGTGCTACTTTTGAAAGGGTAGTTATTGCTCTTTTCCATGACATGATGCATAAAGAGATAGAGGTATATGTTGATGACATGATGGTCAAATCAGAAACAAAAGAGGGGCACTTTAAAGCTTTAAATAAATTCTTGGCCCGAATTGAGAGATATAATCTAAGGCTTAATAAGAAGAAATGTGTTTTTGAAGTTACTTCAAGAAGACTATTAGGGTATATAGTTAGTAGCAGGGGAATAGAGATTGACCCAAATAAAGCAAAAGCTATTCAGGAAATGTCAACACTAAAGAAAGAGAAAGAGGTGAGAGGATTCATTGGCAAGTTGTAGTATATTAGTAGGTTTATTGCAAAACTTACTAGTATTTGTGACCCTATTTTCAAGCTCTTGAGGAAAGATCAACTTGTAAAGTGGAATGAGGACTATTAGAAAGCCTTTAACAAGATTAAAGAGTATCTTACTAATCCGCTTATTTGAAGTCATTGAGACAAGGCAAATCATTGATTATGTACTTAGCTTTAAAAGAAAATGAAATAGGGGTAATGCTGGCACAAGAAGGTCTAGAAGGAATAGAGCATGCGGTGTATTATCTTAGAAAAAAGTTTATGCCATACGAGGAGAAGTATGATTTGGAAGAAAAGGCATGTCTGATTATGATATGGGCAACATAAAAGTTGAGGCACTATTTTTAGTCATATAAAGTTCAAGCTATTTCAAGGATTGATAATTTAAAATACTTATTTCAAGCACCTACTTTGACTGAAAGAATGTCTCAAAGGCTAGTGCTCTTGGTTGAGTTCGATATAGAGTACATTACCATGAAGGTCATTAAAGGTAGGGCAGTAGCAGAGTTCCTAGCTCAGAATGCAGTGTAGGGTGATGAACAGTGGAATTTAGAGTTTTCAGATGAGAATTTAGCAGTGATAGAATGTTGGGAATGAAAGCTTTACTTTGATGGGGCTGTGAACAATAAAGGAGTTGGATTAGGAGTGATTCTTATTACACCAGAAGGAGAAACCATACCAACGGCCAAGAAGTTAGAGTTTAAGGTGACAAATAATATGGAAAAATATGAGGCATGTATTTATAGAATAAAAGCAGCTCTAGCAGCTGGGGCTAAAGAATATTGGTTATTAGCCAAGCTAATAAGGAATGGGAAGTGAAAGAGGAAAAGTTAAAGCCTTATATTTGCTATTTGAAAGCTTTAATAAAAAAAACTTCACTAAATGTCTTTTTATCCATTTATCAAGAGATGAAAATCAAATGGAAGATGCATTGGCTACACTCTCTTCAATGTGGGAAAATTTGATTGGATTAACTATGAAACCTTTGGTAATCATGAAGTCAAAAGCTCCATGTTATGGTGGTGAACAAATTATGGATATTCATATAGGGCCTGAAGAAAAGCCACGATTTTAGGACATTCAGAAGTTTATTAAGGAAAGAAAGTATCTAGATGAGTCAACTTTAAAAGATAAATATACTCTTCGTGTTCTTGCACGTAATTATGCAAGTCATGATTGAGTATTATACAAGAGGGTGCCAAATAGGACACAGTTGAGATGTCTTAAGAAAGAAGAAGTTGAAGAAGTGATGAGAAAGATTCATGCAGGAGTTTGTGGTTCTCATATGAATAGGATAATCTTGACAAAAAAGATAATCAGACAAGGGTACTACTGGATAAGCATTGAAAGAGATTGTATATGGATAGTGAGACAATGTCACTAGTGCCAGATATATGAGAATCTTAATCACCTTCCTCTTACAGTTATGAATAGTTTATCATCTCCTTAGCCCTTTGCGGTATGGGGAATCGATATTATAGGAGAAATAAGGCCAACAACATCAAATAGGCATAAGTACATAGTAGTGGCAATTAATTACTTCTTTATATGGGTAAAAGTTGAATCTTTTAGTACCTTGAAAGCAAGATAGATGTCCAAGTTCATTGAAAATAATCTTATTTACAGATATGGGGTTTTGCATCATGTTATAACAAATAATGGTGTTTAGTTTCAGGTAGAAACAACATAATTACTACAAAAGTAAAAGATTAAGCATTATAAGTCTTCACCTTATCGTCCTTAGGCTAATGGAGTAGTGAGGCAACTAATAAGAATGTCAAGAAAATCCTCTCTAAAATGGTTAAAACTTACAAAGATTGGCATGAGTTTCTCCCTTTTTCTTTATAGGGATATATGACTATAGCTCAAATTGCCACAGGCCAAACACCATTCTCTCTAGTGTATGGTTGTGAAACAGTTTAACCTATAGAAATTGAGATCAAGTCTTTGAGAGTGGTTATGGAAGCATGAACATTCAAGGGTGAATGGGTATAAAAAAAGATATGATCATCTTGTATCTCTAGATGAGAAGAGGATGGATGCTTTATTCCACACTGAAATATAACAAAGGAGGATTGCAAGATCATTCAATAAGAAGGTTAAGCCTGGAAAGATAAAGGTTAGGGATATGGTGCTGAAGTAGTTCGAGGCAATAGTATTTGATCCAAGAGGAAAATTTAGACCAAATTAGGAAGGGTCGTATTTAGTCAAATTAGTTCTACCTAAAGGAGTTGCAAAAATATCAGATCTTGAAGGGAATGAGTTCATAGAGCCAGTTAACCTAGATCATCTCAAGAAATACTACCTATAAAAATAAAATAAAAGTAGTATAAAAAAAATAAATTTTACTGGCTAGAAAACCTAAAAAGGCTGGTCAGGAAAATATTAGGACATTCTTGCTGTATAGAAAACCTGTAAAGGGCTATGTAGATACCCAATTTTGGGATGACGAGTTTTAAATGCAATAAAAGACTCCTATGATGAAAATTTCATGAATAGGTCTTCAATATTTGAAACTTTGAAACTTTAAGGGTCTAATTGGATTTTGTCAAAGAAAGGATCTAATGTTTTTGTGGACTAAATTGCAATGCTTTTGAAGGATCTAATTGCAAAACTTAAATTCTTTCAAGGACCTTTCTGTAATTAAAAGTTAAATTACACTAATTTTGATTGGAATTGCACAATTTCGATCAAAATTAGACTCCTTCTACAAATTCTTGAATTTTCTAAATAAATCTCAAATTTTCTAGATAAATTGAGTTCTAATTGGTCTAAAATTCTCCTAAAATAATTTTGATAATGTTTTTAAGGAAATAGAAGTCTTTTAGGAATCAATTTATAACTAGGTTTCAAGATGTATCCCTATATAAGGAGGGCTTTTACTTTGAAAAAAGGGGGAGGCAAGAAAAAAAAGGAAAAAAGGAGGAAAAATTAAGGAAAGGGAAAGAAAAAAAAGAAACAAAGCAAAAGAAAAAGAGAGAAAAAAAGAGGAAAAAGAGAGGGAAGGAAAAAGAAAATATTATTCTTTACAAATTTCTTATTGCTTTATTTATTAATTAAGGATCTTTGAAGAATTTTTGAATAATAATATTCGAATTACTATCAAGAACGGTGATTTTACAAATCTGAGAAGCACTTCATTAAGATCATCCATAAGCATCTTCTTTTTCTTATTTTATTTGATTTATTTATTTCTTTTCTTGATTTTTATTTTGTTTTATTATTTTTATTATTTATTCACTAATTATAATTTTTTATTCTTTTTTTTACGGTGATTATGGAGGGAAACACATGATGATCGTATTTGGAGAATCAAATCTATAAGAGGACCATGGAATGCCATTGATAAGACCTTGTAGAGATCTAGTTTCTAGGATTATTTTATTGCTTTATTTTGTTTATTTATTTTTGGGGTTGTATTAATTATTTTTATTATTATTTTCAATAGATTATTGTAATAGCCCCAATAGTGGAAATAGTGGAATCATGTGTGATTGCATGTTTATGTTAATTAATTGGTTAGTAAAATTAGGGTTTTAATTGGGTAATTAATTAAAATTAATGGAGGAAGTAAATTAACTTAGGTTGTTTGTTAATGAAAATTAAGGTTTTAGAAGGAATTAATTTAATTAGTTGTTTGATATTTAATTTAATTGTTTTAATATGTTTTATCTGTTTCTGGGCTTGTTTATTATATTTGTTTTTGGGATTATTTATTTTTATGTGCTTTGTGCTTGTTTGTTTATTCTTACATGTTTTGGGCCTTAAGCCCATATTAGATTTTAATTCATATAAATTTAGGTTTTCTAGGTTTAATTAATTAAAATACATTTTAGACCCATAATTAATTAAATTTTTAGGTTAAAGATAATTTAGGCCCACCTAGTAAATTAGACATAGGCCCACTTAATTTAATTTAATTTATTAGACTTAGCCCACTTAATTTAAGCCTTTTTTTTTTATAATTTATAGATTTAAGATCACCTTAGCATTAAAATATGTAAAATCAGGCCCACTAATTTAATACCTTCATAATTTATAGATTTAGGCCCATTTTTAGAATCAAAATAAATAGACTTAGGTTTATTTAATTAAAATTAAAAGGAACTAGTCTTTAGATCACTTAAAAATTAAAAATGTAGATTTAGCTCATTTAATTAAAATCCATATATATTAGACTAACTTAAGGATTATATGTTTGAATGAATGCATTATTTATTTGTATTTTCATGACTAGTTTGCCTTAGAGTTAGTTGCTAGAATAAGGGTTTATATGAAATTGCATGTAAATAGAGGATAATATAGTAATTCATAAAGTAATTCTAAATGAACACGAGACTGAAAGAAGTTGGTATTCCGTATCCAGAATCTCGTGGTTGTGGTGCTAGCTTTCTTTTAGGGAATTGAGTACCACCTTTTCGATTTGTCCCAGTTATTACCCTGGGTGGCCACTCCTCATCTCTACACCATGTCTTTGTGATAATGGTTAGTGTGTTCTCTAGAGCCTTGAGCTTAAACAGTCTCGTGGTTGCTAAAATATTGGACGCGCGCTAAACCCCACCGTCTATAGTGGCGACTCCATTGGGGATAAGAGATACTGATTCTATTGTGTTCTTTAGAAGTATTTTATTTATTATTAGTTTATTCTTGCATTCATTCTACATGTCCTTGTTAACCGATGGCATTGGTTTATGGTTCCATGATTCCACTAGCTTCATGGGATTATAAATTGACTAACCATCACTCTTAGCCTTAACTTAGTCCAAGAGAGATTACCGGGCTCATATGACCAGATTCTGTAACCTAAGTCCTTAGGGGGGTAGTCTTCTCTTAAGTTTGCAAAGGATGTCGGCCCCCTCTGACCTTGGCCTGTGACTCAAGTCTTAAAGGAGGGCATCTTGCTAAGGGAACCTTGACCTTTTTACCGGACCCTAACCATATATAATGGCTTAGATATTTACCCTATGATCTACCCAAATTGCTTGTGAATGTTGCCATGAGGTATTTCTATCTATAAAGGCCCAAGCCCATACTTTAGAAGCTCATCAGGACTAATAAAGATTAGGCTATGCTTTTATGCCTAGAAATACTATTTCTATATTTTACTGCTTTAAGAGAGATTTGGCATGTGCGTCAGTCCTTGATATCCCCTGTTGATATTAAGACCAAGACAAAAAATCCTAGGAAAAGAGACTCACCATTGAATATATGTGTGGGAGGAATAAGGTTGGAAGGATGTATGTATACGTAACTTGATTTATTACTTGCTACTTATTGCATAGCATATGCATCATGCATACATGCATCTCATGCATCATACTAACATTTGTCTTTTAATCATCATAGATTCATCCAAGTCTTCCTGTGTTTAGAGTTGAAAGGGTGGCAAACTAGTGAGAACTAATTCGAGTTCGTAATCGATTGCAAAAGAGATCCTTAACAGACTGGAAATAAGTCCCATCAATCCACTTTACCTAGAATTTGCACAATCAAAATAAGTCAAAGAAATGGAACAACAAGAAGGAGGAAACTGGACCCTAGAGGATGTCAAAGGAGCACTGATGAATGACATTAGAGCTATGATGCAAGATGAGTTAAGACAAGCTTTGGCTAGATTGATACTACCACCTGTTGTTGTTAAACCTCCTGTTACGGCCAATCCACCTATTGGGACCAATCCACCTATTGTGACTAATCCACCTACTATCATTAACCATGCTGGGGAAATGAAACTCGAGGATGTTAAGAATTACATGGTTGAAAAGGCAAAAAGGGAATGACTTGAGCAAGTTCAAGAGCTGGAATCCAAGCAGATGAAAGCACTGACTCAGAAAATGTCCAAGATGGAGGAATTGATGAGAGGATAAGGCATTGGATACTCATTTGACTTTGATGATATAATACAATTTGAGGAAGATAAGCTACCTGACAAATTCAAGATGCCACAACTGCAGAAGTTTGATGGTACTGGGGACCCAAGAATTCACTTTAGTCAACACACAACTACCATGAGCACCACTAAGGCTCCTTTGTCCATAGTTACCAAGCTATTTATACCATCATTGGAGGGTATGGCTATCAATTGGTATCATGGGTTGGAGAAGTCTATCCATATAGACTAAAGAGAGTTGTGCATTGCTTTTCTAAAACAATATGACCACAACACTAGGCTTGAAGTGTCTATCAGGGATCTAGAATTAACCAATCAGAAGCCTAATGAGTCATTCTTAAATTTTCTAACCAGGTTCATGAATAAAGAGGGACTAATGAAGAACAAGCTAGCTGAGAAGGATCAAGTTAGGATAATAGTTCGAAATGTGTCACCTAATCTGGTTGAAAGGTTGCAGATGATGAACCTTAAGACATTGGTAGACCTTCATGATGATGGGTTACAAGCTGAGGAGATTAAGAATGAGAAAAAGTGGATTGCTAAAAGCACCGGAGCAAGAAACTACCCAACTGGGGGTATACAGCAAGGAAGCACTAGCTAGGCTGTTGAAGTGCACACTGTACAAACACCAAGGAGATTCTCTTATTTTAACCAACCCTTGTCCAAAGTCCTAGACCACCTGATGCAAAAGGGCTTGCTTAGACCTCTCACCATTTCTAAATCGCCAAACCCAAATCTCCCTGGCTTTGACCTAAATAGTTACTGCAACTTTTATCAAGTTGCTGGTCATCCAACTAATTCTTGCATACGCCTTAAACGTGAAATCTAAAACCTTATAGACTCTGGAAATATCATAGACCCCAAAAACCCAACTACCAAAAACAATCCTTTTCCAAATTAATGAAATGTACCACCTTTAACAACCATGATGATCAACTCAGGAGTAAGCGAGGAAGAAGTGCTAAACTCTTTTGAGGATCTAAACCTTAAAGTCGATGAGAAATCTCCTAGGGCCCTTAAAAATGTGAAAAGAGTAGAAGACTTGTTAGGTCAGCCCTCAGGAAAGATTGATCATAAGGTGTTTTACACTAAACCACCTTCTTTTGACAAACTCTTTAAGTCGATTATGCCTACAGGATGGGATGATGAGTTTGATGATGAGAAGCTACCAGATAAGGAAGAAACATGCACAATGGAGATACAAAAGGATTAAGTCATGGAGACAATTAGTAAAAAGATGCAAGAATAACTGTTATGTCAACCACCTCAAGGATAAACACTATGAGACTCAGCATGCCTAGCATCTAGAATAGGAAATAAATTTTCTTATTGTCTTTTTTAAATAAAATTTTAGTTTTAGTGATCGATGATATAATTCTTGATCATGCTTACTTATGTATTAACATCCTAATAGTACTATGCATTATAATATTGATTGCATTTGTATGCTTGACATAAATTCAATTCAATTAGACTCATTCAGTATGGGCACAAATGTAAATTCAAAGAACATACATATATCATATGATGTAACTTCTGAAGATAGGAAAATTAAGAAAAAAAGAAAAAAAAAAGAAAAAAAGAAAGAAAAAAGAATAGTGAGATAAAAATTAGAGAGAAAAATTTGGACTAGTTGATAATAAGAGTTGTATCATGTGATGTAATGAATGTTCTCATTTTTTCCGTAATGAATGGTTAAAATTGAATTTGAAATTTTTATTTAAATATTGCATATTCGTCTTTATCATACTACATAAGTATATGAATGAAAGGACAATATATATTGAAAGCTAAATCAGAGCTATGAGATCACAATTTTAGTTATGTTTTCTTTTTCTACCACCCCTTTTTGTAATTTTCCTTGTAAGGCTAGTGTCCCCTTATACCTTGAGAATTCAGGTGGCTCAATAACTTGCATTGCAAGTCTTGTCTTATAACTTTTCATAAATTATTGCATCAACATCAAGCTTTATATTCTGCTCAAGAGTCCTTCAAAGTGCAAATCTAGTTGATTTCATCATCATGAATTCACTTTAATCAGTTTGCCCATTCCTCTACATTTTCAATGTATGGGATTGCAACTAATAGGGTTAATAAGTCAAAGGATCAATAACAACAGTGAACGAATTGGGCCTCTTGCACATGAAAATGAAAAAAGACTACTAGAATAGCATGAATGAATCCAGAATGGAACTAGGGGCAAAATACAACTCAAGGGGCAAATTAAGTTTGCATTCAAAGAGTGAAGATGGATGCTAAAGTGTAAGAGCTAATACCTCAATCATCATACAACAACAGTAGTAACAAAAAGAAAATTCCCACAGTGCACCGATCAATCACAAGCTCTTATTGTAAAGCCATAGACCCTACTTGCTAGCCTAGTCATTAGTTTGATGAGTCATATCAGAAGCTCAGACATCAAAAGTATCGACAACGAAACAAGCTATTGATGAGCCACCTCATTCTCATTGTCCAAGCTGTGAACATAGCTTTTTTCCGAACAGAAGACCTATTAGATTCATGCATTTTCATACATAGCATGCATACACTTGCATACATTTATTGTGAAATACTTGCTTTGCATAATAAAGTCTTTAAGCTTAGGTGAGATTATACAGATACTCTACTACTAACATTTGAAATTAGTGTTATGAAATTACAAGAAAGTAGTCAGAGTATTTACATATGAAGCATTTGAAAGAGTAAAATAGGAAGAGCAACATTATCAAAAAAACCTCATCTTGGCAATCTTAAAAGGCTACATAGGATGTTTAAGCTCCTCAGATTCAACATCCATCTCCATAGTCTCATTTGAAGCATCATTTGGAATATCTCTCCACAATAGTTAGACCAGTGTAGGGTATGGAATATGGTGATAAGAAGGTCCAACATGTCAGCAATACATTCGCCAACCCTAAAAAGGGAAGAATGCACTCAAAACATGAAATAAATGCACCCTAAAAAATTATTTGATCAATAAATAAGATCTCTAACTCCTTAACCTTTTTTACAGGAAATATTAAGAAGAGGAATAAAGTCCTCTACCATAGCATTAATGGAATGGCAGAAATACAAATGTAGCCCAAAGCCTCAACTTCATGGTGGAGTATCATAACCCTACAATCAAAAACAAATCTAAAGGGAAGAATGCAAAAAAGAATAACATTGCATTTTGACAAAATTTCTTCACTTGTGAATAGACCATACTAACTTATGGTAATTTTGTGCAGGGAAGAACAAAAGGGAATGAAAAAGATGAACAGAACCGATACGTCAATGAGAATGGGAAAAGTTGCAAATGCTAATCATTCATCAAAAGTGTCATCTTGCATGGAAAACACTCATCAAGATAATCAAGGGAAGTAACATAACTCTCTTTCCTTAAATTTTGTAACAAAGTACCATCTCAATCATAAAATTCACAAATTGAAAGTAAATTCATCCACTTCACAAGATCATGTGTGAAAAGCCTATCTCATGACTTTTGATCATAATGGCTTTCTTTTATTAGCCTCGCAGAATTCAGATGAGTAGTTAATAGTTTTGCGGTGAGAGTTTATAAACTCTAATCAATCTAATGCTTGCTTTGCACCCAAATAAAGGGAAGAAAATGCAAAAACAAAATATGTGGACATAAAGCATTAATTTCTTAAAATTCAAAGTATCATTTCAGTCTTTTGAATAAGAAATGTGCATATAATCTACTCCAATGCTCAGAAATCAGTGTGAGTACAAAATCCCTTGATGGTATCCATGCTAAGTAATACGAGAAAGGTAGGGGAATACTAAGAGGAGAATCGAAAAAGAGTAAGCATAATTTACTCCAATGCTCAGAAATGAGTAAGAGTATCAACATGAAACCTCTAGCGGTATCCAATCTGAGTAATATAAGAAAGGCAAGGGAATACTAAAAGAGGACCATGCCAAAAAAAATTTTCTATTTCCTCCAATGCTTTATACGAGTATGAGTATCCAAAGGACCTTTCAAATGGTATCCACGCTGAGTAATATGAGAAAGGCAGGGGAATACTCGAATAAGGAACGAAAGCATAAAAATAATTCAAGGCTATTTTGATACTCAGAATTTGACCTTTTTATGCTCAATTTCCATGAGTTTTGTTTAGCAAATTCTCCCTAAAATTAGGTGTGGAAGTAAGCTCTTCACTTGGTAAAAGACATGCTCCCAGCATAAGATGGTTAACAATGCCTTTGACCTTTACAAATGGTGAATAAATGATAGCCATGAAAATTAAAAATAGTGAGATTTGCTGAGTGCACGCTATCTCTTGAAAAGTGATGAATTTCTCATAAATTTTCAACACTATAAGGTACTTTTGTGCATTCATCATGATTGAAATTAACTTCAACAAGTCTATTGGAATTTGCAAATCTAGAAGAAAGAGCACCCAACTGGTGGAGATGGTTAACACAGCAAAATTAAAATCAGTCAACATAGAAATTCTAATCAGTCAGTATATCAAAATTCAAAGTCAGTCAGCATTAAGAATTCAAAGCATGCAACTTAAACAACTAAAGATAAAATTCGTGAGCAGTTATAGATTGTAGCATTATCAAAGGCAGGCAATGAAAGGATTGTAACCAATTCACGAGCAGTTATAAACTGTAGGATTATAAAAGACGAGCAATGAAAGGATTGCAGATAATTTGCAAGCAACTAGGGATTGCAGCATCAAATATGAGCAATGGGAGGGTTGCAGTTAATTAAAATCAATGAGCAGTTCTGGACTATAGCATTATCAAAGGCAAGCAATGAAAGGATTGCAATCAATTTATGAGTAGCTATGGACTATAGCATCATTAGTGAGCAACGAAAGTGTTATAGCTAATTGCGAGCAATTATGGATTGTAGCATCAGTAATGAGCAATGAAAGGCTTGCAGCTAATCACGAGCAATTAGGGATTGCAGTATAATTAGACTATACAATTGAGAGTAGTCGGCATTGTACGATCGAGTGCAATGTATTTTCAATTAAGATTATATGACTGAGTATAATCGGCATTATATGATCGAGGGTGATATTTCTTTTCTAAACAGACTATACGACCGAGTGTAGTCTGCATTGTACGACCGAGTGTAATGTATTTTCAATTAAGATTATACGACTGAGTATAATTGGCATTATACGACTGAGTGTGATGTTTCTTTTCAAAATAAACTATACGACCAAGTGTAGTCAGGTTTGTATGACCGAGTGCAATGTATTTTCAACTAAGATTATATAACTGAGTATAATCAGCATCATACGACCAAGTGTGATATTTCTTTTCAAAAATAGACTATACGACTGAGTGTAGTCGACATTGTATAACCGAGTGCAATGTATCCTCAATTAAGATTATACGATTGAGTATAATCAACATCATACAACCGAGTGTGATGTTTCTTTTCAAAAATAGACTATACGACTGAGTGTAGTCGGTGTTGTACAACCAAGTGCAATGTATCTTCAATCAAAATTATATGAATGAGTATAATCAACATCATACAACCAAGTTTGATATTTCTTTTTGAAACAGACTATACAACCGAGTGTAATCGACATTGTACGACTGAATGCAATGAGTTCCTTTCACCCAAGACTATATGATCGAGTATAGTCAATATCATACGACCGAGTATGATATGTCATTTCAAATTAATGTTGTACATCTGAGTATAGCAAATTCATAAGCAAAAGCTTCATGAAGCACAGGTAAGTATCCTAACTTTCAATTAAGAAATTGGGTGGTAGTTTACTTTATCGTAATTTGTCAAGCAAACAGCGATAAAGGGGGGCAACTATAGACACTAAATTTTGGGATGATGAGCTTTGAATGCAATAAAAGACTCCAATATGTCATGCATAGGTCTTCAATATTGAAACTTTGAAACTTTAAGGGTTTAATTGCATTTTTTCAAAGAAAGGATTTAATGTTTTTGTGGACAAAATTGTAATGCTTTTTAGGGATCTAATTACAAAACTTAAATTCTTTCAAGGACCTTTATGTAATTAAAAGTAAAAAAACGTGATCGGAATTACCTTAATTTTAATTGGAATTATGCTAATCCTGATCAGAATTAGCAGAATTATGCTAATTCCGATTGGAATTAGACTCCTTCCTAAAATTCTTGAATTTTCTAGATAAATTGAGTCATAATTGATATGAAATTCTCCTAAAATTATTTTGATAGTGTTTTTAGGAATCAATTTATAACTAGGGTTTCAAGATGTCTTTCTATATAAGGAGGGCTTTTACTCTAAAAAAAAGGAGGCAAAAACAAGGAAAAAGGGAGGAAAAATTAAGGAAAGGGAAAGAAAAAAAAAGAAACAAAGCAAAAGAAAAAGAGAGAAAAAGAGGGAAAAGAGAGGGAAGGAAAAATAAAATATTATTCTTTACAAATTTCTTTTTGCTTTATTTATTAAGGATCTTTGAAGAACAATATTCGAAGTACTATCAAGAACGGTGATTCTATAAATCTGAGGAGCACTTCATTAAGATCATTTATAAGCATCATCTTTTTCTTATTATATTTGATTGATTTATTTATTTTCTTAATTTTATTGATTTTTTTTATTATTTATTAACAAATCATAATTTAAGCCTTTTTTATAATTTATAGATTTAAGATCACCTTAGCATTAAAATATGTAAAATCAAGCCCACTAATTTAAATACCTTCATAATTTATAGAGCCCATTTTTAGAATTAAAATAAATAGACTTAGGTTCATTTAATTAAAATTAAAAGGAATTAGTCTTTAGATCACTTGAAAATTAAAACTATAGATTTAGCTCATTTAATTAAAATCCATGTATATTAGACTAACTTAGGGATTATATATTTGAATGAATGCATTATTTACTTATATTTTCATGACTAGTTTGCCTTGGAGTTAATTGCTAGAATAAGGTATGACATTGCATGTAAATAGAGAATAATACAGTAATTCATAAAGTAATTCTAAATTAACACGAGACTGAAAGAAGTTGGTATTCTGTACCCAGAATCTCCTAGTTGTGATGTTAGCTTTCTTTTAGGGAATCGAGTACCACCTTTTCCATTTATCCCAGTTATTACCCTGGGTAGCGACTCCTCACCTCCATGCCATGTCTTTGTGACAGTGGTTAGTGTGTTCTCTAGAGCCCTGAGCTCAAACAATGTCGCAGTTACTAAAATCTTAGACGCACGCTAAACCCCGCCGTCTACAGGCTGGTAGGCAAAAATTAGGGAATAAAATAAAAGAAAGTGATCCTGCTAATTAGAAAACCCGTAAAGGGCTGGTCAGGTAAAAATTAGGGAAATGAATGAGAGAGAAAAATATTCAATTAGAAAATTCGAAAGGACTAGATGATAGCAGTAGTTGTGTCATATAATGTAACAGATGTACTCATTTTGGCCCTAATTAATTAATCAAATTGAAACTGAATTATTTTTTTTACATTGCATGTTCTATCTTATTTATAATAAATAAGTGCTTGAAAGGAGAACAGAACATGAAAACCTATGAATTAGATCTATAAGAACATTTTCCTATCTATATTTTAATTTCTTCTTTTATGCCTCATCATATGAAGCTTAAGTCCTCTTGTAATTGGAAAATCCTGGTGGCTCTATAGCTTGTATAACAACCCAAGTCTTGAAGTTGTCATCAGTAGCTTTATTAGCATCCAGATGTATGTTTCGCTCTAATGCTCTGTGAGGCAATAAGTTCTAGATCTTATCCAAAAAGTCTTGTCAAAGAGGGAAGCCTTCAAAGTCAGTTAAAATAGTGATAATGAATTGTGGGTGGCCATACTAGTGGCAAAGACATAAAAGAGAGAAGAAAGTTCAAAGACACAGTCTAGGAATAGGAATGCAATGATCATAAAAATCAATGGCCATGAACTTTAATCTCTACAAAGGACAAACCCATGTGATCTCGACATCTATAATGCCTCTTAACCAATCAATCCATTGATCTATAGTATGTTTGTCCTTTATCTTCAAGGGATGAGACTATAGCTGATGAGGTTAATAGGTTAAAGGAATGGTAAGAGCATTAAGTAAACTTAGCTTCTCTTGTAACCAGATCTAAAAAAGAAAAAAAATGAAAAATGAACATATGAAAATGCTTAGAAAGAAAAATAATAAAATAAAAGCCCGCTAAGTTGAAAACCCAAAAGGGTGACTTAGGCAAAAGTTAAGGCAAGCCTGCTAAGTTGAAAACTCGAAAGGGTAGCTTAGGCAAAAGTTAAGGCATGAAAAAAATAATAAAAGAATAAAGAATAAAAATGAAGATTTGGTTACACACCTAAAGGATAAGTAGACTGCCTGAAAGATGGTGTTGAGTTCTAAAGTTATCCAACCCAATAATAGTCTTAGCAAGAATAACAGGCATGGGGTTAGATCGAATTTGTACCTACTCTAAGATACTCACGATCCTTGTATTAGCATCTCCATGAGAAGAAACTAGCAAAAATTAAGCATATAGGCAAAAAGCAATAGTTCTAATCCAAGCAACACTATTCTTATTTTTTGTCTCATAAGTATTGATTAGAGAAGATAGACTGATAGTTCTAGGATTATGTGTATATAGATAGATATCATCTAGGGGCATATAAAAAAAGCAACTAGTTTGCTAGGGAATTGCATACCTAGATTGGGAAGAGCAATTGTAGTAGTAGAATTTGATGAACATCCTAAAATAGCAGCAAATTCTTCTACTATAAGGCATAACTCTTGTCCATTGAATCTAAATACATGATCCTTAGCATTCCAAAAAGTGGCAGCAACATGCAAAAGGTTGTCATTAATCTTTAAGTGTTGAAGAGATTTTAAAGATTTGGCATTGAAGGACTAAAGATTATTTCAGTCATCACCATTTAGGCTCTTAAGAAATTTCTTCTTTAGTTGGAGAGAAGCTTGGGTCATGGTTAAGAGTATAGAGAAAAGGAATAATGAAATTGGTTTCCTTTAAGTTCTTATAAAGAGAAGAGTTTGAAGTCGAATAGGACATAAATTTTCCTTTCTTGATAAAATCAAATTAAGATAATAAATCTTAAATGGATAATAGATAATAAATAGATAATAGATAATAAATGGATAGTGGATAATTATTAATTAGATAAATAATCATTAAATAATTCTTAAATAAATAAATAGATATTATATTTCAAAAAAAAACTTTCTTTTATTTTAAAGTTCATTTATCTAAGTTTGATATAAAGGAAAGGAAAATGTTAAACTTATTTAGGATTACTCTTACAAAGTACTCAGAACAATGCATAGTTCAGGAAATAACAGTACAATAGAAATAGTCAGATACAAGCATACTAAAAGTCAACAACAAAGATAGAAACAGTCTGAATTAGTTATCATGAGCTCTAGTATCTAGCTAAAGACTCCATCCTCTAGTAAGATCATCATGCTGAAAGGTGTATGGGGGTCTAGCAAATGAAGTCTCTATACTATGGGGATGTATACCTAAGCCCATAAGCTACTGGTGAAGTATCTCGCTCTCATGCTCTAGATCACTAGTATAGCTATGTCACATATAGGAAAATATCATTTATTACATGCATCACATGCATAGCATGCATACATTATGCATATTCAATGTGAATGCTTACTCGCCAACTGTCTGTGACTTGCATATTGTATAATCTCTAAGATGACAGAAGCCTGTACAGATAATCTGCCTATGTCCGAGGAACCTATGACGTAAAATTTTGCTAACATCAATATCGAATGTATAGGTTATGTAAGAAGACAATCAGATAAGCTTACGTGAGAAGCATCTAAGGGAGAAAAGCTAGGAAGCTGAGCATTGTCAAAATACATATACTGCTCGACTAGGGTCTGAATAGCAAGAGTTTAATAGAATATCGACCTATCTAGAAGAGAGGTATTGCCAAGAGTAGCACTTGCAAAAGCTCCATCACAACTGGTCCTAACACGCTGAGTGTGATGAGTATGTCTAATCCTAAGCTCATATCTCTTTATCTCTTATCATGTGTAGTCTCCTCCTCTATCATCTCATCAACAAAGAAGCCAACTTCTTCAAACTATATAAAGGAAACAAATGTTCTAAAATTTCATAAGAAAGTAAAGAAAATAATCAAAAATTACCTCAACATTATCTATGGGAATATACTCCAATAGAATCTCATAAATATACTACTGATAATGGCGAGATCGCTCAAGCAAAGTTGAGGCATCATATCCTTGTAATGCCTCTCTCAACTCTGGACCCATCATATTAGATCTATGTAGCATAAAAAATGGGATGGCAAAAGGAACGTGACAATGTAAAGGTCCTACAAACTAGTGATACACACGCTCTCCCAAATACCACATGTGACATCCATATCCAAAAAGCAGAATTATCATGGTCTTAAGTCACACAACAATAGTTATGAAGCTATATCGCTAAACATCATTAGCACCATATAATCAATTGGACTTAATCTACAATTTATGTTAATTATATTTAGCTTTTATAAATTATGAAATATTGATAATTTTATTTTTCTTACAAAGTGCCACTTAAGGGTGTTCAGCTGCTCATGATAAGTCTGGAGTGTGTTCCTGATGCTAGCAAGATAAGAAGAACCCCATTTTTGCATCAAAGGGAGGCTCCTATCAAGACTAATAGCACTGAAGCCTTAAATCAATCCAATCTCTATGCTCCAAATATGAAGGAAAAGAAGTCGGTAACAATGAAAAATCACAAAAGTTGAAAGCATGAGAGAAGAGGAGCATACATATAAGATATACCAAAAACCACACATCATGACAGTGTCTCTACAGACAGTGTCAAGTCTGTAATAAAGATAGGTAGGCACTGTAGACCCCAATTGAAAGTAACTACTCAGTCCAGGTCATGGAGAGGGCCTAAAAGAGCGATGCTCACCTCATGACCGGTCTCATAAAAGAGAGTCATGTCTAACAATATCAGAAGAAAACACTTTGCCTTTTGAGCAATCTGAGGAGGAGTGGTAGTGGGAAAATGCTTGAAACCCTGAACTAAAGAAGAGAGGACAACATTTTTCCCATTCTTCAATATTTGAATAAATCCTATCAAATCACAGACATACTGACTCTTGGCATCATCCAGAAAGTTACAGTAACTAATGTCAAAAGGAACAGGAGTCCCTCTGAAAGTAATCCCAGTGATAACAAAAAAAAACCCTTTGGGGATATGGTCAACTCACCACTTGGGTATGAAATGTATGAGTAGTGTCCATCCACCTCTCAATCAGTGCAAATAAGGAGTAATGATCTTATCTACCCCGAGTAGTTAGAAGTGCAGTAATGAAAAGTCTAAAGCCATAAGCCTAGATGTGTTGTGCAACATTTTTGGTAGTCTATGAAAAAGCTTTCATGCCAAATGAAAACTTCATTGGTCTCTGAATAAAATTTAAAAGACCAAGAAAAAATGAAAATGAAAATAATAATAATAGGAAAAATAATGAAAATTAAAATAAAAAAAAAACTCTTTTCATTTACTTGTTTACTATTTTATATTATTAATTTGTTTAAATTCAATTTAGTTTAAAATTATTTTAGTTAAAAAAAATTAAACAATTTGGAAAGTGATAAGTAAAACAGTTTACCGATTTGTAATTTGGGATTTCGATTGGAATTCTAGATTTTTCATCGGAAATCCATAATGCCGGTCGACATTCTAAAAAATTGATCAGAAATCTAGAATTCTGATTAGAATTCTGAGCACCCGATCAGACATGCATGCAATCCTGATTTTACATACTTATATTTTCAATGCCTAATTCAAAATTTTCATGCATATTTTAGTTAATTCTTAGTCTAATTCTTAGTTTAATGTTGCTAGCATGCATGTTAATTCATGTTATAAAATTTATTTGGATTGCTAATTTTATGAATAAATTTTGCAAAATAAAATAGAAATGGTAGAAATGATACCTCATCACAAACATTTGAACACCCATGAAGATGTAATCGGGTAAGAGGAAGGACAGTTGCACCCTCCTAAAGTCCTAAACTGTTTTATGGAAAATGTGGAGCTGAGATAATTGGATCAGCTTAAACTTCTGCTCTCCTTTGAATTATGCATTTTGGGTGGGCCATGGGATCAAATGGATTCAAAATCTGATGTTAGAGCAAGAAGTAATTGAGAAAAGAAAAATCAAAGTGAAAGTGAAAGGGAGAATAAAAATAGGAAGAAGATGTAAAAGGACTGGGAAAAGAAAGGATCGGAAAAAGAACACAATGATAAGGAATATATAAAGTGGAAAGTATCCATTTTAGCCCATCAAATTTGCTTGGATTTAAATTTTTTATTTCTTTCTTGCAATTTAGTCCATAATTGCATTTTAATTTGGAATTAATTCCTAATTAAATTAGGAAAATTACAATATCAATTCAATAATTCATAGAATTATTAAATTATTGAATGCACAATAAGTCTGCATGAAATTATAAATTCTCAATCAAGTACAGAATACAAAATTTAATTATAGAAGTTAATTTTTATATTTACATGCATCATTCTAATTGAAAAGTTTGAAATTCACTTTGTTATATGCTATATAGTAGCTACAACGCAAATTTCAAATCATTTCATTGTGTGCTACACATTAGCTACAATGCAAATTCCAGTTTTGTGTTGTACGCTACACGGTAGTTATGACATAAATTATCAAATGCACAACTTGCTAGACACTCCATAGGATCTATAGAATGTTCTTAAAATCACAGTTTGCTAAACACTACACATTAGTTATATCACTTTTTTTCATTTCTCTTAACTTCCTAAAAGGAATATAGCAAAACTTATTGATCATCTTGCTAAACGTCCTACAGAGAATATAGCAAATTTTGCAATTACTAGACGTCCTATAGGGAATATAGTGCAATCTGCTAGACACTACACAGTAGTTATGGCATATTGTTAGACATTCCATAGGAACTATAACATGTTTTCAATTTGCAAATTGCTAGATTTTCGACAAGGAATATAGTGAGGTTTGTTACACATTTCACTAGACATTCCATATGAAATATAGTGAAATTTGCTAAATGCTACTTCGCATCTACAACATTTTGCTTAATATTGTAAAACAATTTAAGCATTCGTTAAAATTTTCAATCAGGGTACAAGTGAGTATCCTAATTCTTTGTTTTAAAATTGTGTGCTTATATTGCTTTCCTGCAATTTATCAAGTAAACAGCAAAAAATGGGGGCAACTGTAAGCACCCAATTTCGGAATGCATTAATGCATAAATACGACAAGAGCTCCTATGATGAAAAAGTGATCTCTAGATATTGATTTTGGAATTTTAGGACTAAAATTGTGAATTTTAATGACTAAATTACAATGTTTTTTAGGGGGTTTAATTACAAAATTGAATTCCTTTCATGGACCATTTTGTAATTAAATGTTAAAAAAAAAGGATCGGAATTCTGTAATTCCGATCAACGGTGTTTTTTTATTTTATTTTTGAAAAATCCATTATCTAATTTGTGATTGGTTTAGAAAATAATTAAAATAAAAATAAATAAATAAGATAAATGTATTTTATGTATTTTTTGCACATATACCAGATAAATGCTTGTTTTTTAATTTTTTTTAAGCAAATAAATGTTGACCAGTGTTACATGTTGTATCTAGTTTTTCAATTAGATAAGAAAATTTAGTCTTGGAATAAAAAGAAAAGATGCTGCCTTCAATGGATTTTTATTGAGAAAAAAAGAGGGCTTAAAAAAGAAAAAAAAAACTCTACAGAAAAAAAAAAAAAAAAAAGCTTTGAACCTACGTTTGTTTTAAAAAAAAAACACACAGTACGTCTGTGGTGATATCCAAAAATCAACCAAGATCAATTTTCAACTGTAATTCCTACTCTGAGGAGTAATCAAATTGCACTGCATCAGCATATTGTTTTCTTCTTTCTTCTACATTATTATTTTCTTTGATTTATTTATTACTTGAATCATCTACTAATTTTTTATTCTATTTTGCATTTTGTGTGATTTTGATTGTAATGGGCATAACCAAAATTGTGGGGTGAATATGTGGGGAAAATCCAAAAAGATCCATGAGATGCCATGGATTTAATTCTGTATTGATTTTTTTATTAGATTTTAGGTTTTTTTTAAAATATTTTGTGTTTTATGTTCTTCTTTTATTATTTATTTGATTTATTTGGACATGTAATTAATTAGTTTTAATTTATGTATGTAAGAATTGTAGTAACCCCAATAATGGAAATTGTGAAAACCTTTATTTACTTTTTTATATTAAAATCAATTAGTACTTACGATTCAATTGGTAAACCTTAATAAAATCAATGGTGGCTATAAATTAATATTAGGTTGCATGAAATCAATTGGGGTTTTTAGAAAAATAATTTAATTATTTGTTTGATCTTTTTATTTGATTGTTTTAGTATTTTTTATATTTTTGGGCTTATTGTTTATTTTTGTGCATTTTAGGGCCCCAAGCCCACATTTATATTAACCCATTTAATTAATAGGCCTTTAAAATTGGATTTTAAGTTAAATTAACTTTAAAATTGATTTAGACCCATTAGGATAATTTAGACTTAAACCCATTTTTAGTTTAATTAAAATTAATTTAGACTTAGCACAACCCATTAAAGCATTTTTAAAATAAATAAATTTAGGATCACATCACTTAATTTAAAATTAAGTAGAATTGAGCCCACTAATTTATTTTTATTTTATTTCTTAAAATTAATAGATTTAAGCCCACTTTTTAGAATTAAAACAAGTAGACGTAAACTCATTAATTATCTTAAAATATAGGCCCACCTTTAGCTTTATTTCACTTGTAAAATAAAATGTAGACTTAGCTCACTTAAATTAAAATCAATATAGATTAGACTAATTTAAGGACATTATGATCTATATGAATGCAATTTTTATATGTCATTTCATGACTAGTTGCCTTGGGTTAGATGAATGATAATTAGGGTTTAAAATGAAATTGCATGTAATTAGAGAATAAGGTAATAATTAATAAATTAATTCTAAATGAACAAGACTAAGAGAAGTTAGTATTTTGTATCCAGAATCTCCTAGTTGTGATGCTAACTTTCTTTTAAAGAATAGAGTTACCAACACCTTCAATTTATCCTAGTTATTACCCTAGGTGGTGATTCCACATCTCCATGCCATGTCTTTGTGATATGGTAATGTGTTCTTTAGAGCCTTGAGCTCAAACAGTGTCACGATTATTAAAATCTTGGATACGCGCTAAACCCCACCATCTACACTAACCAAGTTAGCTCACTTCTTGCCAATTAAGAAGACGTACACCACTGATAGATTAGTGAGGTTGTATATTAATCGGATTATTTATCTTCACAATGCACCTGAAAGTATTGTGTTGGATAAAGGGGCAACTTTTACTTCAATCTTTTGGTAAGAATTGTATAAGGTGTTAGGCATAAGACTTGATTTTAGCATAACATTTCACTCTCAAACGGATGGTTAGACATAAAGGACCATTCAAACATTAGATAATATATTGAGAATGTGTGTGATGGAATTTGGTGGTCAATAAGATTTACACTTGCCATTGATTGAATTTTCATATAACAACAGTTATCATGCAAACATCGAGATGGCTCCATATGAAGCATTATATGGTAAAAAGTGTATATCACCTTTATATTAGGAAGTTGGAGAGAGACAACTAAGAGGTCCATAATTAGTGAAAGTGACTTCAGAGAAGATTTCTATCATCTAGTAGAGGTTAAAGATAGCTTTTAGTAGTCAGAAGAGTTATGTGAATCCTAAGAGAAGGGATGTATCATTTTTAGTTGGAGATATAGTGTTTTTAAAGGTGTCTCCAATAAAACGGGTGATGAGATTTAGCAAGAAAGGAAAATTAGCCCTGAGATACATTGGACCTTTCAAGATTCGCTCTAGAGTTAGGGTGTTACCACCTGAATTATCTGAAATTCACCTAGTTTTCCATGTATTTATGCTAAGGAAGTATATTTCTGATCCTTCTTATATTCTTAAGCCTTAGATAGTGGAGCTTAATGAGGATTTATCGTATGAAGAATATCCTGTGATAATTGTAGATCGTCAAATTCATCAGCTCTATACTAAGGAAATTCCTATGGTGAAAGTGTTGTGGAGTAACTACATAATGGAGGACTGCACTTAGGAGATAGAAGTATATGTGTGCAATCAGTAACCTTATTTATTTGAAGTTTGAGGAGGAGATTTTTAAAATTTGAGGACGAATTTTATTTAAAGGGGGAATAATGTAATACCTACAAAAAAAAAGGTATGAGAAATCAAAGTAATCGGGTGAAGAAGAGGATGATGGAAATGGGTTGGTTTGGAAATAAGGAAAAAAATTATATTTATATATATTTAGGTTAATATAGATATGAGTTAATGGAGATGGATGTTAGTTGTTTTATGTTTATTGGTTATTTAGTGAAGGAAGGTTAATTTGGGAATAAAGAGAATGTGTGTGTTGGTGGAAGTTGGTTGATTAAATGATTAAAAGATATATATATATATATATATATATATAAGTTTACAATAATATAAGTGGTTTTGGGTGGAAATTGGTTGATGGTCATTTTAGAGTTGCTTTGTAGTTGTTTTGTTGATTAGAGGTTGTTTGAGTTGTTTTTGGTTGATTTAAGGGCGTTAAAGGTGTTTATATATGGTGGTCATTTTGATGTTGTTCTGTAGTCGTTTTTAAGTTGTTTTGTTTTCATTTGGAGGTCGTTTTGTAGTTGTTTGGAGGTCGTTTTGTAGTCATTTTGGAATTGTTAGTGGCTTAGTTGGGCAAGGTTGCTTAGTGTCTATATCAGCTGGTCATTTTCTTATTAATTTTTTTTTGGTTGTTGTGGTTGGTTGCTAGTGGTTGCCTTTAGTAGTTTTGAATTGCCAAGTCAACCAAAGTTAATGAATTAACTTAGGTTGATTTGGGTTGCTCCTGGTTGCTAGAAAATTCTAAATTTTAATATTAAAATCTCTGCCTAAAGTTCTTCAAGTTGGAATGTTCATCTTATTCCAATCAACAACCACAAAACAACCATACATTAACTTGAAAACGACCAACTACTATAGACATAAAGCAACCTCAAACAACCTTACCCAACTAAGCCACTAACAATTCCAAAACAACCTCCAAATGACAACAGAATAACTTTAAAATGACTACAAAACAACCTCAAAATGACCACTGCATTCACACACCTTTAACACCTTTAAATCAACCAAAAACAACTCAAATAACCTCCAATCAACCAAACAACTATATGTATACGTATATGTATATGTATATTTATTTATAAAGGTTGAAGGAGGTTATTTTGAATAGAAATGGGTTGATATCGAGGAAGGTTGATTAAGTAGAAAATGGTGGAAGTTGGTTGATTAAATGGTTAAGATATATATATATATAAGTTGATGTTAATATAAGTTGTTTTGGGTGGAAATTGGTTTATGGTTGTTTTATAGTTGCTTTATAATTGTTTGGTTGATTTGAGGTTGTTTGAGTTGTTTTTGGTTGATTTAAGGGTGTTAAAGGTGTTATATGCAGTGGTTGTTTTGAAGTTGTTCTATAGTCGATTTGAAGTTGTGCTGTTACCGTTTTAAGGTCATTTTCGAAATGTTAGTGGCTTATTTGGGCAAGGTTGCTTAAGGTTGCTTTGTGTCTATAGTAGTTGGTCATTTTCTTGTTAATGTATAGTTGTTTTCTAGTTGTTGTAGTTTCTTGCTAACGGTTGCCTTTGGTTTTTTTGAATTCCCAAGTCAACCAAAGTTAATGAATTAACTTAGGTTGACTTGGGTTGCTCCTAATTGTCGAAAAATTCTAGATTTTAATATTAAAATTTTTGCCAAAGTTCTTTAAGTTGGAACATTCATCTCAGTTTCAATCAGTCAATACTAGTATTTTTACTTCATTCCTAGCTATCTCAAGAGTTTATAGACACTGGTCTTGCATCCGATTTCCATCAATGGAATATTTGGTGAATTTTGAGGTTCCCTTATATCCTTCGATCTCTTTTTTCTATAATCATTTTTTGTTGTTTGAGACCTTTGATATATTCTATAAATTATGGAGAAAATTTTGATATAAATGGTTGGGTCTGATGTTGTATTTTCCGGTGAGAATTCAGTAGGTACTACCCAAATTCTGGTGATGAACAGTAACTAGCTCGAAAATTTTGTGAGTTATTTTTAATAAATAGAGGATATTATGGTGATAATTTCTTGTAACTAAATCGAATTCCAAATCCTTATGGACTTTGCAATAAAAAATTCCTGAGTGAATATGGGGAAAATTATCTATATATATATATATATATATATATATATATATATATATATATATATATATATATATATATATATATATATATATATATATATATATTACTTTAAATCATTTGAAAAATTATTTAAGCATCAAAATTAATTATTTTAGTGTTTTTAAGGCTATTTTTATCATTTCTGGATTTTTATAATTTTTCCAAGAATTTTGGAAATTTATTTAAAGTTGCTTAATTAAATAAATATTACTTATTTAGAGAATTTGGGAGCAAGAGGTGTAGAGCAAAGGCAACCAAGGACGGGTTAGCCAATACGCTCCATTTGTGAGTTAATTTTATGAAATGTTTGTTGAAAATATTTAAACTAAAATTTTCATGTGGTTAATATAATGTTTAAGTTGATTATATGAATTTATTTGTGATTATATATCTTACCATATGCATGATTATCAAATTTATTATCATGAATAATATTTGGAAAGATGCTTTAATGGAATTTATTTTATTTTATTTTATTTATTTTAATTATTTATGACATAAGTTGATTTGGAGAAAAATAGTAAAACGTGCTACCTGGTGGATGTCACCAGGCCCACTTGCACACTGGTTGAGATCTTGGATAAAAAAAAAAAGAAATATATGGATTAAGCTCGATAAAGTAGGTGCTCTCGAGGAGTGTATGGATTGGGCTCGGTTGAGTTTGCTCTCAGGACATCAATAATGGAATAAGTGAATGGACTGCGGTTGTAATTCAGTTGAGCTTGCTCTTAAGACGACAGTCACTTAGAGTAGAGAGGGCCGAAAGGCTATTAGAATTGAGGTTTAGGGTTTTACCATGTTTTCCACCAAATATTTTAATTTATATGATTTTGTATGAGAATTTCGTATTAAAATGATTTATGACTTTTTGTAAAGTATTTTATACAAATATAATTTTTATGAAGTAAAGGATTTGAAATGTTTATTTTATTTTAAAGGTTTTAAATAATGATTTTAAAAATAGCATGCATTTTATAAAATTGATTCACTTAATGAAGTATGATTCCCCTTAATTTTATTTTTTGAGGACCTCACCATCAACTTGATAGTTATTGTCGTCTGCACCAGGCTTTTTCTTCTCTGGCTATATTATGTAGGTCCATTTGATACACTTCAATATCAAAATCAACATGCACTTCAAAATATTAACTTACAAGTGGAGTAAGTCGGCTAACATATCCTCATACACCTAATTTTCGATGTTCCCGCTTCGGTAGTCTTTAAAATAATAATATTTATTTAATAATATATAACAAATTAATTCATAATAATTTCCAAAAATTCCCCAAAAATTATTAAAATCAATGAATCATTAAAACTAACTTGAAAACACCCAAAGATGATATTTGAGGCTAATGGAATTTATTTTGGTGAGGTAAAGCAATTTAAATGGAAATTAAGAAATTTCCACCAAAACCTTTCCGAAATTTATATCTCAAAATCCGTAAAGAATTCAACTAAACTATTTATACAGAAATTGATCACTATAATTTATACTATGTATTAAAAATAGTATCACAATTATTTCTAGATCTGTAATATTTACCCATCGGGATTCGGGTGGGACCCACCCAAATCTTACTAGAAAAACTCAACACCCAAACAAACACAATATACCAAAATGTTCACAAAAATTAGGAGAATACATATAAAACCTCAAACCATCCAAAATAAGCACTGAATTACATAAATGGAAAATAATCTAAAATTACATAAAAATATTTGCCAAATGTTTTACGAGTGTAGATGGGAGGCGTGGTTAGTGCCTATGGCTTCCTAAAGACATGGAGAACATAATGGAACCAACCACATTGCCAGAAAACCGCCGAAACAGTGTAGAGTCGAGATGGAAAGCCGATTGGAAATCATGAATTTTGCACTAGACAAAGCCACTTCTTACAAAATGAGCACAATCATAATGAAGAGGATGATGAGACGAATTTAAGGTTCAACTTTGATGTCGATCAGAGATCATTTGGGTGTTGAACAGAGGAAAAAAAAGTATTGATATCAAAAGGACATTTGCCAATCCAAAATAAACTCACCCTCTGCTCTCTTTTACTTCTCATGTTGCAGGACCATCTCCTCTATTTAAATGTTCATGACACACACGTTTCCATTATTCTATGGTCCTTTTTTTTATATATATATATATATATATATATATATATATATATATATATATATATATATATATATGTGTACAAACATATTTATACATATGTTTATAACACCAATAATAATAATAATAATAATAATAATAATAATAATAATAATAATAATAATAATAACTAAAAATTTGGGTTATTACATGCAAACATCTACATATTATTATATTTTCTTGACTATTAACTAGGAGTTATAAGAATTCTTATTTTTTTTAATTGTTTGCCTTCTTTCTAATTTTCTCTTTGCAAGAAAAAAAAATGTCACACCCATACCATAACTCTAGGTACATTCACATTCATTATGCATTGCATTTACATATTAAATTTTGGTTAGCTTAAGTATAAGCTAGTATAGTTAGGCTAGTGTGTCAAGTCTAGCCATGACTTGTACTCAATCAAAGAACAATAATTTTTAAACTTTAATGATGCTCAAAATGAGTGAAATTATATGAAAAAGAAGGATTAGATTTTTAAACTAAATTGAAGAATGATAATAAAAAAAATTGAGGATGATATAGATTCGATTGTAACAATAGCCATCCTACAATACACAATTGGAAGCTTAAGGGTTTAAGGGAAATTTTAATAATTTCATTAAGGGTTATTCAAATTAGGGTTGTCTTCCTCTTTAAATTTATGGTCATTAAGGAGGCAGCCATTGATGTTAAGAAAACAGGAAAGAAAAGAAGAGAAAAGAGAGAATAATAAGGGATGATTCAATTCTTGGTATAGAAGTTGATTTTTCAAGTGAAATTTGAAGATCCAAGACTCCTTTAAGTCTGTAATAATCATTCTTAAAGTCTTTAGTGATTGATTGGTAAGTAATTTTAAGTGTTTTAGTTGATTTAAGTTAGGATTTACATGTTGCAATTCTTGGGTCTAATTTTCATGATTTTTTAGTCTTATTATTTTTATCATATCTTGATCTATGAAGCTTCCAATTGAGTTTTCTTTGATTATATGAATACTTTGAAGAGTTATCTAAAAATTTCTCTCTTTGCACGTGATTTGATTCAATCTCTATAATAGTGAAATAAGAGGAAACATTTTATTGCTCAGTCGGTTGTGTAAATTGACTTGGTTGTGTTCAATTGCCTATATCTCACTCTACAATTGTCCAAATAAAGTGAAATTTTTATAGGATTTAGTAGAAATATAAATCTAAGAGTAATTAAATTTAAGCTACAAATTCCTTTTGTACAGGTCTGAGCAATTTTTCTAAGTTAGTATAAAAATAGCCCTATTAGAGAGCATGAATATGATTTGTGAAATTAAATTTAGTTTCATTTTATGCATATCATTTGGGAATGAATTGTTAGATCAGTATTTGGGATCATTATATTAATTATTTTTAAATAAATTTCATGTTTTAGGTGTTAGGAAAGGAAAGGAAAGTGCTGGTGCAAATTAAGCAAAACAGTTAATCAATTGTGTTTATTTTGAAAGCTATTTTATGAGTAGATGTCCAAGCTCTTAAATGTTATTTATATTAGCAATAAAATGACCCTTTAAATGTTGGTTTATGAATCTAAATAGATGTTTTGAAATTTTTCTAAATCATATTGGTTATAACTTGATTTACTTGTTTAAGATTTGAACTTTGAAACAACAACGTTTACAAATACACAAGTTCTATGATTAATACTCTATGTTTTTGGTTTGCTAATTGATTTGAGATTGTTTAAGTTATTTGATTAATATATTGAGTTGATATTCAACTTAGTTTTATTGTTTTGAATTCTTGGTGAGAAATAGATGGATTTTGGATGCTTTTCTAAACTACAATTTGTTAACAATGTTTTGATTGTCTATTTGATGGAAATGGTATTTGTTTTATGTATTACCACCTTATATGAGTTGTTGAATGTGTTGAGATGTCACGACCTAAACCAAAAATCATGATCGACGCTAGGGAACGGGAATTCACACGAATCTGGAACTAGTAGCAAGCCTTAAATTAAAAACTCAAACAAACATACTACAAAAATGCCTTAGAATTAAAACTTAACATAATCAAAACTTTCATAAATAAAATCATCATAAATATATTCAGATACAAATCTACTATTAGAGTCAATATAACATGATACTACAATTATGTACTACTTTTACAGTGTCTACAAAATATAAGAAGGTGATTATTCAAAAATTACATAAATTGGCCAGAGATGAAAGGGTCCAACGAATAGGACTAATAGCGGAGGTCTGAAGTAAAGAATTCTGAAAAAAATATTTGAGGGGGGGTCAGACCTCACTGAGTGAATTACTATTATATATATACATGCAACCTAAAGACATAGACACTCAAGCATCAGTATAATAATATATTTATATTTATTTAATATATGTAGACATTTCATATAGATGCTCAAAATCCATTTTTAGTATAACAATAAATAAAGAAGAAATTTGTGTACAGGATCGAAGCAGAATCCCTAAATTTTTTAGCAACCTTGATCACTACAATTCAATAGCCAACAGGCTTCCTATAACTCCAAAAATATCCTTTATCCAACTTTTTGGCAATGGACTGGTCCTGAGTACACAAAGGGTCAACTGAGAATCCATAGTCCCACTACCAGTATGACTGGCCCTGAGTAGACTATAGATCAACCAAGGATTCGCAATCATACACCTCATTACCCACAATTCACAACAATCATAATATCCACATCTGAAATCAATCAAAGTTCAAAGCCTAATTCTAGCGTACTATTGCACAATAACCCTAGTGTAACCCATTAGGTGACACATTCTACAACTATCCTCCAAAATATTGTTTCATAGTTTAAAATAATGAAATTTATGATAAAATATAAATAACATCCATTTTCACAATTTAATAATCACATGCAAATATATATGAAAATATATATATTTGAAATAATCAAAATAATAACAACTAATGAATTAAAGCATAATGAAATTCATATTTATTAAAAATATGGATGCTAACAATATATTTTCTACATGCAATGTATACATATAACAATAATTCACAATTCAAATGTACTATTTTACCCTAGCTCAGCTGGCTCGGTCTGATAGACCTAGCCCGTGGAGTAGCTAAGGAAAAAATAATAATATTATTATTATTAGAAATAATTCCCTAATTTTTATACTTCTAGAATTTCTAGAGAATGACTTAATCTAGAACATGACTCAACAAAAATTCAAAACTTATGATCGATTCGATGTCACGTTTGATGAGAATTCTACTAAAAATTCAGTAGAGTCTCCTCTATAAAATGGACGTCTCTCTAATAAAGGTAGAGCCAATCTTGCACGTAAACCCACTTTAAATAATTTCACAACACCACATATTGGGTTGGGCCCCTAAACTACTATTCGTGCCCAATCGAGAACCAATTCAATCCATAATTAATTAAAACACCATAAATTCCAATAATTCACCAAAAATTATAAAAATTCATTTAAATATCACAATTCAATTTATTGACATAATAAAAGCATAAAAGATATTTATTTTCAAAATAAATAATAAAATCCTCTTTTATAATTAAATTTCATTATTAAAAAAAATATATTCTACCAGTATTCAAAATTAAATAGCATTAATTAAAATTAATTATTTAAATTTCTCAAATATATAATAAAAATAACGAAAAACTCATTTATGCTTAAAAATAATAAATAAAATTTATTATTCATCTATTTTCCGGAAATTACTAATAATTAGCTAAAAATAGTAAAAAATTCATAAAAAAATTTTATTATTCAAAAACTGTCTATAACATAATAATTAATAATAATTTCAATTAAAATATAAAAATTACTAATTTATACTAAATTTTTCCAAAAATTCAATTTTTACATAAACATTCAAAAATTCATAATAAAAATTCAGAACAAAATTTCAATAAACTTTCTTCACAAAAAATGCTTAAATAATTAGTAGAATTTATTAAAAATATAATTTTCTTGAGCTTGAAATAGTACACGAACAATAACCCCGAGCCCGAAAATTCAAAAGTTTTAGAAAAATAAATAAAAATCATATCTAGATAGTTCACAACCCCTACAACAATTAATCTCAAAGAAACTATATCTAATAAAATTGAATTCAAACTCAATTTTAAAAATTAACTAAAAATACCTAAAAATCAAATTACTGAAAATCGAAGTAGTTACCGACTTTAATCAATGAAATTGATTGAGGGCTTCAGAATCTCGGAGGGATAGTTTTCAAAAGAGACCAACCTCACGCCTTAAGGTTGTCAGAATCGTTGTTGGTGACATCCTTAGCAATCCAACCAAAACAAAATGAGAAGAGGAAAAGAGGAGGAGGCAACTGACGATGGAGGCAGCTTCTGTTAGTGGCTAGTGGCCATCCGACAATGTCCTTGGTGGTTGGCATAGGCGAGGTGGTGGTGGTTGGTGGTGCTCACACAAGCAAGGAAAAAATTAAGAAAAGAAGAGAAAAAAAATAAGGTGAGGAAGAAAAAGAATTGCTACTGTCAACGTTTTGACCATTTTTTTAATAATAAAGTACAAATAGTGCATATATAATTATATATTTTAAATAAAATATCCCCCACCAAGTGCATATACACAAATAATAATATCATAAAATAATTAAATAATAATCAACACTAATAAATCCCACAAT